>JAHRHZ010000173.1:675674-775187 GCA_024137785.1 Ginglymostoma cirratum
CTGGAGAATTCTGCGTCGTTCTTAAAATGTTTAACATTTGTGGTGACTAAGAATAGTGAGATTGGTTTCTGTTATGCTACCATTGCGAGGTGTAATACTTGCTTAACTATTTTGATTTAGTAGGCTAACTTAAGATATAGCTGTAGAGCTCAATCATGTGTTGTACAGGCTGCAGTATGTGAGAAGCTTTAGACATGTAGACATTGGTAAACAACTCCCAAATGTTTATAACCGAGTCATACAGCCACATTCCACACTCCATATAAGCTAATAGTGGTGTCAGTATGTTGAGTTGATGACAACTTATTTGGTCAATATAGCCAGGAAACTGCAGGTCACAGCTTACAGGACAGGTCCTAGCTGCAGTTTAACCTGGGTCAGAATTTAAACTAATCAGAATTTGACCTAAGTTCCCAGCATGCTTGATTGTATCTCTTAACTAGTCTCATAGCCATTTCTCTTGCTGACCACAAACATAAGGAGTCTTACAAGTCAAGTGGATCAGTTGAGGGTGCTGATTAACATAGAGATAGGTTTCATTTGTAACACAGAGACATGGTTGAGGGAGGCACTGGACAGGTACCTCAATATTCCAGGATATAGAATCTTCTGGTGAGACTGGGAGCATTGTAAAAGCATAGCTGGTGTCACAATAATGGTCAAAGAATCAATTACTGCAGGTAAGGAGGGATGATATCCACAGTTGTGTCCAAATTGAGGTCATGTGAGTAGAATTTGAATCACATTGTTGGAGGCTGGGCGTATACAATAAACCTCCAAACTGTCAACATGAGTTAGAAAGGCAGACATGTAGGCAAATATCAGAGAAGTGTAAAAATAGTAGGGTAATAATAGTGGAGATTTCAACTTTGTTTAACCCAGTTAATACTGGTAATGTGTGAAAAGCTTAGAGGGTGTGGAACTCTTAAAATGTGTTCAGGAGAGCTTTGTAAATCAGCGTGGAGAAAACCCTACAAGAGAGGCCCCAGTGCTGGACCTAATTTTAGGGAACAAAACCAGGCAAGTGGTAGAAGTGGGAGAGCATTTAGGTGATAGTGTCTATAATTCATAAGATTTAAGGTAATTATGGAAAAGGACAAAGTTGGAGCAGAAGTAAAGGTTCTGAATTGGGCAGGGTGGGGAAGCAAGAGTGGTGAGTTTGATTCTAATATGGTAAGACAAGCTTGTCAAAATGAACTTGTAATAGTTACTCACCAAAAAATCCACATCTATAAGAAGAGGCTGAACAAACTTGGATTGTTTTCACTAGAGCAGCACAGGCTAAGAGGCAACCAGATGGAAGTATATAAAATTATGAGGGGTGTGGATGGGGTGGATAGTCAGAGTCTCTTTCCCAGGGTGGAAATGTCAAATACTAGGGGGCATAGTTTAAGGTGAGAGGGGGAAAAAATTTAGAGGAGATGTGCGAGGAAAGTTGGTGGTAGATGCTTGGAATGTGTTGCCGTTGAGATGGCAGAAGCAGACATGGTAACAATGTTTGAGAGACATTTAGACAGACACAAGAACAGGCAGAGAATAGAGGGATACAGACCATGTTGAAGCAGCTGGGATTAGTTTGGAAGAGCGTCATTGTCAGCACAGGCCTCAAGGGTCTGTTCTTGTAATGTACTGTTTTATATTCCATGATCTATGCCCCAATGAGCTCTCCCACCCTGTGTGGCAGCAACAACAGTCTTCCTGTTGGAAATTCTGGTTTCGATCATTATTTTGCAGGTTTGACAAGAAGGAAAGAGAAATAAAATAAAGATGAAAACGCCCAGCAACCTCCGATTTGGATCAGGATGACCGGTGTCTGAAGCACACAGGAACATCAATTCTACTCAAACCTACACCACCGTGTGTTAGTCCATTCTCTGTCATGCAAGGGCACGTGCAATCAAAGGGATATGAAGGTTACAAGAGGATATAAATCGGTTAAATGAGTGGGCAAAGATGTCGAAAATGGAATACAGCAAGGGAAAGTGTCCATCTTGACAGAGAAAATGAAAAATAAGCATATTATCTAAATGACAAGAGGTTGCAGAGCTCTGAGATCTAGGTGTCCTTGTGCATGAGTGACAGAGGTTAGTATGCAGGTATAGCAAGGCATCAGGAGAGCTTATTAAACATTATGTTTTATTGTGAATGGAGTTAAATGCAGGAATAGAGACGTTATGCTTCAATTATACAGGCAGTGGTAGAGGAGACTGTGTCTGGAGTGCTGTGTACAGGTTTGTTCTCCTTATTTAAGGAAACTTGTAAATGCATTGCAGACAGTTCACAGAAGATTTACTAGACTCATACATGGAATGGGTGGCTTACCCAAGAGATAGACAGGAGGCAGAGAAAGGGAGAGAATAGAGAGAGAGAGAGAGACTGAGGAGTGAGAGAAAGAGAGAGACACGCAGAGGAGAGAGATAAAGAGACAGGAAAGAGAGAGAGAGAAAGAGGTATAGACTGCATGAGGGCAACGGTGGGGGGGAGGGGGTGTGCTGGGACAGAGGGAGGCAGGGGAGAAAGAGATAGAAGTGGGAGAAAAAGACAGGAGAGGAGAGGAATCATGGAATTACACAGTACAGAAGAAGCCCTTTGGGCCATCAAATTTGCACTGCCAAAAATATACTCCTATCTACAGTAGTCCCACTTTCCAACACTAGGCTCATTGCTTTGAATTATATGACACCTCAAGTGCTCATCAAATTTTTTTTTTTAAAGTTGTGAGGTTTGCCTCCTCAACTATCCTCCCAGGCAATGAATTTCAGACCCCCAGCACCCTCTGGATGATGATGTTCTTCATCGTATCCCTTCTAAACCTGCTGCCTTTCACTTTAAAATTCTTAAACTTACTTATCATTACCTCATATTCTCATCCCCCACATTTATGAATATCACAAACAATAAGGGATCCAGCACTGATCCCTGTTGAACACCAGCCTTCAGACACAAACAGTCTTCTACCACCACCCTCTGCCTCCTGTCACTAAGTCAATTTTGGAATCAAATTGCCAAGTTACTTTGGATCCCATGAGCTTTTCCCTTCTTTGTCAGTTTCCCATGTGGGTCCTTGTTAAAACTTCTTCCAAAATCCCTCAACTGCTCTATCCTCATCCAAACAATCAGTGACTTCAAAAAATTCCAACAGATTGGTTAGGCATGTTCTTCCACTGACAAACCATGCTGACCATCTCTGATCAAACCTTGCCTTTTTAAATGGAGATTAATTTTCTCCTTCACTATTTTCCCTACCACTGATATTAGACTCAGTCTGTAGATCCCTAGTCTATCTCTACCACCCTTCTAAAGTGGAACCACATTAGCTGTCCTCCAGTTCTCTAGCACCTCCCCTGTGGCTAGAGATAATTTAAAAATTTGGATCAGGATGCCTGTAATTTCCTCCCTTGTCTCCCACAACAGCCTGAGATGCAGCTCATCCAGACCTCCGGATTTCTCCACTTTTAAATCCACCAAAACCTCCGTTACCTCCTCATTCCCTATACCAATCTACTCAAGAATCTCAGTGCCTCTTCTCCAGCTGTGTACATGCATCCTCCTCCCAAGTAAACACAAATTTGAAATACTTATTTAACGCTCTACCAATGTCCTCCGGCTGCAAAATTAGATTGCTCCCTTCGTCCCAAATAGGCCCTGCTCTTTCTCTGGTTATTCTCTTTCCTTTGATATATTTGTAGAGTATCTTGGGATTCTCCCTAATCTTGCCCACCAGTGTTTTTTCATACCTCCTTCTTTAGGGCTTCAGGTGTTTTGCTCCATTTATACCTGTTATGTGTCTGTCTCTTTGTTTTTATTCCTCGATGTCCAGGTTTCTCTGGGCTTGTTGCTCCTACATTTTATCCAAAAGGGTTCATGTTGGGCCTCTACTCTCCCCTGTACCTTCCTGAATGCCTCCCACTGCTCTGCTGTAGATTTACCCTCAAATAGCTGTTGCCAGTCTATTTTAGCCAGATCCTGCCTCATTTTAACAAATCTGCACTACCCCAATCCAAAACCTTTTTTCTTTGTGCAGATTTTCTTTCTCCTTTCCCATAACACACTTAAAATGTAAGGTGTTGTGTTTCCGATCAGTTAAAGTACTCCTTCACGGTTATCTCGGATATCTGTCCAGCTTCATTCCCCAGGATTAGATCTAGCACTGCACTGTCTTTTGTAGGACCATCTATATGTTGTTATAAAAAGTTCTCCTGTATACGTTTCAAGAAAGTTGATGCCTCAAGTCTTTCTACTATGACTAATAGTTGAAATCCCCTAATATAAGAGAGGGAGAGACAGCTTCATCTGTGACTGCCTGACACACCCTGGAGGATTTGTTGGAGGACACAGAGCTAGAGGGAGGCCAGCCATCCACTGAGGCATAAGTTTCTCCTTTGTAAAGCAGTGGGATCAGACAGCCATCTTAGATCAATGTCAGGAAACAAAGCCCCTTCGTTCACTGCTGCAAGAGGTTTACTCACCTCACAACAGTGGCCAATGTCTGGGGGAAGTGTTTCTAATTGTAATATCTCACCCACAGCAGCCCTGGCTTCAGACACTGCTCGACATGCCACCACACCATCATTCATCTGACAACAATCTCAATGTTCAACAATCTGCACAGCTTCACTCAGTCCCCAAACCACGCCCCTAATTTCTGACAGCTTGCTCACTGTGCCAATTATTCACTCACCCAAACACATGGTATCACACTCACTGCCACACTCCTCTCTCCTCAATTCAAGTTGACACGTAACTGAGGGTGTGCCCGTGTGCTGCCAGAACCATTATTGAGGACTGCCATGACCACTCCCCCTTGACTGTATACTCCTGTTCCGCTTCTTCTGTTCTTTTATATTCTTCCTTTCCATGTTGTTAAACAGTGAGCAGAATAGCTATAAACTGCAGGAAGATGTCAATGGACTGCTCAGGTAGACAGAGCAGGGGCAGTTGGAATTTGATGAGGAAACCTGAGATAATGAACTTGAGTGAGACTATGAACTTGAGGGTGGCTAACAAGGGATCCATATTATGAATGGTGGATACTGAAAAGCACTAAAGATCAGAGGGACCTTGATCTATGCATCTACATATTCCTTAAGGTATCAGGACAGGTGGATAAATTAGTTAAGAAGGCATTTGGGATACTTTCCTTTATTTGCTGAGGTGCAGAATACAAGAACAGGGAGGTTTTGCAGGAATTGTACGGATGTTAGTGAGAATACAGTTGGCATACTATGTGTATTTCTGGTCATCTCATTATAGGAAGGATGTGATAGCACTGGATAGGATGAAGAGGAGATTCACCAGGATACTGCCTGAGAGTCTGACCTATGAGGAAAGAATAGATAAGCTTGGGTTGTTTTCCTCAGAACAGTGAAGGTTGAGATGGGGACCTGTTAGAGGTGCAGAGATTCAGGGGTATGATAGAATAGATAGGAAGTAATTCTTTTCCACTTATAGGGGGGTCAATAATCAGGAGTTAAGGTAAGATGTAGACGATTAAGAGGAGAGTTGAGAATTTTTTTTCACTGGAGTGGTAGGAGTCTGGAACTCTGCCAGAAAGAGTGACAGAGATGGAAGCTCTAGTAATATTTAAGTAGTACTTAGCTAATCGCTTGCAATGCAATATCTTCGAGAGTTACGGGCCAAAAGCTGGAAAATGGAATTAGTGTAGTCAGACTTTAATGACTGGTATGGACACAATGGGCTGAATGGCCACCCCTGTGCTGTAAGTGTCCTTCAGCCTAAAATCGACAGCAACTAAACATTACTTGGTTGATAAATCATACTCTAAGCTACAGAATAGATATTCCCCATTAACTACTTATCACAACCTAAGACACCACAACACATTTAGAAGTTAAACTACACTCTTAGCAAAAATATAGTCAGTATTTAATGTAACAAGCTCTTCATGATGTTAACAGGATCTTCGCTCCCTGCCTTACCAATGTGAATCTTCCCGAGTCCTTTTTGAAACCAAGTCCCACCACCCAATCTTTTGAGTGTAAATGAATGGGCTTTAAGTAGCAAGGCAGCCTCTGAAAGCTCTCCTGGGTTTTAACTGTACAGAAAGTTCTTCCTTCAAACATGGGATTGTCCCCGAGAACTGGTGAGTAGCTAATGTTGTTCCTCTGTTCATGAAGGGAAAGAGGGATGATCCAGGAAATTATAGACCATTGAGTCTCCTCAGTGGTTGGGAAGCTGTTGGAGAGAAATCTTAGGGATAGGATTTACACACATTTGGAAAAGCATGGCCTAATTAGGGAAAGTCAGCATGGCTTTGTGTAGGGCAGATCATGTCTTACTAACTTGATTTTTTTGAGGTGGTGTTCAGGTTAGAACAGTGGATGTTGCTGACTTGGATTTTGGTAAGGTCCCTCATGGTAGACTCATTGAGAAGATGGAAATGTGTGGGATCCACAGTGACATGGCAGTTTGGATTCAGAATTGGCTTGCCATAGGAGTCGGAGGATAGTGGTGGAAGGGCGTTTTTCTGGGTGGAGGACCGTGGCCAGTCTGTACTGGGACCTCTACTGTTTGTGATTTAAATGACTTGGATCAAAATGTAAAAAGATGGGATAGTAAGTTTGCAGATGACACAAAGATCAGTGGAGTTGTGGTTAGTGTAGAATGTTGTCAAAGCATACAATGGGATATAGATCAACGGCAGAGAAATGGCGGATGGAGCTTAATCCAGGCAACTTGTGAGGTGTTGCACTTTGGGAGATCAAATGTTAAGGAAAAGTGTATACCTTGTATAGTTAAAGTGTGTAGTTAATGGCATGACTCTTAACAGCATTGATGAACAGAAGGATCTTGGAGCCCTAGTCCATAGCTCACCGAATGTGTCCACACAAGTAGATAGGGTGGCAAAGAAGGCATGTGGAATGCTTGCCTTTATAGAACAGACATTGAGTACAAGAGTTAAGAAGTGATGTTGCAGCTTTATAAAAGTTTGGTTAGGCTGCACTTAAAGTATTGCACTCAATTCTGGTCACCATACTACAGGAAGGATGTGAGATAACAAGGTGTGGAGCTGGATGAACACAGCAGGCCAAGCAGCATCATAGGAGCAGGAAAGCTTGACGTTTCGGGCCTAGACCCTTCTTCAGAAATGGGGGAGGGGAAGAGGGTTCTGAAATAAATAGGGAGAAAAGGGGAGGCGGATAGAGGAGAGGATAGGTGGAGAGGAGACAGACAAGTCAAAGAGGCGGGGATGGAGTGTAGATGAGTGTATGTAGGGAGGAGATAGGTCAGTCCAGGGAGGACGGACAGGTCAAGGGGGCGGGATGAGTTTAGTAGATAGGAGATGGGGGTGAGGCTTGAGGTGGGAGGAGGGGATAGGTGAGAGGAAAAACAGGTTAGGGAGGCGGGGACGAGCTGGGCTGGTTTTGGGATGCGGTTGGGGGAGGGGAGATTTTGAAGCTTGTGAAATCCACATTGATACCTTTGGGCTGCAGGGTTCCCAGGCTGAATATGATTTGCTGTTCCTGCAGCCTTCGGGTGGCATCATTGTGGCATTGCAGCAGGCCAAGGATGGACATGTCGTCTGAGGAATAGGAGGGGGAGTTGAAATGGTTCGCGACTGGGAGGTCCAGTTGTTTGTTGCGAACTGAGCGCATGTGTTCTGCAAAGCGGTCCCCAAGCCTACGCTTGGTTTCCCCGATGTAGAGGAAGCCACAACGGGTACAGCGGATGCAGTATACCACATTGGCAGATGTGCAGGTGAACATCTGCCTGATGTGGAAAGTCTTCTTGGGGCCTGGGATTGGGGTGAGGGAGGAGGTGTGGGGGCAGGTGTAACACTTCCTGCGGTTACAAGGAAAAGTGCCGGGTGTGGTGGGGCTGGAGGGGATTGTGGAGCGGACAAGGGAGTCGCGGAGGGAGTGGTCCCTCCGGAAGGCAGATAAGGGTGGGGAGGGAAAAATGTCTTTGGTGGTGGGGTCTGATTGCAGATGGCGGAAGTGTCGGAGGATGATGCGTTGGATCCGGAGTTTGGTGGGGTGGTATGTGAGGACGAGGGGTATTCTTTTTTGGTTGTTATTGCGGGGACGGGGTGTGAGGGATGAGTTGCGGGAAATGCGGGAGACACGGTCGAGGGTGTTCTCGACCACTGCGGGGGGGACATTGCGGTCCTTGAAGAATGAGGACATTTGAGATGTACGGGAGTAGAATGCCTCATTCTGGGAGCAGATGTGGCGGAGGCGAAGGAATTGGGAATAGGGGACGGCATTCTTGCAGGAAGATGGGTGGGAGGAGGTGTATTCCAGGTAGCTGTGGGAGTCAGTGGGCTTGAAATGGATATTGGTTTCTAGGTGGTTACCCGAGATGGATACAGAGAGGTCCAGGAAGGAGAGAGAGGTGTTAGAGATGGTCCAGGTGAATTTCAGGTTGGGGTGAAAGGTGTTGGTGAAGTGGATAAACTGTTCGAGCTCCTCGTGGGAGCACGAGGCGGCGCCAATACAGTCATCAATGTAACGGAGGAAGAGGTGAGGTTTAGGGCCAGTGCAGGTACGGAAGAGGGATTGTTCTACGTAACCTACAAAGAGGCAGGCATAGCTTGGGCCCATGCGGGTACGCATGGCCACCCCCTTTGTCTGTAGGAAGTGGGAGGAATTGAAAGAGAATTTGTTGAGGGTGAGGACAAGTTCGGCTAAGCGGATGAGGGTGTCAGTGGAGGGGGATTGGTCAGGTCTGCGGGACAGGAAGAAGCGGAGGGCCTTTAGGCCCTATACAGGTGTATAGGGACTGGACGTCCATAGTAAAAATGAGGTGTTGGGGACCGGGGAATTGGAAGTTCTGGAGGAGGTGGAGGGTGTGGGTGGTGTCACGGACGTAGGTAGGGAGTTCCTGGACCAAGGGAGTGAAAATTGGGTCTAGGTAGGTGGAGATGAGTTCGGTGGGGCAGGAGCAGGCGGAGACAATGGGTCGACCAGGGCATTCAGGGTTGTGGATTTTGGGAAGGAGATAGAAGTGGGCGGTGCGGGGTTGGGGAATGATGAGGTTGGAGGCGGTGGGTGGGAGGTCACCTGAGGTGATGAGGTTGTGGATGGTTTGGGAGATGATGGTTTGGTGCTCAGGGGTGGGGTCGTTATCCAGGGGGCAGTAGGAGGTGGGGTCGAAGAGTTGGCGCCTGGGCCTCAGCGATGTAGAGTTCAGTGCGCCATACTACAACTGCGCCTCCCTTGTCCGCGGGTTTTATGGTGAGGTTGGGATTAGAGCGGAGGGCTGCATGTTCTGCAGGGGAGAGGTTGGAGTGTTTGAGAGGGGTAGAGAGGTTGAGGTGATTGATGTCTCGATGGCAGTTGGAGATGAAGAGGTCGAGGGAGGGTAGGAGGCCTTGGGGTGGTGTCCAGGAGGAGGGCTTGTGTTGGAGGCGGGAGAAGGGGTCAGCAGAGGGAGGGTTAGATTCACGGTTGAAGAAGTAAGCATGGAGGCGGAGGTGGTGGATAAACTGCTCAATGTCTAAGCGTGAGCGGTATTCGTTGATATGTGGGTGGAGGGGGACAAAGGTGAGCCCTTTACTGAGGACTGACCATTCGTCCTCAGTAAGGGGGAGGTCTGGGGGAATGGTGAAGACTCGGCAGGGCTCAGTGTTGCTCTCTCCTCTGGAACTGCTGGCTGTGGAGGCAGTGGGCGGAGTGTTGTCGGCGTCGGCTGTGGGCAGAGTTGTGTCGGCGTCGGCAGTGGGCGGAGTTGCGTCGGCCTTGGCGGTGGGTGGAGTTACATCGGCATCAGCGGTGGGCGGAGTTGTGTTGGCGTCAGCGATGGGTGGAGCGGGGTAGGCGGCGGCAGCAGCGGTGACGGTAGTGTCTGTGATGTTGGTCTCTGAGATGGAGGCGGTGGCTTCAGCAGCGATGGCGTTCGCTGTCCTGAAAGTGGAGTACCTGGCAGTGGCGGATGTGACATCATCTGTGGGTTCTCCAACAGTGGCCTTATGGCCAATGGCGGCGGGTACATTGTGGAGGAGGTCCTGGCTATGGAGAGTGTGCAGAAGAGGTTTATCAAGATGCTGTCTGAATTAGAGAGTATGAGCTTTAAGGAGAGGCTGGACAAACTAGGGTTGTTCTCTCTGGAGCGGCAAGGCTGAAGGGAAACCAGGTAGAAGTTTACAAAATTATGAAAGGCATCGACAGTGTTCTCAGTCAAAATCTTTTTCTCAGTGTTGAATGAATACTGGATGGCATGCATTTAAGGTGAGAGGAGGAAAGTTCAAAGGAGATGTGAGGGACAAGTTAATTACACAGAGAGTGGTAGGTGACCGGAACGTGCTACCAGGGGTCGTGGTGGAGGTAGATACGGTAAGAGACTTTTAGATAAGCACATGAATAAGCAAGAAATGAGGGATATGAACCATGGGCAGGCAAAAAGGATTAGTTTCACTTGGCGTCAACATCATGGGCCAAAGGGCTCGTTCCTGTGCTGTTCTGTTGTATGTTTTATGTTCTGCACCAGCATTCTACTTAATGATTAATCCAAAAATAGTTCTTTATTTCTGCTGGGGCTCCTTCGTCCCCAAATCCCTGTGAATGACTGCTACTGTGTCTGGGTGTTAACGCCTTCACCAAACTTCCAAAACATTTTCATGTGAACCACTGTACACTTGGCACCCAGGTCACACGGTAATGCTTCAGGCAGATTCTGCAGGAAGTCACATTACCCTCTCCAAATTATCCTGTCTTACCTCAAAGAATGCAGTTTAAAACGTAACCATCTGATGAAGTCCAAAGTTCATAACAGCAGCATTAATTGTCAGAGGAGGGGATGAAAGGTGAACTCCCTGTGCATAACCAAACCAGCGTGTACAAGTTGAGAACTTTAGACATGCTGATAGGCCCTTTAAGCTGCATGCATTCCCTCCTCAGGAACCCCTGAAAAATTACTAATGGATCTATCCCCTGATGAGGACCAACAGTGGTACGGATAGTTAGGGACAGACAAGTTCCTCCAACGTCAGATTTAGCCAGAAATGGGGAAGTCTTTTTGTTGCTCCTGAGCTCCCTTCCTAATTTCAGTCACTCCAAATCTAGTAGTGCTAATAGTGATGGTGCTGCCATGACATGAGAGTTCACATGGGCTCACAAAGCACAGATGATATCAAAGTATCTTACATTTTGTCTGGAAGGTCTTCACAAAGATGGCTTAGATAATTGGTAAGCATTTTGCCAGCGCAGTTACTGTAATTGAAAGGTGTGTTAGCAGGCGCCACTCTCCTGGGTCACAGTCCCCTTTATGACCTGTTCCTGTGCTTTGATGTCACAATGTATCTGCCCAGGATCCTGAGCCATTCTGCTATGAATTTCAGCTTGGTGCCTGAGCTGCTCACATTTGGGCATAGTTCTGAGTGGCAATCATGTGCGATGATTCAGACAAGATTCGGCGAGATAATTTGAAGCTGACAGCAGAGAACAAAGCATTAAAACGGCAGATTACCTTGCTCAAAGAAAATGAGGAGTTACGTAACATGCTATCCTCTAACTGTGCACCGTTGCTTGGACAGAAACCAAACTGTTATTCAAATTTTAGTCATTCCAACACAGCTACAGCAACACGAGGTAACTCAATATTCGCTCTTTTTTGTGGGCCAATAACAACTTAG
Organism: Ginglymostoma cirratum; assembly: GCA_024137785.1. Taxonomy (NCBI): domain Eukaryota; kingdom Metazoa; phylum Chordata; class Chondrichthyes; order Orectolobiformes; family Ginglymostomatidae; genus Ginglymostoma; species Ginglymostoma cirratum. The sequence continues at coordinate 687,268 of JAHRHZ010000173.1, forward strand.
TATTAATGTGGTGCCATTAATGTTGCTCCCAAGCTGCTTCACAGAAGTGTTATTAAACAGGCATCAAATATATCAAATCTGGGCTACATTTATCCCCTGAATGATGAACACAACAACAAAATAGTGACTATTTTAATATGAAGAGGCGCATAGCAATAAATTTATTCTGGTGTAATTTTGTTTTTCTTTGCCACTGGCTTTGTGAATTTGCTTTCCTTACATTCAATCAGCCAAGGACTTGTGCATTAATCCAGAAAGGTTCTGACTGCAGAGATAAATCAACCTCAGTGGTTTTGTTAATACTTAACAAATTACACGTGAGCACTGAGTTCATGCAGTTCCTCACAGTATATCAATTGGCATGGCAAATTTCTAACCAATCTCAGCTCAGATTACGAAAGAATGACTGAAAGAACATATGCCTGGATGTACCATATCATTTGAGTTGATATGTACGCATCAGCTCTGAGATGGTTGTCTTCTCCTGAGCTCTTATATATACAAGCACAGTTTGTAGATTGCAATGTACCATATACCCACTGCCATTCCATTGGTCTGTTCATTCCACGTCAGTAGCTGAGATCGTTTTTACATGGTTCGAAATATCAAAACTTAACACAATGATGACTGCTGAATTATCAACACCTCGACTCCTAAATAATTGTAATTCTTTCCCCAATAATTTTTGTTTTTATTTTGATTATCCCGAATAATCTTTCCCCAATCGTTTGATACATTTTGCATTTCAATAAGCTGACAGCCTTCTGCTAGCCTAGAATTACCCTGTGAAGTTATCCTGACTCAAATAGATTATATTAAATTAAATGATTTTAGTAAATTAGATTCTATCACGCAAAAGATGTTCTTACAAGCTCAAGATGCTTATACATACATTTTGTCCCATTATACCATACCCTGACCGACGCTTGCTTGATTAGAGTTTCCCAAAACCAATTGTCTCCAGTACTGTACAAACACCATTGTGCCTATCCAGTTAATTACTGATAAATAGATATTGTCAATAGGATAACTTGTACGGCCTTCAGAAAAACATAAGAGCAGGAGTAGGCCATTCACCCCTTAAGCCTGCACCTGTATTCTAGATCATGGCTGATATCTACCTCAAGGCCATATTCCCTTACTATTCCCTTATCCTTTGATGTCATTACTAGAAATCTGTCAATCTCTGTCTCAAGCTTACTCAATGACTGAGTCTCTACAGACTGTAGGGTAGAGAATTCCAAAAATTCACCACCCTCTGAATAAAGAAATTTTTCTTCATCTCAGTCCTAGAGGACTTGGAGGTTGTGTCCCTTAGTTCTAAAATCGCCTAGCTAAGATCCTTCTACTTCACTTAGAATCTCACTTTAAACACTTCACCACCCATTTATATGGATATGGGCACAAGGTCTTCTGGCCAAATGGAGCAGGACTTTGTAGAATTGTGCCTACAGTTGACAACAATTTTGTTGTACACTCACTCCTGGTATTGACCTGGTTTACAAAGTTGAAGAAACATTGGCACACACCATAATGTTCCACCACCTCTCTCTAAGAAACCCACATCAACTCCCAGTTACTCCAATAATCTGGTGGCATTCATTGCTCACTAGCAGCAGCCAGGAGCCTGCTGGCTGCAGTGGATAGAGGCACTAAGGAGCCATTGAAGCAGCTCCTGCCCCAGGCATCATGCAATACCATATGCACTTGTGAGTCTCTTCATAAATTCAAGCTGATCCAAACAGAATCGGCCAAAAAATAACTCAAAGACAGGAGTTGATAATTCAGCCAATCAAAGCCCATGTCACTGATACATCGCTTTGGCCAGTCTAACATCCAACTGTATTGGGGCTCACTCTAATTGTTCCCTCATCTGTGCCCTTGTCAATCAATGTATAATACATTTGCTGGAATGACAGTGAAAATTGAACATAGTACTTGTACAATCTGACAAAGCATCAGCATAACTTGTGTAACAGTACCCTCCAGCTTCATAAGTGACAACAGTTCCTTTCTTGGTTCTTAGTATTAATTCAACATTGGAAGTCTTGAACTTTCTGTCATTCAAAGCTTTTAATTGATTGTATATTTCTGTTGTATAGCTACACTGTGTTTTGATGTTATGTATTTATGTTGTGTGCAGTATATCCATTGTTACTATCCTTTTGGGGCCAATAACTGTGATTTCTCAGAGATCTGGTGTCACAGCCAGAAATTCTGATTGACAATTCCTCACTCTTCCTAGGTACCTGGAATTTTGCTTTCTTTTCTACTTCAGCTTGAAATCACAATCAGTACAGATAACAGCTGACAATCTTGAATTTATTTCTCTCCCCCCCTCTAAGATATAATAACTTGTTCATAAGCATTGCATTTAATTATTTCTCTGTCCAACTGATTTAAACACAGACATTCCATTTCAAACATGATAAATGCTCATGTAACACCTTCATAGAGCAGTTCTCATCTAGACATATGATACTTCTGAAAGTCTGTACATCTACCTCCATGGCGATTTAACAAGCTAAGGTGTTTTCTGAATTCTTGTTGATGACATAAGCTGCCTAATTCCTCCTTTTTCAACATGCTCATGGCCGGTCATCCGCCTCAGCTCCACTTTCCTGCCTGGTCCCTGTATCACTCAATTCTGTTAGAAATCAACAAGCTATCTATTTCTGCTTCAAAATATTCAAGGGTGATGGATCCATAACCCTTTGGAGTAGAGAATTCCAAAGTTTCACTACTTTCTGTATGAAGAGTTTTTTTCCTCATCGCAGTCCTAAATGATCATTCCCTCATCCTAAGGGGATACTTTGTGTTCTCAGCCAGGGGTTAACAACTTCTCAGAGTCTACCATATTGACGTCCCTTGAGAATCTTAAATGTTGTCTGCCATTTGCCCCTCCACTCATCTGGATAGAATCTCTACAGTGCAGAAAGAGGCCATTTCACCTATCAAGTATGCACCCACCCTCTGAAGATTACCCCATCCAGACCCCATCCCTGTAATCCTACATTTGCTTTGGCTAATCCACCTAATCTTCACATCCATGGACACTACGGGACAACTTAGCATGGCCAATCCACCTAACATGCCCACTTTTGGACTTTGGGAAGAAACTGCAGCACCCAACAGAAACCCACACAGACACAGGGAAAACATGCAAACTCCACACACACAGTCACTGAAAGCTGAAATCGTTGTGAGGTAGCAGTGCTAACCCCTATCCAGTCACATGTGTAGTCATTGTCATTTGCCTCTACTTCCAGTTAATTATTTTGTGAAAATGTGGACTGTTTGAATGTGGAAATGTTGTTCTTAGCTCAGCTTCAGCCAATGAATTGATGTTGTATTGAAGGAAGAGTATTCAACTCAGTACTAAATATTCCAAATGATGTCTTACCCATCCTTTGTTAAAATTAGATTAACTTCTTTCAATTGCTAGTCAAGAATTCTTCAGATGCTTTTTTATTTGATCAGTTGAATTGGCTAGGTAGAATTACAGGAAGTTTTGGAAAATTAAGCCTGTACTTGATGTATGTGTAATCCAAGGCCATTCAATGCCTTCAGCTTCTCACCATATTTAATTTCTGACTTGGATGAAAGATTTATGAAGACAATTTACAGAAGACAATAAATTAGGAGGCACAGTAAGGCATCTAGACAGGAGCAGGATGTTACCAAGGGGTATTGACAGATTAGGCTAGTGAAGTAACCTAATTCAGAGTTCAATCCCAGGAATATTAAGGCCAAGACTGGAATACAAAGAGGAAGAACTTAGCAGTCAGTTGTCCAGAGCCTGAGCACTTCATTCAGTTCAGGGGAGTTGAGGCTATGATCAGATCATCCATGATCCTATTGAATGAAGTGGCCTACTCCTATTCCTGATTTATATGTTCAAATACTGTTTTGTACTTTGGTTCTGTCTTCACAAAATAGGACACAAATCACCGCCCAGAAATGTTGGGGAGCCAAGGATCTAATAAGAGTGCAGAATTGAAAGAAATCAGTATCAGTAAGAAAATAGTGCTCAGGAAATTAATGATATTAAAGGCTGCCGAGTCACCTGGGCTAGAAATGGTCTTGGAAGTATTGGATGTTTTGGTTGCCATCTTCCAAAATTTTATAGACTCTGAACAGTTTCTACTGATTGGATGTAGGGCAAATGTAACCCTACTGTTTAAAACTTCACAGAGGGAATAAATAGAGAATTATAGACTAGATAATGGATACCTGAAAAATTGGGTCAGAAGATGCCTATTACACGAATGACACCCGGAAGATACTACATGCCCCAACACACACATCACGCTACCTTACATCAAGAACACATCTAAACTGACCACAAGACTCCTCCCACCACTGGGCATCAGAGTAGCACACAAACCCATATCAACCCTACACCAACTGCTCACCCAAATCAAAGACCCACTACCCACTATGGACAGGACCAATGTCATATACAAGATTCCCTGCAAAGACTGCAACAAGCATTACTTTGGACAAACAGAAGGGAAATTAACCACAAGAGTTCACGAACATCAACTGGCAACAAAAAGACACGACCAATACTCACTCATCTCCATCCACATGGATAAGGAAAACCATCAATTTGACTAGGACAACACCAGGATCCTGGGACAGGCAAAGCATATACAAACAGGGGAATTCCTAGAGGCCTAGTTCTCCACTAAGAAAGCCATCAATAAACAGATAGAGCGAGACCCCATTTACACTCCATGCGAAGGAAAACCAGATGTGAGGTAATCCAGCTGAACAGACACCAGAGTTTAAAATCAGGCAGGAAAACCCAATGGTGTTTCATCGGAGGCTGCACTGATGATGTTACCAAGCAGGATAATGAAACGTCTGCGGAACAACAAACCAGTTCAGCGAGCCAACCAACCACAATTATAGACTAGTTAATCTAATGTCAGTAATGGGGAAAATGCTAGAGTCTATTATAAAAGATGAGATAACAGAACACACCTTGAAAAGCATTAACAGGATTGGACAAGGCCATCATGAGTTTATGAAAAAGAAAATAATGCTTAACATGATTTTTGAGGATGTAACCAGTAGATAAGGGATGACCAATGGATGTAATGTATTTGGATTTTCAGAAGCTTTTGTTAAGTCCCTCAAAAGGCATTAATGGACAAAGTTAAACCATATGAGATAAGGAATAGTAATTTGGTATGGATTGAAAATTGCCTGACAGACTGGAAACAGAGTTGGATAAATGGGTCTTTTTCTGAGTGGCAGGCAGTAACTAGTGGGGTCCTGCAAGGGTTAGTACTTGGAGCCCAGCTATTCACAATGTATTAAGTGGCATGGATAAGGAAACCAAACTTTCCAAGTTTACTGACAACAGAAAACTGAGCGCAATTGTGAGTTGTGAAGAGGATCCAAGGAGGCTGCAAAGTGATTTGGACAAGTCAAGTGAGTGGATAAATACATGGCAGATGCTGTGAAATGTGGCTAAATGTGAAATTATGTACTTTGATGTGAAAAAAAGAGTATTATTATGTAAGTGATATTGGGAAGTGTGAATGTACAAAGGGTGTCCATGTTCACCAGTTAATGAAAGTAGACAGGTGCACCAAGCAATTAGGAAAGTAAATGCTACATTTGCCTCTTTTTGCGATTTGCGTTGAAGAGTTGGGATGTTTATGGCAGTTATACAGAGTCCTATTGAGACCACACCTGCAGCGTTGCACACAGTTTTGATTTCCCTACCTAAGAGAGGATATACTTGAGAGAGAGGGAGCACAAGGAGGTTCACTGAACTGAAACTGGGATGACAGAACTGTTCCATGAAGAGAGATTGATTCTACTTGGACTCTATTTGCCAGTATTCAAAAGGGAGATGGGATGTGATTGAACATATAACATTCCAACAGGGATAGACAACTAGACACAAGGAAGATGCTTCCTCTGGTTGGCAAGTCTAGAACCAGGGGACACAGTCTCAGGATATGGGGTAGTGCTGAGATGAGGAAACATTTCAAAGTGAAGCTGTAGAATTTTATACCACGACAGCCATGAAGGCCTAGATTTTAAATGTTAAAGGCATCAAGGGGTATGGGGAGAAAATGGGAATATAACTTTGAGATAGAGAATCAGATAGTGGTCATATTGAATGGTGGAGCAGGCTTGAAGGGCTGGATTACCCACTTCTCTTCTTAGTTTCTAAGTTTGAGGACACAGCATTCCAGGAAGGATTTATTGGTTTTGGAATGTAGTTTCACCAGATGTTTACAGGATTAAAAGATAACGTTGAGAGAATAAGTGACCAATTAATAACCCTATTAACTTAGGAAAAGGTGCGTCAATGTCAACCACTAAAAGTAAATGATGAATTTGAATTTGTTAATGGCTTAATGCAAAAGCATCTCAGAAGCTCTTTGATTTTTTTTTATTATTCTGGCCTCATTTGGAATATTGTGTTTAGTTTTAGACAAAGGTTGCCCAGGACAACTCTCAGAGAGCTGCACCAAGGAAACTCCCATGTGCCAAGACATAAAGAGAGAGAACGCAGAACTGAACTGTTCAAAAAAGACTGAGAGAAGGAGGTTTCTAATATGCAAGAAGGAACAAATAATTTAGATGCAGCGGTTATTTCATTTAAGTCTGAAGATTATTCATTTCTAATTAGTGAGCCTGAAACTATTGCTGATCTAATGATGAGCAAATGTGTAAAACAGATATTGAAATTTCCATTTAACTGAAGATATCAGTTTCAGTCAGCAGGCCACAGGTTCAACATGACAGTGGATCCAATTAGACCTGAAGAGGGTGCCCAGTGCACAGGTGGGCTGGGTGAAAAGGAAGATTCAAACATAAACCATTCCTCTTGCCCTTACCCCTCACTCCCTCACACCTTTACCAGATCATCTTTGTCCATCTCCATGTTCCCATTTCATATTCCATGCCAGTGTATGCCCTATGTCTACCAGCTAGCCCCTTATCACCCCTATGTTAACATGGTGCCAACTCATGCTAATCCTTCAAATTCCACCCACTATGCCAACTCATCTAATATCCATCATGAGCATACCTCAGGAAAGATGAGGTAAATCAAGGAGTAGAGTCAAAGCTCTACTTGTATTGTTACAGGATGAGATAAGTACAATAGCAAGAATATCCACATGGGTGGAACTAAACAAAAAGAGAAAGAAGGTATTGGTAGATTTTTAGAAGGCATCATAAGGTACTCCACATAAGGCTACTTAATAAGCTAGCAGAATAAGCATGGTATTGGACAGGGAGTTGGGATGAAAGGGGGCATTTTCAGGATAACAATGTAACTAATGTTGTTCCACAGGGAACCACAATTACTCACAATATAGATTAATGAAAAAGAAACAAAGAACTGCAGATGGTAGCACAATCTGCTGGAGAAACTCAGCAGGGCTGGCAGCATCTGTGGAGAGAAAGCAGTCAACATATTGGGTCCAGTGAACTTTCTTCAGAATCTGTTTTGAAACAATTTTTGTTCTTGTTTGTGATATATATGGTAATGACTTGGATGAGGAATGTGAATAGTTTATAGGCACATTTGCAGATGACACAAAAACAATTGGAAAAGCAAATGGCGAAGATGGCATAAAGAGTCTGTAAAGGGATACTACAGGGTAAGCAAGTTAGCTGTGCACTTTAGAAGGAAAAATAGAGGAGCTAAGTATTATTTAAATTGAGAATGACTGCAGAAAACTACAGACCAGAAGGATTTGGGAATCCTTGTGCATAAATCACAAAACGAGAGGATTCAAATTCAGAGTAATAGAGAAGGCAAATGGAGTGTTGGCCTTTATTTCAAAGGGCATGGAGTAAAAGTAGGGAGGTTTTGCTATAACTATACAAGGCACTAATCAGATCACAGCTGGAATACAATGAATAGTTTTCAGCCCCACATCTAAGGAAAGATATACTGCCATTGGTGGAAGTCCAGAGATGGTTCACCGTGTTGATCCCAGATCTAGAGGGAGAGGCTGAGTAGGTTGGTCCTGTATTCATTAGAGTTTAGAAGACTGAGAACGACCTTATTGAAACAATTATGATTTGTAGGGGACTTGAAAGGATAGATTCAGAATGGTTATTTCCCATCGTGGATGAGTCTAGGACCAGAGGGTATAATCTGAGTAAGGGTTCACCAATTTAAAGCCGAGGTGAGGAGGATTTTTATTTAAGAAGGTACTGAATCTGAGGAATTCTTTACTACAGAAAGCTATTGAGACTGAGTCATTAAGTATATTCAGGCGTGAGATAGATTTGTAATCAATAAGGGAACTGAGAGTTTATGGGGAAAAAGCAGGAATGAGGAGTTGAAGATTACCAGAATAGCCATGATCACATTGAATGATCCAGCAGATGTGATGGGCCAAATAGCCTACTCCTGCACCTCTGTCTTATGATCTTATAGATTCCATTTCATTCTTCTGAATTCCTCGGAATACAGGCCTGGAGTCCTCAATCTCTTCAGAGGACAATCCCACCATCCCAAGACTCAATCCGATGAACCACTGCTGCACTCCCTGTATGGCAGTGTATCCTTACTTAGATAAGCGGACCAGAACTGTGAACTCTCACACATGTCCTGTACAAATGAAGCAAGACAACTTTGCTGATGTGCTCGAATCCTCTTGTGATAAAGGCCAATATGCCATTTACATCATGAATAGTTCACTGTGCCTACATGTTTGTTTTCAGTGACTTATGAATAAAAGCACCCAGTTCTCTTGGGACATCAACACTTTCCAATCTCTGTCCATTCTGCACCTTCATTCCTCCAACCCGACTCAAGCTTGTCCACGTTATAATCCATGTGCTATACATTTAGCCACTCATTCAGTCTGCCTAAACCCCGGAAGCCTTTTTACAGATTCCTCACAGCTCATATTTCCCACTAGCCTGTATAGCATCTCTGGTAGGGTTGGATTTTTTTTTAAGACTAACCTGCTGGACCACATGATACCCTTAGCCGCATGGTGTCAGTGAAACAAAATCATACAGGGTCTGAATTGTGCTGGATTGTGATATTCTGAATCCATACAATGCTAATCACAATGTGAGCAGAGTTAGATTCACGCAGTCTAGCAATAAATTGGGTTGACTTGATGGGAGTGCATAGCTTCCAAATAAAATGATGAGATACGGTGAAAGTAGTGGCCTGGACTCCCTCATGGCAGTGGTCTGGCGAAATAGTCATGGACAATGCTATAGAGTAAAGCAAGGTGTCCGTAGCTGCAGCTATTGCACAGTGGTTTATAAATATGCAGTCTCAACAAGGTAAGACAGGCAAGTGATCAATGTGGTTCATTTTGTTCATAAGATCATTGAAAGACAATATAAAATAGGGGCTACAATTCTAAAGGTGATGCAGAAGCAGAGGAACCTGGGAGTATATGTGCAGAGATCATTGAAATTGGCAGGACAGGTGGAGAGAGCAATTAAGAAAGCAGGACAGAAGGAAATGATATTGAACTAGTATTAAAAACTTGTTAGACCTCAGCTGGAGTATTGTGTACAGTTGTGGTTGCCACATTATATGAAAGATGTGAATGCATTGGTGAGTCAGAAATGATTTAGGTGAATTGTCCCAGGAATGAGAAATTCAATTATGAAGATAGATTGAAGAAATTGGGACTGATCTCCTTGAGGAGTAGGAGGCTGAGAGGAGATTTGATAGAGGTTTTCAAAATCATGAGTGAACCGGATAGAAAGAAGTGGGTCCTACTTGTAAAAGGAATGAGAGTAAGGGGGCATAGCTTTAAAGTAATGTGCAAAGCAAAGGTGAACTAACAATAAGTTTCTTTCACACAGTGAGTAGTTTAGGTAATGGAATATACAGCCTGGAAATGTGATGGAGGCAAGTTCCATCTAGGCATTCAAGAGGAGCATTGCATGATTATTTGGATAGAAATAAGGCAAGGGTGTGGAGTAAGAGCAGAAGTTTGGTACGAGGTAAATATGATCATTTGATAAGCTGGATCAGGTGTGATGAATCTCCTGCGCTGTAACAATTCAGTGATTCCCTCTTGTCAGTTCACAATATTTGTTTGCGATTGTGTTTTAGGTTCCACATTGTGCAGCTCCCCAGAGCAAACAGGCACCTGTGAAATGCAGGATCATCACAACCGGCAGCCGAGCCCCACCCTGGAGAACCTGCTCACCCTTTCTTTATCGGATGATGTGCACTCTGTGGGTTTCAATGCTGCAGTCGGTGCAACACAGCCAACAAAGTCCTCCAGCTACTGCCGAACCTCCGAGTTGTTTGAGACGAGCATCCCTGATGCTTCAGGCATCTCCCAGGAAGAGGATGTGAGCAAACAGTTGGTCGACACCGAGACTCGACCCAGCACCAAGAAAATGTGGTTTTCAGAAACAGCTACATCAGATGAATCAAAAAAACTGTTTCTCGAGGAGGGGAACAAAACACGAGTATTTTACGTGAATGGTGAGTAATGGTGAGCGTTTGCACAAATCTCTGAAGAAACAGGCCCTCCTCAGGGCACTTGTGGGCACAGCACCGCACCAAGGAGAAAGACAATGATCTGAAGCAACTGGGAGTACTCTCTTTCCAATGCCTCTGTGAACAGCGTCTTGCCCATTTCCTAATCATACCAAATCTTGTTCACCAGTCACCCCACTCTTACTTACTGGCATCGGTTGCTGCTCCAACAACACCTCACATACAATTCTCAATTTGCCATCAAGGTCTCCTATGCTTTGTTTCACTCCTGATCTTTATAAGTTATTCTGGCCCTATAATTCATCATGACCTCTGCCTTACTACAACTTTGTCCTGTCCTGCATCTCCTATTTAAGCATATCTTAAGTGCTCCCTAAGTGCTGGAACTCCCTCTTGGAACCTCTGTCTTGAAGGTGCTCCTCAAAACCTACCCCTTTGACCAAACATTTGGTCACCTGTTCTCAGATCCTCTCATTTGTCCCTGACAGCAAGCTTTAATTAAGAAATGTTTCTATTTAGTGCTTTGGAAAGTTTTACTGTGTATAAGTATCGAGGCCCAATGGCTTTTGAGCCAAACATTCACACCCACAAGCTGTTCAGTTACCTGGGAGTAAATTATATAGTTATAGGCAGGCAGGCCGAAGGCCAATATCATTAACAGGTTACCCTATCACGGACAATCACTCTTATTTTGTACACAGCCCTGGCTTCAGTTCTTTATTCATTCACGGGATGAAGGTGTCGCTGGCTAGGCCAGCATTTATTGCCCATGCTTTAATTGCCCAGAGGGCGGTTAAGAGTCAACCACATTGCTGTGGGTCTGGAGTCACATGTAGGCCAGACCAGGTAAGGATGGCAGTTTCCTTCCCTAAAGGACATTAGTGAACTAGATGGGTTATTCCCGACAGTCATCAATGGATTCATGGTCATCATTAGACTCTTAATTCCAGATTTTAGTTGAATTCAAGTTCCACTATCTGCCATGCAGGATTCACACCCAGGTCCACAGGACATTACCTGGGTCACTGGATTAACAGTCCAGCAATAATGCCACTAGGCCATTGCCTCCCCGCCCCCTGTCTCACTGGGATGACTGCTGGATTGTCAGTTCATTTGCAACTAAACTTTCCCCACTACTTGAACAAGCAGCTGTTTAAAAAATACTTACAATGAGTTTCAGGTTTTAAATAGTGCAGCAATTCTTCAACGATCCTTGGTTTTTTACAACAGTCCTTTTCCCATTCAGTTCACAATCAAAATATACAGAAAAATAAAATAATTACAATCAGCATATGCCTCCAACCTTGTAAGATGAAACACCATTTCAAAAATGTGTTCTATCATAAACTTTGTGGAAAATGGGACGAATGCAAATTTGTATGTTTGGCAGTAAAGACTCAATCGCCTGAAGATCCTTTTCTGTACTTATTGATTCTATGATAATCAAACAACAATACACGACCCTTAAATCCATTCATTCTTCCTCCTTCTCCCTTTTAGAACCTTGTATAATCTTATCATTTCTTATACCATTAACTTATTTCATCATTTTACTCTTGGGACAATGTAGCTGGGAAGAAAGTGTTGTACCGGGTACCTCCTATATTTCCTCTAAACCCAAGTTTAGTACTTAAATTATCTCTGTTTCATAGCTCTGCCAGGCAATGCTACCTACAGTTTACTCGCCAACTCGGTCAACCTGCCAACTCTGCCAAATGAGGGAAATCCTTTGTCATTTCCAGTGCAATTTCTTAAATGCAGTACAGGACCTGATGTTTTACTTCACCTATGTCATTTACTAATACTGCACACAAATCCTCATTGACTGTTTCAAATCAAATTCCAAATTCTGTTGTTCCTCACTCAGGTAACACACTGGAACTCAAGATCTGCTACTCTGGAACAGTTACAAAATTTAAAGATTTTAAAACAGAATACAAAATTCCTCCATTTATCTGTTTTCTTAGACTGAGGTTGACAAAAAAAATGAACCGGGTTTCTGGACATAAAAATAATTATTATTTATTGCTGATAAATAATATTATCCAGCTCGAAGGAGTTGCCACCTTCCCAGGGGCAGCACGGTGGCTCAGGAGTTAACATTGCTGCCTCACAGCACCAGGGATCCAGGTTCAATACCACCCTTGGGCAACTGCCTGTGTGGAGCTTGCACATTCTCCCCGTGTCTGCGTGGGTTTCCTCTGGGTGCTCTGGTTTCCTTCCACAGTCCAAAGATGTGCAGGCTAGGTGGATTGGCCAAGCTAAATTGCCTGTAGTGTTCAGGGATGTGTAGATTAGGTGGGTTATGGGTGATGAGTCTGGGTGGGATGCTCTAGGGGTTGGTGTGGACTAGTTGTGTTTCCACACTGTAGGCATTCTATGAAAATAAGTACATTCTAGCTACAGGTAAATAGTGATAAACCATTGACATAGAACAGTACAGCACAGTACAGGCCCTTCAGCCCACAATGTTGTGCCGAACTTTTACCCTAAACCTAAGGTCTATCTAACCTCCAACCCTACCTTATACTATCATCCATATGCCTATCTAATAACCGATTAAGTGCCTCTAATGAGACCGACTCCACTACCCTCTCTGGCAATGCATTCCACGCCCCTACCACTCTCTGAGTAAAGAACTGACGTTCTTTAAAAAAACTTTAAAACAACTCTGACGTCTCCCCTATATCTACCTCCACTCACTTTAAAACTATGCCCCCTCGTAATAGCTACCTCCACCCTTGGAAAAAGTCTCTGGCTGTCCACTCTATCTTTACCGCTGATCATTTTGTACACCTCTGCTAAGTCACTGCTCATCCTTCATCGTTCTAAAGAGAAAAGCCCTAGCTCTCTCAACCTTTCCTCGTAAGACCTTCCCTCCATTCCAGGCAACATCCTGGTAAATCTCCTCTGCACCTTTCCCAGTGCTTCCACATTTTCCTGTCATGAGGTGACCAGAACTGGACACAATACTACAGATGTGGCTGAACCAGGGTTTTGTATAGCTGGAGCATAACTTCACGCCTCTTGAACTCAATCCCTCTATTAATGAAAGCGAACACACCATACGCCTTCTTAACAACTCTATCCACCTGGGTGGCAGCTTTCAGGGAACTGTGGACATGAACCCCAAGATCCCTCTGCTCCTCCACACTGCTAAGAATTTTTCCGTTAACCCTGTATTCTGCTTTCAAGTTTGTCCTTCCAAAATGAATCACCTCACACTTTTCAGGGTTAAACTCCATCTGCCACTTCTCAGCCCAGCTCTGCATCCTATCAATGTCCCTTTATAACCTAGAACAGCCCTCCGCACTATCCACAACTCGGCCCACCTTCGTATCATCTGCGAACTTACGTATCCATCCTTCCACTCCTACATCCAAAATCATTTACAAAAATCACAAATAGGAGAGCACCCAGAATAGGTCCTTGTGGTACACCACTCGTAATTGAGCACCATGTTGAATATTTTCTGTCCACTACCCCCCTTTGTCTTGTAAGGGTCAGCCAATTCTGAATCCAATCTGCCATATTTCCCCCTATCCCATGCCTCCTTACTTTCTGCATGAGCCTACCATGGGGAACCTTAGCAAAAGCCTTACTTAAATCCATGACATACACCTCTTCTAGTTAAAACTCTAGTATAAACCAGCGCCCGTCCCCAACAAAAGACACACATACAATAGAGACAGATAGAAAAATATCATGGGTATTATGGGCATAAGGAAGGACTGGAAAGTCAGTTCAATGGCCCCTGTCCATAGGACTCACTGGGATGATACTGGATTGTCAGGACCTTCTGCTACTTGACTTCTCTTCACCAGGAACTTTCACTTGTCTGCAGGAGGCACAAAGCAACTAAAGTGAGAAGATGGGGAAGGGAGTCAGGTCAGCTCAGGATTAGATACAAGTTCAGGGCCTAGTTGCTAGTTAGCAGTTTGGGAGAGTGGTTTGGTAGTTGGGCAGGAGAGTCGGTTGGTCAAGGAGGGTAGTCAGGTAGTCAGAAGACAACCCCTAAATTCCCCCTCTCCCTCATGAAGATACTAATGATGTCACTTCAGGGGCTCTTTTTCAACTGAGCAGCCTATAAATTTCCAGTGCACAGTCTGACCACTTAGAGGAAAACCAGCAGCAATGTCCCTGAGCTACTTAACCACTTGTGAGCAAACCAGCAGCAGTGTCTCTGAGCTATTTGACCACTTTGAGAAAACCAGCAGGCGTGTCTCTGAGTTGTTTGACCACTGCAAGAAAAAAAGCAGCAGCAATGTCTCTGAACTATTGGACTACTGTGAAAAAAAAAAGCAGCAGTAGTGTCTCTGAGCTACTTAACCGTTGTGCGAAAACCAGCAGCTGTGTCTCTGAACTATTTGACCACTTGTGAGCAAACTAGCAGCAGTGTCTTTGACCTGTTTGGCCACTTGTGAGAAAACCAGCAGCAGTGTCTCTGAACTATTTGACCATTGTGAGAAAAAGCCAGCAGCAGTGACTCTGAGCTATTTGACGACTTGTGAGAAAGCCAGCAATAGTGTCTCTGAGCTGTTTGACCACTGTGAGAAAGCCAGCAGTAGCGTCTCTGAGCTATTCACACAGCTTCCCAGGTTTGTAACCTTACCAGTCAGCTTACAGAGGAAGATACAGCAGCACACCAAAATGACTAAATAATTAAAGGGCAAGGGGGAAAGGAACTACAATATCTATCACTAAATACAAAAAGTACGAGGTAAACTAATAAAGATAAAGACCAAAAAGTCCACTGGACCTGATGGGATACATCCTAGGGTGTCAAAGGAATTAACTACAGAGTTAATGAATCCACTGGTAATTGTTTCCTCCCACAGTCCAAAGATGTGCAAGCTAGGTGGATTGGCCATGCTAAATTGCCCATAGTGTTCAGGGATGTGCAGTTTAGGTGGGTTATAGGGGGATGGGTCTTGGGTGGCATGCTCTGCGGGTCGGTGTGGACTTGTTGGGCCAAAGGGCCTGTTTCCACACTGTAAGGATTCTATGAATCTATGAATCTAATCTTCTGGGAATCCTTAGGTTCTGGAAGACTACCAGAGTTTTGGAAAACTGCCAGTGTTTCACCTTTATTTAAAAAGGGAAAGAGACAAAAAAGGTAACTATAGGCCAGTTAGCTTAATGTCTGTTATTGGGAAATTAATACAAGATTTTTAGAGGACTTGACAGGGTAGATGTGGAAAGGTTGTTTCCCCTTGTGGGAGTGAATCTAGGACCAGAGGGCATAATCTCGGCATAATGGGATTGCCTATGTAAGACAGAGATAAGGAGGAATTTCTTCTCCTAGAGGGTGGTGAATCTATGGAATGCTTCTAGTAATCAGCCCAGTGAATCTCTTCTGAATTGCCTCCAGTGCCAATATATCTCCTCTTAAATAGAGGGACCAAAACTATACACGGTACTCTAGGTGCAGCGTCATCAGCGCCCTGTATAGTTGTATATAGACTTCCCTGTGTTTAAACTCCAACCCTCCAGCAATAAAGGACAACATTCCATTTGCTGCCTTAATTACTTGCTGTGTTTCTTTTTATGTTTTATACACGAGAATACCTAGATCCCTGCACATTTTTTGGAGCGTCTCTCCACTTGAAAGTAGTTTTTTTTATTCTTCCTACAAAAATGCATGATCTCACATTTTCCAACATTAAACTCCACCTACCAAGATTTTCCCATTTCCTCAACCAATCTACATCCTTATGTCTTCATAACAACATGCCCTCCCCACCTATTTTTGTATTGTCAGCAAATATTAATACATTACACTTTGTTCCTTTCTCCAAATCATCACTATAGATAGTAAATATTTGAGGCCTGAGGACTAATCCTTGTGGTGCTGTTACATCTTTCCAATCTGAAAAAGACTCACTAATCCTGACTGTCTGTCTTCAGTTTATTGACCAATCCTCAGTTCATGTGAATACATTACCCCAATGCCATGAGCTCCTATCTTGTGCAATTATCTATTAAATGGCATCTTATAAATTCTTCCTGGAAATTCAAATATGCTACATTTACAGGTGACCCTTTATAAACTCTGCTTGTTATATTCTCAAAGAACTCTAGAAAATTTAGCAAACATGATTACCCTTTCACAAACCATGTTGTTTCTGACCTGCTATTTCTTCTGCAAAAAGTTCGTAATCCTCTAGCCTACTACTAGTTTTTGCTGGTTACTATACTTTTTACTTATATACTCTCCTTGAGCTCCTCTGTTAATCATGGGTGCTTCGTCCTTCTCATAGAATCCTTCATTTTCACCGAAATAAATTTTTGCTGGGCATTATAAGATATCTGCTCAAGTATCTGTCACTGCTCTTCCACTGAATTTCCCTTTCCTCTATTTTCCCATGCTACTTCAGACAACTCTTTGTTTATATCTCTGTAATTGCCCTTATTTAAGTTGAGGACACTGGTTTGAGATCCAAGTTGCTCTCCCTCAAGCTAAATTTAGAATACTATCATGTTATGATCTCTACTCCCTAAAGGACCATTAACTACTAGATCTCTTATTTCCTTGCATGCCCCCGTTATGTCCTGATTCATGCTTCATAGAAGTGTCCAGCTCTGATCGTTTTTTTTTACACCTCATCTTCCAGAGATGGATTCCTTCTCAAATATGGAGAAAAACAGCCGTGTGATTGGAGAGATTGCATTCCAACTTGACCGGAGGATTCTTGCACACGTATTCCCAGGATTAACCAGGCTGTATGGATACACCGTGTCTAACATCCCATCCAAAATCAAACAGGTACCTCTTCCACCATTCCCTTTTCATGCATTTTATCCTGAAAATATTAGAAATTTTTAGTTAAATGGGAACTTAATGTTGATTCTCAATATGAGATGCATTTTTTAGATACCTGTTTTAACTAAGCTACTTTATATGTTTTGATATGAGTGCCGTAGCAGATGTATAGTGTTCCTGGCTACTTTCCTGGAAACTCATTGGGGCTATGTTTGACTTTGTCCAGGAGTGAGAAGCAAGTGATAGCATCTCAGCCTCTCTTCCACTTCTCACTTCTGCATTTCTTACAGAATTCCATTAATCCCATGGATGGCACAGTGGACAAACAGAAGTGGAGGGAAATGACGCAGTGTTACACAGCCTTGTTATCAAAACTCGAGAAACTTAACTATAACACAGACATCCATACAGGCTTCAGTGAGTTTCTGGTTAACACCTATGGGATTCTCAAGCAGCGCCCAAATGCCTACACCAACATCACCTACAATCCCATCATCCTGCGTAAACTTGTCATTGACATGGTCCCTGCTAAGTTTCTCCGGGACACACTGGTTTTGCTGAACTGTCTCTGTGAGCTATCACGCAATGACAAGAAACCCTTGTTTCCATGGTGACCATCATTACCTCTGAAATCATTCAGAGTTCACAAGATTTAAAATAAACCATTTATCTTCCTTTTTTGTTTGAAAGGAAAATGTAAAGAAGTGTTCTGAGATCAATAACTGACAATGTTAATGCTGATGTTCCTGTGTTATTTGATTGTGTGGAGACCCAACATTTGAAGAATTGAAAAATACTATTATAAATAAATCTATGTAACATTTAGAACGAAAGAAGAGCTTTCAGCAAATCTTTTTGAATCTTGAGATGATGTAGCTTAAATGAAGATAACCTTCTGTAGTCATGACCAAAACCCCTGGACAACAGGAGGATCATTGAGAACAGACCATAAATAGATTTTAGAAGGTGTCTTGTTCTCCTTTTGGGTCACAAGCGTTTTTACACACAAAACAGAACTGAATATATTTCCTTCAATGATTTATACTGTGGTCCATGACTGTCACGTCGGCTGCCTTTCCCTGACAATCCAATTCCAGGTAAGGTGGTCATATCTAATTGATATTTTCAGTCTCAGATCCAGAAAGAAACAAAAATTGCTGGAGAAACTCAGCAGGTATGGCAGCATCTGTGGGAAGAAAGCAGAGTCAACATTTTGAGTCCAGTGACTCTTCATCAGAAATGAAGATCACGAAAAGTCTACTGCCCTGAGAATTAATTTCCCAAACCTTCACCCAGCAGTAACTGGGTGAGGGGGATGGTTCAAAATGCAGACAACCCCTCCAATTCGTCTGCTTTCCATCCCCCAACCCTTCAATCCGACTCTTAGCCCACTGGACACATGATGGGTCTGCCCCCTGTGGGGGAAGTGGGGTGGGTGTATGGAGTAGGGTTCATGTGGAGGACCTCCTTTCCTCTTGGGCCTGGCCAGAATGGCCATTCACATGAATACATGTGCCATGATGGGGATCAGTTTGACCTGACTGCCAGCCCTACTTCTGTGTTTCCACCTGGAGAGAGGAGCAAGCAGCCCTTGCTAGCATGCCAAGAAACATATAAAATAGGAGCAGCAATGGACCATTTGGCCCTTGGAGCCTGCTCTGCCATTCAATATGACCATGACAGATTATCCAACCACTTTCTCCCCATATCCTTTGGTCCCTTTAACCCCAAGAACTATACCTAACTCCTTCTTGAAAACTTACAATTATTTTAGCCTTAACTGTAGTCTGTGGTTGTGAATTCCAGAGGCTTACCACTCTCTGAGTTTAGAATTTTCTTCTCATTTCCGTCCCAAAAATACTTTACCATTTCCTTAGAGTGTGACCCCAGTTCTGGACTTCCCGCTTTCAGGAACATCCTTCCTGTGTTTACCGTGTCTAGTCATGTTCAATTTTTTTACATTTCCATGAGTTCCCCCTCATTCTTCTCAACTCCATGAATTTAGTCCTAACCAACTTAGTCCCTACTCATACATCAATCTTGCAATCCCAGGAATCAATTTGGTAAACATTTGCGGCACTCACTCTATAGCAAGAACATACTTCCTCAGATAAGGAGAACAAAACTGCACACAATACTCCAGGTGTGATCTCACTAAGGCCCTGTACAATTGCAGTAAGACATCCCTGCTCCTGTACTTGAATCCTCTTGCTATGAAGGCCAATGTACCATTTGCTACCTTTACCACCTGCTGCACCTGCATACTTACCTTCAGTGACTGGTATACAAAGACACCTGGTCTCCTTGCACATTCCGCTCTCTCAATTTATCACTATTGAGATCATAATCTGCCTCCTGTTTTTGGTGCTAAATTTGATAACTTTACATTTATCCACATTGTACTTGTCCAAATCAGGCTGAAGCATCTCTGCATCCTCCTCACAGCTCACCCTCCCACCAGCTTTGTGTTATAATTGAAATGGGACTTTTATGTTTAGTTCTGTCATCTAAATCATTCATATACATTGCGAATAGCTGGATTCCAAGCATTGAACCCTGTTTTACCCACTAGTCATTGCCTGCCATTCAGAAAAACATTTGTTTATTCCTACTCTGTTTCCTGTCTGCCAGCCAGATTCCCACGCACTTTAGTTTTACACATTAATCTCATATAATTTTATTGAAAGTCTTCTGAAAGTCCAAAAAAACAACAACCACATCACCTCTATGAGTTACATCCTTGAAGAATTCCAGTAGATTTGTCAAGCGTGATTTCCCTTTGGAAAATTCATGCTGACTGTGTCTGATCAGCAATTAAATCTTTTATAATGGACTGTACTATTTTCCCACAACTGACATTAGGCTATCTGGTCCTTAATTTCCAGTTTTCTCTCTGGTCCTCTTCTTGATAGAGGGTTATATTATCCACCCTCCAGTCAGCAGGAACTGTTCCAGAACCTATAGAATCATTGAAGATGACCGGCAATGCATTCACAATTTTTAGTACCATTTCCGTAAGTAGCCTGGAATGTAGATTACCAGAGCCCGGGCATTTATTAGCTTTCAATCCCACTAATTTCTGCAGCACCACTTCCCTACTAATATTGATTTTCTTCAGTTCGTCCCTCTCATTAAAGTCCATATTCCCCTACATTTCTGGTATGTTATTTATGTTCTCCTTTGTGAACACGCAACATAGGGTGGTACGGTGGCTCAGTGGTTAGTACTGCTGCCTCACAGCGCTAGGGACCTGGGTTTGATTCCACCTTTGAGCGACTGTCTGTGTTGAGTTTGCACATTCGTCCCGTGTCTGCATGGGTTTGCTCCAGTTTGCTCCGGTTTCCTCCCACAGTCCAAAGATGTGCAGGCTAGGTGAATTGGCCGTGCTAAATTGCCCAGAGTGTTCAGGGATGTGTAGATTGGGTGGGTTATAGTGGATGGGTCTGAGTGGGATGCTCTCACAGTCAGTGTGGACTTGTTGGGCCAAAGGGCCTGTTTCCACACTGTAGGGATTCTATGATTCAAAGTATGTATTTAGCTGCAACAATGCCAGAAATTGCCGGAAAAGCTCAGGAGATGATGTTTTGAGTCCAGTGACCTTTCATCAGACAGTGCTTTATCTTCATAGATGCTACTGGACCTGCTGAGTTTCTCCAGCAATTCCTGTTTTTGTTTCAGATCTCCAGCATCCACATTTCTTCGTTTTATGTGTTTAGTTGCTCAGCCATTTCTTTGTTCCCCAGTATAAATACCCTTGTTTCTGACTCAGGGATATCATTTGTCTTCACCAATCTTTTTCTTTTCACATATCTATGGGACCTTTTATAGACAGTTTTTATAATCCCTACAATCTTACTCTAGTACTTTATTTTTCCTTTCTTAATCAACCCTGTTGTCCTCCTTTACTGAATTCTAAAATGCTTCTACTCCTCAGGTCTATTGTTTTTTTTCAACAAGAGTGGTGGAGGACAAGCATCTCAAACCACAATATAGCTGGGATGCAGGGAATAAAGCCTATTGGTGATTAGGATTGGTGAATGTTTCCAGTCTTTAGAAGAAAAGTCATGTCTTTAGGTCTCCAATGTTTGTCTTCTCACTTTTCTTAAAAGCTATAGCTGCTTAACAATAAAATTGATACTGTTTTTCAATTTTAAAAAATATAAAGAGCATGGAATCTTGCGTAATTTATAAATTAAATTAAACAGGGTAGTAATGGCAGATTAGGTGATGCGCTGCTGCTGCAGCATGTAGGAGCTGCTGGACACCAGTGTGATCCTGACTGAACACACCTTTAGTAAGTGCTTGCAACTAAGAAACTTTGGATCCAAGTTGAGGAGCTAGACTCTGAGTTGCAGACCTTATGCCAAATCAGGACAGGGGAAAGTTAACTGTACACTTTGCTCCAGAGGGCTGTTCAAATCCTTCAAATTAGATAATTCAAAATTAGTCTGTGATCAGGGACAGGAAGGTGTGACTGCAGGTGAGGCCAGTGTGAGGACCCAGGGGTTACTACAGAGGAGCTTCAATCCTTGGAAATGGCTAACAGTTATAGGGTTCTGGCAAGCTGTGTGGACAAGAGTGGAGGATAAACAAACTGACCATGGCACCTTATTACAGGGAGCCATTCAAGTAGGGGAAGGAAATAGGAATTGTAGTTGTGATACGGTACAGGGAGAATAGATACTGTTTTCTGCAGCTACAAGTGAAAGTCCTGAAGGCTGTGCCAGCCCGGAGCCAAGGTTAAGGACAGCTCCTCGGGGCTAGAGAGGAACTTGAAGAGAGAGGGAGAGATTCAGTAGTCGTCACCCACATTTGTACCAAAAGCACTAGTAAGCCTAGAAGAAGATACTGCTAAAACAATTTGAACAGTTAGAAACTGAATTTAAAAAACAGAACCTCCAATGTAATAATCTCAGGATAACTGTCAGAGCCACAGGCAAATCATTATAGGATAAATAAAAGTACCGAGTTAAATGCTTGGCTCAAAACTTGGTGTGGGTGCAACAGGTTTCAGTTCATGGGGCCAGTACTAGCAGAGAAAGGAGCTGTTCTGGTGGGACCAGCTTCACATCGGTTACGTACTGGGACCAATGTCTTGGCAAATCAAATAACTCGGGCTGTGGAGAGGGCTTTTAACTAACTAGAAAGGGTAGGGTTTGGGAAAGGAGAAATGTAGGATTAATGGATATGATCAGTGGTTGAGAATGCTGAAACATGCTTACAAGGAGATCAAAGCTAAGAACTAAATATTCAGGAGTATCTAACTTTTCAAAAGGACAGGCAGGGAGGAAATTGTGGTGGGGTAGTATTGTTGATCCAGGAGGGAATAAGTGCAATAGCAAGAAATGACCGTGGATCAGAAGACGTAGTATCCATATGGGTGAAGGTAAGAAATAGAAAGGGAAAAAAGACACTGCTAGGAATAGTCAATAGGCCCCCTAACAGTAGCTGTATGGACAGGAATAAATCAGGAGATAATGAGGACTTATAACAAAGGCAGTATACAGGAACCATTGGTGATTTTAATCTTCATGTAGATTGGAATAATTAGATTGGCAGAGGAAACCACAAGGAAGAATTCATTTAGTGTATTTGGGACCTAGAACAATATGTTCTTGATCAGGGTGTTTTGGATCTGGTCGTGTGTAATCAAACAGGATTAATAAATGATATCAATGTAAAGGATCCCCTCAGACTGCCATTGGCAATCACTCGCTAATGAGTAGGAGTATTCACCAAGGAAATTCCATGTCACTGCTCATGGGTTCTGTGGGTCCTTGCGTGGTTGATGAGCCCAATCTTAGAGCCATATCTTCAATCGTACATTTGGCAGGTTTTTCTGAGAGGTGAAAGTAGTCCTTGGTCTTGAGATTGTTGGCATTCCTTCCTCTGGTTCCTTTTCCATACTTCCTCTTGCAGATAGTGTTCTCAAGGAATTGTGTACCCTCATACAGGCATTTCCTCCAAGTTGACTTCTTCTGAATAAGGGTCTCCCAGGTGTTGATATCTATGTTTCATTTCTTGAAGGAAGCATTTACAGAGTCTTTGAAATGTTTCCTTTATCTCCACTTGTTTGAGTGCTTTTTTTGAGCTGGGCAAGGATGATTTGCTTGACCGTCGGAACTCATGCAGCTTAAGCACGTGGTGATGGTTTCAGATGATCATTGCCTCAATGCTGGTGCTGTTAGCCACTTCAAGGATGTTGATGTTATTATGACTGTCCTCCCAGCTGATGCAGAGAATCCATCTCAAAAGCATTGAAGGTACGACTCAAGGTGGCGATGAAACTTTGTCCAAGCTTCAGAGACATATAGAAGATTTGGAAGGATGATTGTCTTAAGTAAAAGGCTGTTGGTGATCTTTGAGAGGCCGAGACAGAGTAGACATGAATTAGATGTTTCTATTAGTAGGAAAGATTAGGACCCAAGGGCACAGCCTCAGAGTGAAGGGATGACCCTTTAGAACTGAAATGAGGAAGAATTTCTTCAGCCAGTGGTTGGTGAATCTGTGGAACACGTTGCTGCAGAAGGCTGTAAAGGCCAAGCCACTGAGTGTATTTAAGACACAGATAAATGGGTTCTTGATTGGCAAGGGATCAAGGTTTATGGGGGAAGGCAGAAGAATGGGGTTGTGAAACGTATCAACCACGATTGAATGATGGTGCAGACTCAAAGAACAAAGAAAATTACAGCACAGGAACAGGCCCTTCGGCCCTCCAAGCCTGCGCCGATCAAGATCCTCTGTCGAAACCTGTCATCTATTTTCTAAGGGTCTGTATCCCTTTGCTCCCTATCCATCCATGTACCTGTCCAGATACATCTGAAAAGACACTAACGTGTCTGCGTCTATCACCTCCGCTGGCAACGTGTCCCAGGCGCCCACCACCCTCTGCATAAAGAACTTTCCACGCATATCTCCCGTAAACTTTCCTCCTCTCACTTTGAACTCATGACCCCTAGTAATTGAATCCCCCACTCTGGGAAAAAGTTTCTTGCTATCTATCTTGTCTATAGCCCTCATGATTTTGTAGACCTCAATCTCCATCTTTCTAATGAAAATAATACGAGTCTACTCAACCTTTCTTCATAGCTAGTGCCCTCCATACCAGGCAACATCCTGGTGAACCTCCCCTGCACCCTCTCCAAAGCATCCACATCCTTTTGGTAATGTGGCGACCAGAACTGTACGCAGTACTCTAAATGTGGCCGAACCAAAGTCTTATACAACTGTAACATGACCTACCAACTCTGGTACTCAATACCCCGTCCAACAAAGGAAAGCATGCCGTATGCCTTCTTGACCACTCTATTGGCCTGCGTTGCCACCTTCAGGGAACAATGGACCTGAACACCCAGATCTCTCTGTACATCAATTTTCCCCAGGACTTTTCCCATTTACTGTATAGTTTGCTCTTGAATTAGATCTTCCAAAATGCATCACCTCGCATTTGCCCGGATTGAACTCCATCTGCCATTTATCTGCCCAACTCTCCAATCTATCTATATTCTGCTGTAATCTCTGACAGTCCCCTTCACTATCTGCTACTCCACCAATCTTAGTGTCATCTGCAAACTTGCTAATCAGACCACCTATACCTTCCTCCAAATCATTTACGTATATCACAAACAACAGTGGTCCCAGCAGATCCCTGTGGAACACCACTGGTTACAGGTCTCCAATTTGAGAAACCCCCTTCCACTACTACTCTCTGTCTCCTGTTGCCTAGCCAGTTTTTTATCCATCTAGCTAGCACATCCTGGACCCCATGCGACTTCACTTTCTCTATCAGCCTGCCATGGGGAACCTTAACAAACGCCTTACTGAAGTCCATGTATCTGACATCTACAGCCTTTCCCTCATCAATCAACTTTGTCACGTCCTCAAAGAATTCTATTAAGTTGGTAAGACATGACCTTCCTTGCACAAAACCATGTTGTCTATCACTGATAAGTCCATTTTCTTCCATATGGGAATAGATCCTATCCCTCAGTATCTTCTCCAGCAGCTTCTCGAACACTGAAGTCAGGCTCACCAGTCGATAATTACCTGGATTATCCCTGCTACACTTCTTAAACAAGGGGACTACATCAGCAATTCTCCAGTCCTCCGCTACCTCACCCATGTTTAAGGATGCTGCAAAGATATCTGTTAAGGCCCTGGCTATTTCCTCTCTCACTTCCCTCAATAACCTGGGATGGATCCCATCAGGACCTGGGGACTTGTCCACCTTAATGCCATTTAGGATACCCAACACTTACTCCCTCCTTATGCCGACTTGACCTAGAGTAATCAAACATCTATCCCTAACCTCAACATCCGTCATGTCCCTCTCCTTGGTGAATACCGATGCAAAGTACTCATTAAGAATGTCACCCATTTTCTCTGACTCAACACATAACTTTCCTTCTTTGTCCTTAAGTGGGCCAATCCTTTCTCTAGTTACCCTCTTGCTCTTTATATATGAATAAAAGGCTTTGGGATTTTCCTTAACCATGTTTGCTAAAGATATCTCATGTCCCCTTTTAGCCCTTTTAATTCCTCGTTTCAGATTCACCCTGCATTCCCGATATTCTTCCAAAGCTTCGTCTGTCTTCAGTCGCCTAGACCTCATGTATACTTCCTTTTTCCTCTTAGCTAGTCTCACAATTTCACCTGTCATCCATGGTTCCCTAATCTTGCCATTTCTATTCCTCATTTTCACAGGAACATGTATCTCCTGCACGCTAATCAACCTCATTTCTGATGAAGGGTTTAGGCCCGAAACGTCAAGTTTTCCTGCTCCTATGATGCTGCTTGACCTGCTGTGTTCATCCAGCCCCATGCTTGTTATCTCTTTAAAAGCCTCCCACATATCAAACGTGGATTTACCTTCAAACAGTTTCTCCCAATCTATATTCCCCAGATCCTGCCGAATTTTGGTATAGTTGGCCTTCCCCCAGTTAGAACTCTTCCTTTAGGACCACTGTCATCTTTGTCCATGAGTATTGTAAAACTTACAGAATTGTGATCACTATTTCCAAAGTAACCCCCTACTGTAATTTCAACCACCTGGCCGGGCTCATTCCCCAACACCAGGTCCAGTATGGCCCCTTCCCGAATTGGACTACATACATATTGCTCTAGAAAACCCTGCTGGATGCTCCTTACGACTTCTGCTCCATCTTGACCCCTGGCACTAGGTGAATCCCAGTCAATGTTGGGAAAATTAAAATCTCCCATCACCATCACCCTGTTGCTCCTACACCTTTCCATAATCTGTTTACATATTTGTACCTCTATCTCACGCTCGCTGTTGGGAGGCCTGTCGTACAGCCCCAACATTGTTACTGCACCCTTCCTGTTTCTGAGTTCTACCCATATTGCCTCACTGCTCGAGTCCTCCATAGTGCCCTCCTTCAGTACAGCTGTGGTATCGTCTTTGACCAGTAATGCAACTCCTCCACCCCTTTTACCTCCCTCTCTATCTCGCCTGACGCATCGATATCCTGGGACATCTAATTGCCAATCACTCCCTCCCCTCAACCAAGGCTCAGTAATAGCAATAACATCATACTCCCAGGTACCGATCCAAGCCCTAAGTTCATCTGCCTTACCTACTACACTTCCTCACATTAAAATAAATGCTCCTCAGACCACCTGTCCCTTCGTGTTCATCGTCTGCTCCCTGCCTACTCTTCCCTTTAGTCTCGCTGACTCCATTATTTAGTTCCTTAAAGGCTTTAGTTACTACCTCCTTTCTGTCCAATAACCTGTCCAATATTTGGTTCCCATCCCCCTGCCACATTAGTTTAAACCCTCCCCCACAGCGTTAGCAAAAGCACCCCCAAGGACATTGGTTCCAGTCCGGCCCAGGTGTAGACCGTCCAATTTGTAATAGTCCCACCTTCCCCAGAACTGGTCCCAATGTCCCAAAAATCTGAACCCCTCCCTCCTGCACCATCTCTCAAGCCACGCACTCATCCTGGCTATTCTTTCATTTCCGCTCTGACTAGCACGTGGCACTGGTAGCAATCCTGAGATTACTGCCTTCGAGGTCCTACTTTTTAACTTGGCTCCTAACTCCCTAAATTCTGCTTGTCGGACCTCATCCCGTTTTCTACCTATATCATTGGTGCCTATATGCACCACGACAACTGGCTGTTCGCCCTCCCCCTTCAGAATGTCCTACAGCCGATCTGAGACACCCCTGACCCGTGCGCCTGGGAGGCAACATACCATTCGGGAGTCTCGTTTTCGACCACAGAACCACCTATCTACTCCCCTTACAGTTGAATCCCCAATGACTATAGCCCTTCCACTCTTTTTTCCGCCCTTCTGTACAGCAGAGCCAGCCATGGTGCCATGAACCTGGCTACTGCTGCCTTCCCCTGGTGAGCCATCTCCAGTATCCAAAACGGTTTACCTGTTTTGGAGGGAGATGACCGCAGGGGACACCTGCACTGCCTTCCTGCTCTTTCTCTGCCTTTTGGTCACCCATTCCCTTTCACCCTCAGCAATCCTAATCTGCGGTGTGACCAATTCGCTAAACGTGCTATCCACGACCCCCTCAACATCGCGTATGCTCTAAAGTGAGTCCATCCGCAGCTCCAGAGCTGTCATGCAGTCTAACAAGAGCTGCAGCTGGACACACTTGCTGCACATGAAGGAGTCAGGGTCATCAGCCGTGTCCCTGAGCTCCCACATTGAGCAAGAGGACCATAACACGGGTCTGAGATCTCCTGCCATTTTTAATCTTAAACTTAACTTAGATAAATGAAAAAGGTATGAAAAAAGTTTTTACCAATCACACGATGTAAAAAAAATGAAACAGGAAAAGCCTTACCTTATCTACACACCACCGAGTCCTTTTTTATTGGTTACAGGAGGACTGCGGGTGGGAGACTTGATGGGCCAAATAGCCTAATTCTGCTCCTATATCTTATGGTCTTATGATGTCGCTGTCATTGAAGGCTGTCACCCTTGGGTCTCCAAAGATGGTGCTCGCAGATTGGATGCAAGATCGAATCTCTGCATCGATGTCAACCTTAGATGACAGTACAAATGGAACTTGATCAACTGGGGGCTAGTTGGCCAAGGAATGGTAGGTGGAGTTTAATTTAGATAAATGCAAACTTTTTTGTAAGATAAACCAGGGCAGGACTTACAGAGTAAATGGTAGGGCCCTGGGGAGTGTTTTCAAACAGAGACACCTAGGGTGCAGGTACATAGTTTATTGAAAGTGGCTGCACAGGTAGACAGGGTGGTGATGATGGCGTTTGGCATGCTTCCTTCCATCAATCAGAGCATTGAGTACAGAATTGCGACATCATGTTACAGCTGTACAAGAGCCGTTGGCAAGGCCACATTTGAAGTACTGCATACAATTCTGATCGCCCAGCTATAGGAAGGATGTCATTAAATGGGAAAAAGTGCAAAAAAAATTTACAATGATGTTATCAAGACTGGAGGGTTTGAATTATAAGGAGAGATTAATAAAGAGATTTTTTTTTCCCCTGGAAAGTAGGATGCTGAGAGGTTATAGATCTTATAGAGGCTTATAAAGTCATGAGGAGGGAATAGATAAGGTGAATAGCCAAGGTCTTTTTCCCAGGGTATGGGAGTCCAAAACTAGAGAGCAATGGTTTAAGGTGAGATGGGAAAGATTTAAAAGTGACCTGAGGGGCAACTTTTTCATACAGAGCATGGTGCACGAATGAAACAAGCTGCCAGAGGAAGTGATAGGGGCGAGTATACTTGCAACATTTAAAGACTAATTTAGTTTAGGTCGGCATGGACAACTTGGGCTGAAGGATCTATTTCCATGCTCTATGACTGTATGAATCTATGAGAGGTGGCTTCCCAAGTAGGGGAAATGTTCCATGTTTGGTAGGATTTTCTTTTGATCTTAATGGAAAGGTGGTCCAGAATTTAACCTGGGACTGGTTGGCAAAGGATTCGAGGTTTCTTGAGGTTGAGGCTGACATTAATTATTTGGTAGGCTCCTGCAAAGGTGTTAAGCAAGATTTGAAGATTTTCTTTTGAGAGAGCAGAGATGACATTGTCATCCACATACCGAAGTTCTGCTACAAGGCATTTTCTTCTTGGATTTCAACTGGTTGTAAAATTTTCCGTCCATCCTGTTGACAATGTCCACACTACTGGAAAGCTTGTTCTGACAAGATGAAGAATGGTGGCCATGAAGATGGAGAAAAGGGGGGAGGGGGGCGGGGTGACACATCCCTGCTTGATTCTGTCCTGTCAAAAAGGATTTTGTCATATTACAGTCCATGAGGACGACTACCGACGTCTTGTCTGGAGGATATAGAGGATATTGATGAATTTTACTGGATAGCTGACCTTTTACTGGTCCTTCATAGCGCTTCCCAATTGTACCCATCCAGATGCCTTTTCAATGTTGTAATTGTACCAGCGTCCAGTATTTCCTCTGGAAGTTCATTCCACACATGCACCACCCTCTGCATGAAAACATTGCCCCTTATATTCCTTTTAAATCTTTCCCTTTTCACCTTAAATCTATGCCCTCTAGTTTTAGACTCTCTACCCTGAGAAAATGTCCTTGGTTATTCACGATATCCATGCCCTTCAGAATTTTATAGACCTCTATAAGTTCACTCTTAGCCTCCGATGCTCCAGGGAAAATAGCCACAGCCTTTTCAACCCCTCCCTATAGCTCAAACCCAGCAACATCTTATAAATCTTTTCTGAACCCTTTCAAGTTTAACAACATCTTTCCTACAGCAGGGAGACCAAAATTAAATGCAATATTCCAAAAGCGACCCAATGAAGTTCTGTACAGCCACAACCATGACATCCCAATTTCTATGCTCAATGAACTCTTCTTGCCAATGAAATCTGGATGGTGCAGTCATTCTCATCGAAACCAGTCTTGGTGTTTCCTGGTCATGTAGCCATTGGCTTCTTCACAGCATGAGAGGATGGCTGTCTTTAGCTCTTTCTAGAAAACAGTGACCATAACGTGGTAGAATTTAGCTTTTAGTTTGGTTGGGAAGAACTCGTTAAGAAACCAACTCTGTCAACTTAAATAAGAATGAAAGTGGGAGAAACTTGGGTCAGAAACAACTATGCTATTTAAATAAGGATAGTTACAAAGAAATGAGAGCTGAGTTGACCGGAATTAACTGGGAAAGGAGCTTAAAAGCAAAGGGGATTGAGAAACAATGACAGATGTTTAAGAAAATAGTGCATGGCTCACAGCAATGATATTTTCCAGTGTGGAAGAAGGATTCTAGGAAGGGGATAAATCATTAACCAGGAACATTCAGGATAGTAGCAAATTGAAAGAAAAACATGGCAATGTTAGTAGTGAACCAAACGATAGAAAAGTGTTTTACAAAAAATCCAAGAAAAGACAAACAAAAAAGAGAGGAGAAAATAAATCTTGAGGCAAGTAATATCAAGATGGACATCAAACTCATCTTTAAATATATAAAAAGGAAGAGAGAAACCAAAAATTAACAAAGAACCCTCAGAGAATGAAGCAGGGGAAATAATAATGGGGAACAGGGAAATGGCAGAGGAGTTGACTAAATATTTTACATCAGTCTTCACAGTCAAAGACACTAATAGCATTCCAAAAATGCAAATAATCAAGGGGCAAAAGAAGAAGTGGAAATAAACGCAATAAATATTATCAGAGAAAAAGTGCTAGGGAAACTAATGTTGTTAAAGACTGATACATACCCTGGACTTAATGGTATGCATCCTAGGACATTAAGTAGCTGCATATTCTGCTGCTTGACCTGCTGTGTTCATCCAGCCCCATGCTTGTTATCTTGGATTCTCCAGCATCTGCAGTACTTTTTATCTCTGATACAATTTTAACCCCACTGCGAAGCTTCTTCTAAGGATGCCTACCCTGAAGAAGTTACCCTCCTCCCTCCGGACAAACCTCAGGGAATCTCTCTCCCACTGCAACTCTCTCATAACCTCTTCGGCCTTGAAACTGCTAGACCACGTCCTGAAGCAAACCAGGTACTACAGCCACATCACCTTTCTTAGTACCAGCCTACGGAACCAGATCATCCCCAATGGACTACAATCCACATTCAAGCCTTCCCAATTTGGCCCCAACCATGACAATATCTACATGGAGAACATTGAGACCCTCCAGAAGCGCTTCTCCCTGCGACTCCTGACACACACTTGCAGCAATGCGCAGGCATCTCTAGGCACTACAATCAAGACTCCCCCAGCTCAGAGCCTCCCTCTCCCAGACCTGCAAAGGACCTCTCCTGTTTTTTATTCTCCTTAGGATCCACAGCTTGAATTCACAATTCTACTCAGCTTTATTGGACACCAAAAACCGTAAGTACAGTAAACTTACTGATACCCACCACCCAAAACAGGCTTCCCCCACCTCCCAAATCCCCAGCCATACCCAGGACCTCCCCCACAATGTACCGGCTGCCATTGGCCACAAGGCCACTGTCGGAGAACCCACTGATGACGTCACATCTGCCACCGCCGGGTACCCCACTTCCGGGACAGCGAATGCTGCCGCTGCTGAAACCACCGTCTCCATCACCGAAACCAACACCACAGACACTACTGTCTTCGCTGTTGCCGCCGCCGCCGCTGCTCCGCCCACCGCCGAAGCCGACACAACAGCCACCGCCGACGAACCTCTGCCCACCGCCGACGCCAACGCAACTCCACCCACTGCCGATGTCGACAACGCTCCGCCCACTGCCTCCACAGCCAGCAGCACCAGAGGATGCAGCAACACTGAGCCCTGCCGCGTCTTCACCATCCCCTCAGACCTCCCCCTTACTGAGGACGAACGGTCAGTCCTCAGTAAAGGGCTCACCTTTGTCCCCTCCACCCACATATCAACGAATACCGCTCACGCTTGGATATTGAGCAGTTTTTCTGCCACCTCCGCCTCCACGCTTACTTCTCCAACCGCGAATCTAACCCTCCCTCTACTGACCCCTTCTCCCGCCTCCAACACAAGCCCTCCTCCTGGACCCCGCCCCAAGGCCTCCTACCCTCCCTCAACCTCTTCATCTCCAACTGCCGTCAAGACATCAATCGCCTCAACCTCTCTACCCCTCTCAAACACTCCAACCTCTCCGCAGAACGTGCAGCCCTCCGCTCCAATCCCAACCTCACCATAAAACCCGCAGACAAGGGAGGGGCAGTCGTAGTATGGCGCACTGACCTCTACATTGCTGAGGCCAGGCGCCAACTCTCTGACACCTCCTCCTACCGCCCCCTAGATCATGACCCCACCCCCGAGCACCAAACCATCATCTCCCAAACCATCCACAACCTCATCACCTTAGGTGACCTCCCACCCACCGCCTCCAACCTCATCGTTCCCCAACCCCGCACCGCCCGCTTCTATCTCCTCCCCAAAATCCACAAACCTGAATGCCCTGGTCGACCCATCGTCTCCGCCTGCTCCTGCCCCACCGAACTCATCGCCACCTACCGAGACTCCATTTCCACCCCCTTGGTCCAGGAACTCCCCACCTACGTCCGTGAGACCATCCACGCCCTCCACCTCCTCCAGAACTTCCAATTCCCCGGTCCCCAACACCTCATTTTTACTATGGACGTCCAGTCCCTATACACCTGTATTCCCCATACTGATGGCCTAAAGGCCCTCCGCTTCTTCCTGTCCCGCAGAACTGACCAATCCCCCTCCACCGACACCCTCATCCGCTTCGCCAAACTCGTCCTCACCCTCAACAACTTCTCTTTCAATTTCTCCCACTTCCGACAGACAAAGGGGGTGGCCATGGGTACCCGCATGGGCCCAAGCTATGCCTGCCTCTTTGTAGGTTACGTGGAACAATCCCTCTTCCGTACCTACACTGGCCCTAAACCCCACCTCTTCCTCCGTTACATTGATGACTGCATCGGCGCCGCCTTGTGCTCCCACAAGGAGCTCGAACAGTTCATCCAATTCACCAACACCTTCCACCCCAACCTGAAGTTCACCTGGACCATCTCCAACACTTCTCTCTCCTTCTTGGACCTCTCTGTCTCCATCTCGGGCAACCACCTAGAAACAGATGTCCATTTCAAGCCCACTGACTCCCACAGCTACCTGGAATACACCTCCTCCCACCCACCCTCCTGCAAAAATGCCATCCCCTATTCCCAATTCCTTCGCCTCTGCCGCATCTGCTCCCAGGATGAGACATTCCACTCCCGTACATCTCAAATGTCCTCATTCTTCAAGGACCGCAACTTCCCCCCCACAGTGGTCGAGAGTGTCCTCGACCGTGTCTCCCGCATTTCCCGGAACATCCCTCACGCCCCGTCCCCGCAGTAATAACCAAAAAAGAAACCCCCTCGTCCTCATGTACCACCCCACCAACCTCCGGATCCAACGCATCATCCTCCGACACTTCTGCCATCTGCAATCCAACCCCACCACCAAAGACATTTTTCCCTCCCCACCCTTATCTGCCTTCCGGAGGGACCACTCCCTCCGCGACTCCCTTGTCCGCTCCACACTCCCCTCCAGCCCCACCACACCCAGCACTTTTCCTTGTAACCGCAGGAAGTGCTACACCTGCCCCCACACCTCCTCCCTCACCCCAATCCCAGGCCCCAAGAAGACTTTGCACATCAGGCAGATGTTCACCTGCACATCTGCCAATGTGGTATACTGCATCCGCTGTACCCGTTGTGGCTTCCTCTACATCGGGGAAACCAAGCAGAGGCGTGGGGACCGCTTTGCAGAACACCTGCGCTCAGTTCACAACAAACAACTGCACCTCCCAGTCGCGAATCATTTCAACTCCCCCTGCCATTCCTCAGATGACATGTCCATCCTTGGCCTCCTGCAATGCCACAGTGATGCCACCCGAAGGCTGCAGGAACAGCAAATCATATTCAGCCTGGGAACCCTGCAGCCCAATGGCATCAATGTGGATTTCACACGCTTCAAAATCTCCCCTCCCCCAACCGCATCCCAAAACCAGCCCAGCTCATCTCCACCTCCCTAACCTGTTTTTCCTCTCACCTCAAGCCCCCACACCTCCTCCCTCACCCCAATCCCAGGCCCCAAGCATCATCCCGCCCCCTTGACCTGTCCGTCCTCCCTGGACTGACCTATCTCCTCCCTACCCCCCCACCTACACTCACCTTTACTGGCTCCATCCCCGCCTCTTCGACTTGTCTGCCTTCTCTCCACCTATCCTCTCCTCTATCCATCCTCTATCCGCCTCCCCCTCTCTCCCTATTTATTTCAGAACCCTCTTCCCCTCCCCCATTTCTAATGAAGGGTTTAGGCCCGAAACGTCAAGTTTTCCTGCTCCTATGATGCTGCTTGACCTGCTGTGTTCATCCAGCCCCATGCTTGTTATCTTAGATGCTGGATGCATTCTGAATCATAGAATCCCTACAGCGTGGAAGCAGGCCCTTCGGCCCAACAAGTCCACTCCCACCCTTGGATCATCCCACCCAGACTTATCCCCCTATAACCCACCTAATCTACACATCCCTGAACACTATGGGCAATTTAGCATGGCCAATCCACCTAACCTGCACATCTTTGGACTGTGTGAGGAAACCGAAGCAAACCCACGCAAACACGGGGAGAATGTGCAAACTCCGCACAGACAGTCGTCCGAGGGTGGAATCAAACCTGGGTCCCTGGCGCTGTGAGGCAGCAGTGCTAACCACTGAGTCACTGTGCCACCTGAAATTTGTAAGGATCTTCCAGGAATCCTTAGATTCTGGGAAAGTCTCAGAGGATTGGACAACTGCTGATGTTATAGCTTTATTTGAAAAGTCAAGGAGACAAAAGACAGTTAACTACAGGCCAGTTACCTTAATGTTTGTAAAGTCTACTGTAATGGATGTAACAGCAGAACATTTAGAAATACATAATATGATCAAACAGCATCAGCATAGCTTCGTGAAATTGAAATGATTCGGACAAATTTCTTAGAATTCTTTGAGGAGTAACAGCAGGAAAGATGACAAGAAAGCAGTGGATGTAATATATTTGGATTAAAAATGCCTCATGGGATTGTGAGTGGAGTGAAGAGAATGACCTAATGTTTTAGACTTACAGCTGTAGGCCTGAGGAAGATCTATCTAATTTCAGGTCCAAACTTCTATCATTGAATAAGACACTCTTGGTTTTTCACAGTTGTCTAAATGGAATTTTGTATTCAAGTTAACTTTGTAAACGTTTTTAACTGTCTACTC
The DNA here is from genome assembly GCA_024137785.1 of Ginglymostoma cirratum. Classification (NCBI taxonomy): domain Eukaryota; kingdom Metazoa; phylum Chordata; class Chondrichthyes; order Orectolobiformes; family Ginglymostomatidae; genus Ginglymostoma; species Ginglymostoma cirratum. Next base: position 722,697 of record JAHRHZ010000173.1, read on the forward strand.
ATTTAGATTTTAACATACCCTGTTTAACAATTTGTTGAGATTAATATTTTCTATATTAATTCTGCCTTTAAACTAAAGGGTAAAATAAACTGTTTCCAAACGTTCAAAAACAGCAAAAGATAACGAATGAGCAAACAGTCAGTGTGAAATGTTTGATTTAATGGGAACTTTGCCAAATTAAACAAGGATTGAGGCGTATGCTCAAGGATATTAATCTTTGAATTCTGACTCAAAATGCCTTCCCTTTTCTTTACCAAAGAATTAAAAGAAAATTAAAACCATTTGCTACCTAAGTAAAAAGACAATAACAAATTTTAATAAAGAGGAAGGACCTATGGATAATTGACAATGTGAGGAAGCCACCAGGAGATAATGGGAAATCAGCCAGTGTCCATCACCCTGAAGAGCCAATTAGAGGTTGATCACGTGTACCTTAAACCAGTCAGCAATAAGTTTTGAAAATAGAAATTGCTTGAAAAGCTCAGCAGGTCTGGCAGCATCTGTGGAGAGAAATCAGAGTCAATGTTTTGGGTTGATTGACCTTTCCTCAGAACGGCAGCTAGGAAGATGTCGTTTTTTTTTTTGAGTACACTGTCTATGGCCAGCCAGTTTGGAGTCAGTGCGCAACTGAGGAGATGCTAAATCCCCTGGCTATTTTTTTTCAGCTTTAGCTTTAGCAGTAGAGTTTACTGTCCCCAGCACCCTACGTATGTAGGTGCAAGACACAGTGAAAACACCAGGTGTGTAAATAATTTTATTAACATTCCCACCAACAGGAAAAACGCCCATGACCAAAGAACCAGTGACAAGCAGAGCCCCGGCCAGAACAATGCCAAATGTTGGTTCATATGCAGAAGATAGGGTGGGGGAGGGGCAAAGGAGTAAACGATAGGTGAGAATGGAGCCCAAAAAGAGGGAAGGGCAGTTAGACAAACAAAGGATTCGATAATGATCTGGCTAGGAGGGTGAATAGCTGTTAATGGGAACTGTTAGTAGCTAACAATGGGTGGTGTGTAATAGCAGACTAATTGGATACATAATTGGCTTAATGGCGGGAGACAGAGAGTAAAGTGAAGGGTTGCTTTTCGGTTGGAGGCCTGTGACTAGTGGTGTTCCACAGGGATTGATTCTGGGTCCTCCTTTGGATGTCATTTGTATAAATGATTTGGATGAGAATATAGAAGGCATGGTTAGTAAGTTTGCAGAGGACACCATAATTGGTGGCATTGTAGACAGTGAAGAATGTTTTCTAAGATTACAGAAGGATCTTGACCAAATGGTTCAAAATGGCAGGTGGAGTTCAATTTGGATAAGTGCAAAGTAGTGCATTTTGGTACATCAAACAAGGGTAGGGCTTATACAATTAATGGTAGGGCTTTGGGTGGTGTAGTAGAACAGAGGGACCTAGGGGTCCAGGTACATAATTCTTTAAAGTTTGCATCACGTTATAGAAAGGGTGGTTAAAAAGGGTGACACGGTGGCTCAGTCGTTAGTACTGCTGCCTCACAGCTCCAGGAACCCGGGTTCAATTCCACCCTTGGGCTACTGTCTGTGTGGTGTTTGCACGTTCTCCCTGTGTCTGCGTGGGTTTCCTTCGGGTGCTCCAGTTTCCTCCCACAGTCCAAACATGTGCAAGTTAGGTGGATTGGCCATGCTAAGTTGCCCATAGTGTTCAGGGACGTGCAGATTAGGTGCGTTATAAGGGGATGGGTCCGGATGGTATGTCTGAGGGTCGATGTGGACTTGTTGGGCCAAAGGGCCTGTTTCCACACTGTAGGGATTCTATGAAATTTATGAAGAGGCGATTGGTACACTTGCCTTCATTGTTAAATCCTTGGAGTGAAGGAGTTGGAAAGTCATGTTGAGGTTGTACAGGATACTGGTGAGGCCTCTTCTGGAATATTGTGTCCAGTTCTGGTTGCCCAGTTATAGGAACAATATTATCAGGCCGGACAGGGTTCAAAAGACATTTACCAGGATGTTGTCGGATATGCAAAGTTTGAGCTATAAAGAAAGGTTGGATAGGCTGGGACTTTTTTTTTACTGGAGCATAGGAGGTTGAAAGGTGACCTGATAGGTCTATAAAATAATAAGGTATAGATAGAGTTAATGGTAGTTGTCTCTTCCCTAGGATGGGAGATTTCAAGACTGGGAGGCACATTTTTAAGATGAAAGGAGAGAGATCTAAAAAAGACATGAGGCAAATTTTTTACACAGAGGGTGGTTCGCATGTGGAATGAACTTCCTGAGGAAGTGATGGAAGTGGGTACAATTACAATGTTTAAAAGAGATTTGGATAAGTACATGAATAGGAGAGGTTTGGAGGGATATGGGCCAGGAGCAGGCAGGTGGGACTAGTTTAGTTTGGAATGCTGTTGGGCATGGACAGTTTGGACTGAGGGGTCTGTTTCCACGTTGTGTGACTCTATGACTCTATAGCGAGGCCGGATGTGTGGGGTTTGGGGTAAGGACAAGGGAGAGCTGATGCTCCAAAGTTATTGAACTTGATATTGAACCCAAAAGTCTGCAGTGCGTCCAGGCGGAAAATGAGGTGTTGTTCTTCCAGCTTGTACTGAGTTTCGCTGGAGCACTGCAGCAAGCTTGAGACAGAGATATTAGCCAGGGAACGTGGTGGTTTGTTGAAGTGGACAACTGGAAGTTCAGCATCTTTTTTGTGAACAGAATGCAAGTGTTCTGTGAAGCAGTCACCCAGTTGCTTCGCACCACACTGTGAGCTGCGAATGCAGTAGACTAGATTGTGTGAAGTTCAGGCAACTGAACCGCTTCACCTGGAAGGTATGTTTGGGCACTCGGATACTGAGGAGGGAGGAAGTAAATGGACAGCTATTGCACTTTCAACACTATTACAACAGAAGGTGCCATGAGGCCGTGGCGGGGGGGTGGGGGAGTGGGGGGATGGTGTTGGGAGTGAAAGAAGATGGACCAAGGTGTCCCGGAGGGAACGCTCTCTGTAGAAGGTTGACAAGGGAGGGGAGGGAATTGTGTGTCTGGTGATGAAGTTTCACTGGATGTGGCAGAAATGGCAGCTAATGATCCTCTGGATGGGAATGCTGGTGGACAGTAAATAAGGACATTGGGACCCTATTGGGAAGGAAGAGAGTGGGTGAGGGCTGAAGTGCCGAGATGGTTGGGACTTGCCTGGGGGCCCTGTCAACAACAGTGCTGGGGGATCCTCAGATGAGGAAGAAGGTGGACATTTCGGATGCTCCCAGAGGCTCCTGGGCATCATCGGAACAAATGCGACAGAGACAGAGGAACTGAAACAATGGAATGGATTCTTTACAGGAAGCAGGGTGCAAGGATTTATAGTCTAGGTAACTGTGAGAGTCAGTGGGTTTAGAGTGGATATTGGTGGCCAGTCTATTTCCGGAAACAGAAACAGAGATATCGAGGGAGGGAAGGGAGGAGTCAGAGATGGGCCTGGTGAAGGTGAGAGCGTGTTAGAAACTGGAAGCGAAATCAATAAACTTTTCCAATTCTGGACTGGAGAAAGAGGTAGTACTGATGATATCATCAATATACTGGAGAAAGTTTTGTGGGTGGGGGCTGGAATAGGACTGGAACAAGGAATGTTCCATGTACTGAACAAAGAGACAGGCATAACTTGGGGCTGTGGGCGTACCCATGGCCACCCCTCTGACCTGAACTGATTCCAAACAGTCCTGGAGAAGCTCTTCCACTGCCTCAGATCAGCACTTCCTACTTTTTATGATAGGTCCTCTTGTTTCAATTTCTGCTTGTAAGCTGGGAAGAGGAACACAGTGTTGTCATCTGATTTTCCAAAGTGCCGACAGAGTATGGAGCAGTAGGCATCTTTGATGGTTGTGTAGCAGTGATCAAGGATATTTGGTCCTCCGGTGGGACAGGTGACATGTTGGTGGTATTTGGTAGCACCCTGTTGAGGTTGGCCTCATTGAAGTTGCCGATCATGATGAATAAGGCCTCAGGGAAGTTCATCTCCGAAGCATTTGTAGCAGTGTAAATTTCATCCAGAACATTCTTCACCTCAGCCTGGGGTGGTACGTAGACTGCTGTCGGGATGGTGGAGATCAACTCACGTGGCAGGTACTAGGAACAAGCACTTTCCTGTGAGATGTTCTAGGTCCAGGAAGCAGTGGCTCACCATGGTTGTCATGTCTGAGCACCAGGAGGTGTTGATTTTGAGGCAGACCCCCTCGCGACACTTTGCCTTACCCAAGGACAATGTACTGTCAATGCGGTGTATGGAAAAATCCTCAGCTTTGAAGTCAAGTGTAGCAGGAGTGAGCCATGTGTCCATAAAACAGAGTGCACAGCAGTCTTTCCATTCCTTCTGGAAAGTAAGTTGATACCTGAGTTCATCCATTTTGTTTTCAACAGCTTGGGTGTTTGCCAGGAGTATGCTAAGAAGGGTGGAATTGAAACCACGTAGTTTCAGTCTCATATGCAGGCCAGCACGTCTTCCCCATTTTCTGGTGGGTTATGGGTTTTGGACGTGCTGTACATTTCTAATAAATCTCAAGCCTAACCCTAGCCCAACTCAAACCTCATCACTTCTGAGCTTCATGAAGACAGAACAAAAGGAGTAGGTAACCAACTCAACTCTAGTGGAGAGAAGATGTGGAGGTGTGAGGTGATTAGCAATTTAAATATTATAATTAAGTTGTGAAGATGAGACTCAATGTGCCTTAAAGGTTATACCTGGACAACAGAAGTCTTCCATTCCTCATGACAGTGAAGAGTTCAATTTTGAGATGTGGGCAGATTTGAGGAAAAAGCAATGCCTTCATACACTGCTAGTAGGTGAGAAGGAGAAGGAATAATAAGCCTTATCTCTGAGATAGTAATAACTGCTGTTGCTGGAGCCAGAGGTAACACAATGTGGAGCTGGAGGAACACAGCAGGCCAGGCAGCATCAGAGAAGCAGGAAAGTTGACGTTTCGGGTCGGGACCCTTCTTCAGAAGAAGGGTTCTGACCCGAAACATCAACTTTCCTGCTCCTCTGATGCCGCCTGGCCTGCTGTGTTCCCCCAGCTCCACACTGTGTTATCTATTACCCTCATCTCTATTTCCTTGTTTACCTGTTTCACTGGGATTAACCTTAGCCTCACTAGAAGCCTCCTACATCCCTGGTCCCCTCAAGGATTCCTCATCAGGAACAGGAATTTAATATTCGCACTCTTGAATCAGACTCTCCCTCAGCCTCCTTGCCTGTAGATGTGACCTGTTGACCAGAGCTTCCTGTTCAATTGAAAGCCAAGCCGGTCAGACTGGTTGATTCCAGGTTGGATCTCCTAAAATCTATGTAACAAAATCCACATGTGCAAGGAAAATCCAGATTCTGAAATCCTGTGACATCCCACATGGAAAACCTGGTCTGGTAATATTGAATCCATTGATTCTAGTTATGCTCAAGTGGCAATATCAGTGAACTGCTATGGTGACGCACTTATTTAAAGTCATTAAATAAAATCTTGGGTATTAGTAAGTAGCATAACCACAACAACTATCATTGATTATTGTAAAAACCCAACTGATTCACTAATGCCCTTTAGAGAAGGGTATCTGCCATCCTTACCCATTCCAGCCTAAAAGTGACTCCACACCTATAATTGCCCTCGGCAATGGCGAAACAAACCATTCAGTTCAAGGCCAATTAGGAATGGACAACAAATGCTGGTCCAGCCAGTGACACCAACATACTAGCGGACCACATGCCTCTTGTGTGTTTTGCAGTATTTCTGTTTATTTATCTTAGCAGTTGTGTAATCTATGAAATATGTTCAGACGGCCTCTATCCAATCTCTAGTGGGCACGTGTCTTGGATCACAGTGTATATCCAAGCAGTTCTTTTCAGATTCAGGTAAATAAGAGAAGGCTTGGCCACAGCAATTTGCTTAAATATGAAAGTTTATTAAGTAAGAATAATGATTATAATGGCAACAATAAATGATTACAATAGTAATAATAAATGGAAATGAAAAGAGGCAAAAAAACAACAAGTCTCATGTCTTTTCAGAAAAAGCAACAAGTCTCATGTTCTTCTGCCTGTCGGGGCCCCTCAATCAATGGCTGTCTGGAGGCTTAGGTTCGTTCCTGGCAGCTTGGAATGCTGTATCTCTTATACAGTGTGACAAGCAGCCAGCACATAGAAAGCAGATACAGATAGACAAAACTGTTGGCAAAACAGGATGGGAAAGCCAGTGCAAGTGTCATCTTTTGATCGTAATGGAATGTTCACAGGACATGTTCAAGGCTATGCAGCCTGTCAAGTATTATTCTAAACTTTGCCAGCCTATTTTCCAATCCTTTACCATCTATTTTCAGATGTAGCTGTCGAATATCATCATTAACCTTTAGCCCTTCGGCCCATCCTATACAGCATGGCACTGACGTTGAGGGTGACGAACACCACAACAAATAATTTTGTAAGGGTTGGCATTGGAGAATCCAAATTACAGATACAACAATGTATTTAAAATTAGGGCAGAAGCCATTCAGCCTAATAGATTGATGCTAGCATTTATGCCCACACAGGCTCCTTCCAATTCAATTTGGTATCCTGCTTTCGAATATCCTTTGCTTCCTATTTCTCTCTGTGCTTATTTCACTTCTCTTTCAATGTATCACCGTATTCACCTCAATTACTTCTCATTCAAGCCTTAAATTCCGACAACTCTCTGGATAAAGTATTTTGTTTGTCACTGTCTTTTATTATGCCCTCTATTTCTGGTGGAACTTTGTCAGAGTTGTTTTTGGAACTTTGTCAAACACTTCCTTAAAATTCATATAAACATCATCCACCATATTCCCTTCATCATCCTTTTTTGTCATTTCATCAAAGATTTCAATTCAATGAGTCATACCCGATCTGCCATTTACTAATCTGTGCTGCTTCTCCTTAATTAACTCAAATCTCACCAAAAATATTGATGTTTTTTCCTCTGATTCTTGTTACTTACCTTACCCACTATTGATAAAAAAAATGCTCCTGATGTGTTGGAAACATCCTCCCTATGTTGAACCTATCAAACCCTTTCATGATCTTGCAAAGTTCAACCAGCTTACTTTTAATTCACCCTTTACCAACTAATTCAGTTTTTTGGCTCAGTGTAAGTTTTGATGAAATGTCTGTCTTATGAAGTGAGATTGAGCAGTTTACGTCGATAGTCCTTGGGGTTTAGTAAAATGAGAAGAGATCTAACTGAGGTATATAAGATGCTAAAGGGGATTGAAAAAGTAAATGCGGAGAGGATGTTTCCTCATGTTGGGCAAGCTAGAATGAGAGGTCATAGTTTTAGGCTAACGGGTAGCAAATTTAAAACAGAGCTGAGGAGAAATTACTTCTCTCAAAGGGTCATAAATCTGTGGAATTCACTATCTCAAAGTGTGGTGGATGCTTGGACATTAAGAAAAATTAACAGAGGTGATAGATTTTTAATTAGCGATAAAAGGTACTGCTGATGCTAAAAAGAATCCGAGATAACAAGGCGTGGGGCTGCATGAACACAGCAGGCCAAGCAGCATCATAGGAGCAGGAAAACTTGACGGTTCGGGCCTAGACCCTTCACCAGAAATGGGGGAGGGGAAGAGGGTTCTGAAATAAATAGGGAGAGAGGGGGAGGCGGATAAAGGATGGATAGAGGAGAGGATAGGTGTAGAGGAGGCAGACAAGTTGAAGACCTGCCCCCACACCTCCTCCCTCACCCCAATCCCAGGCCCCAAGCATCATCCCGCCCCCTTGACCTGTCCGTCCTCCCTGGACTGACCTATCTCTTCCCTAACCCCCCACCTACACTCACCTTTACTGGTTCCATCCCCACCTCGTCGACTTGTCTGCCTCCTCTCCACCTATCCTCTCCTCTATCCATCCTCTATCCGCCTCCCCCTCTCTCCCTATTTATTTCAGATTTTTAATTAGTAATGGGTTAAAGGGTAATGGAGTGCAAGCAGGAAAGTGGAGTTGATTGTCTTGAATAGCACAGCAGCATGAAGGGCTACTCCTGCGGCTAGTTCCAATGTTTTTGTTCTACAGCTTCTTGGTTTTGGTGTCATTTCACTGTGAGTGTGGTCTAATCAGAGTTTAATGTAAGTTTTCTGTTTTCAATTCTATCTCGTCAGGATAAAATGCAATGCCTTGCTTGCCTTTTTAGAGTCACAGAGATTTACAACACAGAGAAAGCCCTTTGGCCCATCAAGTCTTTCCAGGTCAAAACCAACCACCTAGCTATTCTAATCCTATTTTCCAGCACTTGGCCAAAGCTTGGTATCCCTTGGCATTGTAAGTGCACATCTAAATACTTTTTAAATTTTATGACGGTTTCTGCCTCTACCACTCTTACAGGCAGTGACCTCATTTAGACTTCTTCGTTTAGACTTAACCTTCATTGCTAAAGATCTACATTTTCTTCCAAGTCCCTCAACTCAGTTCAGGCCTGGTTTTCAAGGTGTACACAGCCTCTTCATTCTTTACACTGAAATGTATTTATTTGCTTGATGTAATCTCTGTTGAAGTTCATTTGTGTTGGTGCAACAGGAGAACTCAAGTTTCATTGAAAACGTGAGGTTTAACAGAGTTGGGAGGAGTTAGGTATTCCCTGCTGCATGCCCATGTGATGGCTGAGATATATGGAGAAAAATAAGTCATCAATCTTACACCATACGACCTACCACTGAGCCCATCAGTCAACGCAAGTACTTCACTGCAGTATTGTCAGGCAGTGCCCAGTTTTTAGCTGTTTACATATTTTCCACTGATCAGTCTTAGTGAACAGCCAGAGTACGAAGCAATTCTTGCTCTGAAAAGTACATCAATGTATCCACCAAACACGTCCTCCCCTCCCTTGTCACCAATCCAAAGACCCGTTCCTTCCATAAGAAACTGATCCACTCTACGTTGATCAACCCAACACTTAACCCCTTTCCATGCAGTCACAGGAGATGTAACACATATCCCTTCACCTCCTTCACCCTCCTCATTGACCAAGTCCACAGAAACCCTTTTCCTGTGAAGCAGCAATTTTCTTGTAAATTCTTTCAATTTCTTTTAATGTCAGGTGACTGCTTGCCACTCAGTCCACAAGTATCGCCCCTACTATCTGGCCTCTGCCCATGTTAATACTCTATCTTGCTCTCATGCTGGCATCTCTGTCCGCAATCTGCTGCAAGCTCTGGTCAGGCCCAATGAAAACAATGCAGCTCCTCATTTTGCATTCAGGCATTTTTACAGCCTCTCGACTCAACATTGAGTTCAACAACTTCAGGTCACTAATTCTGTTGCCCATTTCAATTCTGTTTAATTGCCATTTGGTGGTCTTAATCTTATTTCTCATGTTTGTGGATGAAGCCATTCATTTTTGTGCCAATCACACACACTCTAGACCAATGCTTTGTTTCTTTACTACAAGTATTACCAGTCCCAATGACTTTCCATCCATGACGGCAATTTCTTTTAATCTCTCCTGCCCTCTACCCTGTCCCAGATAATTCTTTTTCTGTGTTCCTCCTGTCAGTGAGGGAATCAAGGGATCTAGGGATAAGACAGGAAAGTGACATTATCAGATTAGCCATGATCTCATTGAATAGAGGAACAGACTCAATCGGCTGAATGGCCTATTTCTGCCCCTACCTGTAATTGTTTTAATGGATACAATCTGACCTTCTTTTAGTTCTGAAGAAGTTGAAACATTAACTCCAACTCTCCCTTCAAAGGCAGCTGGACATAATGGCTATTTGTTTATATTTCTGCCATCCAGCACCCACAGTATTTTGTGATTACTTCATACAGTCAGAGTCAGATAGCATAGAAAGAGACCCTTCAGTCCACCAGTCCATGCCTAACATAATCCCAAACTAAACTAGTCCCACCTGCCTGTTCCTGGCTCATATGCCTCAAACCTCTCCTATTCATGTACTTATCCAAATGTCTTTTAAATGCTGTAATTGTGCCCACATCCACCACTTCCTCAGGAAGTTCATTACACACACAAACTATGCTCTGCGTAAAACAATTGTGCCACAAGTCTTTTTTAAATCCTCTCCTTTCACCTTAAAACGTGCTCCCTAGTCTTGAAATCCCTCATCCTAGGGAAAAGATGCTTACCATTAACCCTATCTATACTTCTCATGATTTTATAAATTCTATGGCAGGTACAAGTCAGAGATTCAAGAAAAAATTGGGGTTTGATGGCCATGTAATTTAGCTGCTGTACCTTTCGGATCATGAAGAAGCAGTCAAACTGCAATCTTCAGCAATCGACCTTCACATGGTAGGTTCAGTTTGGGCCATAAGATATGGGAGCAGGATTAGACCAATCAGCTCATCTAGTCTCCTCTGCACTATACTTTAAAGCCATAGTTTGAAATTCATGTTCAAGAATTGAATCGTGGCTGACAAGTATCATGAATATTATTCCTTTATTGTCATGGAAGTGGTCACAATAGCTACTTAGAGCATTGATTGTAGATGAGGAGCAAAGTTCATTTTTAACATTTTACTTGAACCAACAGTGAGTGTTGTAATGAAAAAAAAGCTTTCTATTTTTGAAATAAAGATTACTGTTTAGGTAATGTGATTAATCTTTGACCCATTATCAACATTGGACTTAACAGAACAAAGGTCAAAACATTGCCCTTGAGGTTTTTGATTAACAGTTATTGACTGGACAATATGCTCACTGGACAAGAAACCACTTCCCCTGTCTTTGCAATCGCACCTACTTACTTGGGAAGCAATGTAGATTTCCTGAAGTGTATTTTCTTATACAGTAGAAAGCATTTGTGAAAGATGACAATAACATCTAGAACCTAGATGCCAAGGTGCTTCACAGTAGTGGCACCGTCAGGGGAGCAACTAAACGAATGTGATGTGTGGGTAGGGGTGTGTATTGAGTGGTTGCTTTCCAACATGTGAGACAATGGGGCAGAAGTAGGAGGGAAGGAGAGATATGAATAGTGGGTGGGTACAGAGGGGGATGAACTACGATCAGTTGTATAAGACAAACGGTACCTAAAAGGTTAACTGACGTTGTGGAGTAAGTGCATCCATCTGCATTTAAAAGACCATTCCTAGTGGGAATTAACCAGTCTAGAGTTTATTACCAGTTCTGAGTGCAAATGCTTTAGCAGTAATATGTACTTGATATTAGTGAGACTGATGCCTCCCCAGAGACCTCCTTACAAAGCATAGAACAGTACAGCACAGGAACAGACCCTTCGGCCCACAATGCTGTGTCGAACATGACGCCAAATTAGACTAATCCCTTCTGGCTGCTCTCGGTCCATATCCCTCCATTCCTTGCATATTCATGTACTTATCTAAAAGTCCCTTAAATGCCCTTTTCGTATCTGCCTCCACCACCACCCTGGCAGCATGGTCCAGACTCCTGCCCCCTCTGTGTAAAAAAAACTTGTTCCTTACATCTCCTTTGACCTTTCCTCCTTTCACCTTAAATGCATGTACCTTAGTATTGGACATTTCAACTCTGGGAAAAAGATTCAGATTGTCAAGCCTATCTATGCATCTTATTATTTTATAATCTTCTATCAAGTGTCCCCTCGGCTTCTGCTACTCCAGAGAAAACTACCCAAGTTTTTCTAGCCTCTCCCTATAGCGCATACCCACTAATCCAGGTAGCATCCTTGTAAATCTCTTCTACACCCTCTCCAAAGCCTCCACATCCTTCCTGTAGTGCAACAACCAGAATTGAACGCAATACTCTAAGTAAGGCCTAATCTAAGTCTTATAAAGCTGCAACATGACGTCCTGACTCCTGTACTGAATTCGCCCACCAATAAAGGCAAGCATGCCATTTGCCTTCTTTACCAAGCTATCTACTCGCATGGCCACTTTCAGGGAGCTATTGAAATTAAACCCCAAGTTACCTCTGTACATCAGTGCTGCTCAGAATCTTGCCATTAACTGTATACTTTTCCTTAACATTTGATCTCCCAAATTGCAGCATGGCACACTTACATGGATTAAACTCCATCTGCTTTTTCTCCACCATATCTGTAACTGAGCTATATCCCACTGTATCCTTTGACAACCTTCTGCACTATCCACAGCTCCAGCAATCTTTGTGTCATCTGCAAACTTACTAATGCACTCATCAACATTTTCATCCAAGTCATTTACATACATCATAAACAGCAGAAGTCCCAGTACAGATTCCTGCAGAAAACTACAAGTCACAGACCTCCAGCCAGAAAAAAACACCTTTTCACCACTACTGTCTGCCTTCTATGGGCATGCCAATTCTGAATCCACATGGCCAAATCACCATAGATCCCATGTGTCTTAATCTTCTGGATGAACCTACCATGAGGGACCTTGTTGAAAGCCTTACTAAAATTCATGTAGACAACATACACTGCTCTACCTTCATTGCTCACCTTCGTCACGTCCTTGAAAAATTCTATCAAGTTAGTAGGACATGAAAAGTACAAACCGAAAGAACTGTGGATGCTGTAAATAATAAACAAAAACAGAAATTGCTGGAAAAGCTCAAAAATGTTCTGAGATAGGGTCAGTGGACTTGAAACGTTAACTCTGATTTCTCTTCACAGGTTCTGCCGGACCTGCTGAGCTTTCCCAGCAAAGTGTAGTAAGACATGTCCTTGCACGCACAAAGCTATGCTGACTGACTCTAATTAGGCCATGCTTCTCCAAATGCATGTAATCCTATCCCTAAGAATTCTCTCCAATAGTTTCCCAACACTAGTGTGAGACTCACTGGTCTATAGTTTCCTGGATAATCCCTATTTCCCTTCTTGTACAGAGGAACAACATTAGCTACTGCCAGTCCTCTGGGACCTCTCCAGTGGATAGCAAGGATACAAAGATCTTGGTCAAGGCCCCAGCAATCTCCTCTCTTGCATCTCTCATCAACTTGGGGTAGATACCATTGGACCCTGGGGACTTATCCACCTTAATGCTCTTCAAAAGACCCAACACCACTTCTTTCTTGATCTCAACTATCCTCCATATCCTTCTCCTAGGTGAATACCGATGCAAAGCACTCATTTCAATCTCACCCACATCCTCTGTCTCTGAGCACAAGTTCCCTCCTTTTTCTTTGAGTGTTCCACCTTCTCCTTAGTTATCCTTTTGTTTTTAATATATGTACAGAATGCCTTGGGATTCTCTTTACCCCTACTTGCCAAGGTCATTTCATGGCCCCTTCTTGTTCTTCTAATTCCCTACTTGAGATCTTTCCTGCTTTCTTTGTTTACCTCACGGCCCTGTCCTATGTTAGCTTCCTAAACTACATATGCCTCTTTTTCCCTTCTGACTAAACTCACAACCTCCCTCAATATCCAGGGATCGGATGCTAGAAATCAGAAACAAAACAGAAATTGCTGGAAAATCTCAGCAGGTCTAGCATCATCTGTTGAGAGAAATCAGAGTTAACATTTCAGATCCAGTGACCCTTACTCGGAACTAATGGTAGCTAGGAAACTGTTGATTTTTATGCAGAAGGTTGGGTGAGGGGAGGGGTTAAAAATCAGGCTGGGAGGTTGCTATTACACTCGATCCATTGTTAGCCACTAACAGTCACCATTAATAGGTAATGACCCTCCCAGCCTGATCGTTCTCCACTCCTTTGTCCAACTGTTCTCTGTCTTTGGGCTCTATCTCCATCTATCATTTACTCCTTACCCGCTACTCCAATCCCACTTTCTGCATAAAAAAACAATATTTTCCTAGCCACCATGAGTTCTGAAAGCTTGCGATTTCAAATAAGTCTGTTGGATTATAACCTGGTGTCGTGTGACTTCTGATCTTGTACACCTCCAGCATAACCTCCCTTCTCTTAAGCTTTATACTTCAGCTAATGAAGGCAAGTATCCCATATGACTTCTTAAACACTTTATTCACCTGTCCTGATAACTTAAGGGACCAGCTTACATGCACACCAAGGACCCGCTGATCCTTGTAGGAGCAAATTACTGCAGATGCTAGAATCTGTCCTGAAAAAAAAGTGCTGGAAATCACAGCAGGTCAGGCAGCATCCATGGAGAGAGAGAAAGCTAATGTTTTGAGTCCAGATGAGTCTTCATCAGAGCTAATGTGATCACTCTGATTCTTGGTGCTTGCTTTGGCTCCTACCTAAGGGCAAAAGTAAAATATGAATGAAAGGCCAACTTAAAAGTAAAGTAATTCATGTTGTAATTTGGTACTGTGTGGAGTTGTGCTTCCTTAAGTGTTAGTATCTACCAATCCGGTAAATCAGATGTTGCGTCAGGACCCTGTCCCTGTAGTAACTCATTGATAGACTGTGAGAACATCAGTGAGGCTGTAAAGTGAGCACACAGACACACGCACACATACATTAAAGGTAAGGATTGTCATAATGAATAGCTGCAAGTGCAGAGTGAATCGGCCACCGTGCTCTGCAGAGGGTTAACTACAATCTGCTTCTTTGCAGGAGTTAACGGATAATTGGATAATCATGGCCCGGCTTGTGGAGTGTGTACCAAATTTCTCCAATGGGCAGAATAAGGAGGTAAGGCTGGGATTAGTGGTTGCGCAGTAATTTACCAGCTATCCTACCAAGACTATATGTAGAGATCTATCTGAAGACACAGTAAGACCAGCATTAGTTTAAGTTGATGAGCTGCTAACTATAGAGAGGTGATCCTAACATCATTTCACAGTCGGAAGTAAATTAGTGGACTTCAGGATTCAGACATATTAGCTTCCTAGGTTAGGGAGATGCAAAATGGACAGAATTCCTTTTCTGATTTTTTTGTCACCCACTGATACCTGTCTCTTCTGCTGGAGCATCCCAGAATAGCATGGCAAAGCGTGGGATGCTCTGAGGGTCGGTGTGGACTTGTTGGGCCAAAGGGCCTGTTTCCACACTGTAGGGATTCTAATGGTGATCATTCAGCCCATCACACCCTGCCAGCTTTTTTGAAATGTTAGCTCTACTTTCCTGCTCCTTCCCACTGCAATTTCTTCTCTTTCATAATTATATCCAATTGCTTTTTGAAGGCTAGTGATTAATCAAAACACTTAATCAACTTTGTCTAATCTCTTTCTTCCTTTGGTCTGAAAAAGACAATTGCCCTCTCCAATTGATTGAAGTTTCTATAAGCCCTCCATTGAAACCTCTTCTCATCAACCAGTTCTACAGCCTCTCTGAAGCTGTTACATCCCTCCCAGAGTTGAAAATACATTTCAGCCAGGCTCAAAATAGTTGTTCGTTTTGGTTCAGTAAAAATTCCCAGTTTTCCTGACCTATACTTTTCTTTATACATCTCATTCTCTTTCTTATGCATTATGAAACTGTCCTTTCACTTCCAAAGACATGGGCATATACTCCCCACACCTCACGTAAAATGTGCTGCTGGAAAATCAAAGTGCACTGCAAAATGACCCAACTTGCAATTTCTAACAAGAGGACAAAATTCCAGATATATTAACTGGAACAGAGATATTAACATCTCGTGTACAAGATGATGAGGGGCATAGATAGAGTGGATAGTCAGAGACTTTTTCCCAGGGTGGAAATGACCATTACGAGGGAGCATAATTTTAAGGTGATTGGAGGAAGATATAGGGGAGATGTCACAGGTATGTTCTTTACACAGGGAGTTTTGGGCGTGTGGAATGTGCTGCTGGCAGTGGTAGTGGAGTCAGATACTTTAGAGACATTTAAGCGACTCTTGGGTAGGCACGTGGAGGATAGTAAAATGTAGGGTATGCAGGGTAGATTGATCTTAGTAGGATAATAGGTCGGCATGACATTGTGGGCTGAAGGGCCTGTACTGTGCTTTAATCTTCCTTGTTATATGTTCTAACTATTTAAACACCCTCTGCCCCATCTCTTTAGAACCAGGTCTCAGGAATTATAATTATATAATATTTTGTTGAATTTTATTGTCTTACACTCATCAGGACAATTTGCAAGAATGCTAATTTAAAGAAAAATGTTGTATTGTATGAGAGGAGACTGCTGATTAGTTAGCAAGTGGATTCTCATTGGTAGTGGTGTAGCTATGTTGAATGCATCAGGTGATACTATAGGCACAATGATTTACTTGTACATAATAATTACATGTAATACATATATGTAGTAATACACTGGACTCTGGTTCATTGAGAACAGAATAAATATGTACATATGTTCCACCTGTTTCAACTAGGTGACAGGTTTTCTGCAGTTCATTTTTCAGTGTAATACCTAGAATAATTCAAAGTTGAATATGGTTATAGAATTTGATCAGGTAGATAGAGAGAAACTATGCCCCGGTGCCACAATTCAAAGCGAGGGGCCTGGGTTTTTGTTGAGTTGGGCTAACTCAGGGAACCAGGAGGGCCTGGCTTCAGGATTCCTATCCCACTCTCGATTCTGGTAATGTTCAGCAGTGTGGGTAGCCAGCCCACATGAAACAGCCCCACCCTGGCTTCAGCTTTCATAGAACCAGCCTTTCCCCCACCCACAGATGTCAGTGTGTTTCATTTCCTCTCAATAGTAGACCAAACAAAACACCCACCTTCTCCTAGTGTTCTTTCTCTGGCAGGCTTTGAAAAGCCAACAAATGATAGGCCGGATGTTGCAAGAGGTGTGAATTCCCAGACAGAGAGATAGAGAGGGAAAGCGAGAGAGAGAGTGAGAGAGAGAGAGTGTGTGTGTGTGTGTGTGTGTGTGTCGGATCCCAGACAGAGACAGAGAAAACATATGTCAGGTCACAGATGGAGAGAAAGAGAGAGGGTATGTTAGGTCTCAGAGGGAGAGAGAGGTGTCAAGTCAGGCAGGAGGTTTAGAGGGTATTTGAGGAAAAGGTTTTTCACCCAGAGGACGGTGGGATCTGGAATGCACTGCCCAGGAGGGGAGTTGAGACAAGAAACATCACAACCTATAAAAAGTACTTGGAGGAGCACTTGAAGTGTCATAACATTCAAAGTTATAGGCCCAATGCAGGCAAGTGTAGACATTTTTGGCAGTACAGACTCAATGGGCTGAAAGGTCTCTTCTGTACATATGATTCTATGATGGAGAGGGGGTTGTCAGCTTCAAGGGGAGGAATCATGTCCCAGAGGGAGAGGAGGTCTGATGTCTACTGGGGAAAGAGGGAAGATTGTCATGTCCAGTGGTGGGTTCTGGGATTTCATGTCCCAAGTGGTGAGGGGAGTGTCAGGCCAGGGTCCAAGGTATGTAAGAGGTCAGGGTAAGGTATCATTGGAAGGAATCTGTGTAAGTCGAGGCTTCGGTTTAATAGTTATCTGGGAGTTAGAGCAGGATATTAATTATCTAACTGTTCCCGAGTAATTATTTGCCTAACTGCAGTGAACCCTCTAAGCTCTCTGATTTAAATGGAGAATTTCCAAGAATTACAGGCACTGGGGAATTTCAAACAGAATCCTCAATTTCCAGGGCAATTCTCTCAGCGTCTGCTACGGCAGGAATTCTGTGGGGTTGAGGGGGAGTGCAAGAGTGGAGTGAAGTGTTGGAAGCTGTGGTTGGGTGGTGCAGAAATCTGGACTTGAGGAAGTAGCATCAACACCTCAGAGACAACTGCAATGGAGATGGGGTTTGAGGAGGGATTTGGGGGACAGGTGGTGAAGGGGGAGGAAGGGAGGCTATTGGGAAACATGGAAGAAGACAGACGGGGCAGAGGACCTTCTGGGCCATGAGCTCACCTTGTCTCCCCACTGCCACCCACACCCACATCCCTCTATCCAGACCACACTCACACCCACACACCCACACCCACTCACCCACACACCCACACCCCTACCTATATGCCAACACCTACATGCCCACACCCACAACCTCACACCCACACCTCCATACCAACATCTGCACACCTACTTCCAAATCGCACACGTTACCCTCCGCATGCACATTACTGCATGTGTGCATGACATCACATGTGATGACATACTGTGTTTGGATCCATTTGCAGGCCTGTTCCCGAATGAGCATTGGTAGGTAGTTGTCTGCAGTTGCAATTGTCAGCAAACATTGCCTCAAAACAAAAGCTAAGAATTCTGACAAGCCAATTTTCCCCCTTGGATCAGACCTGTCTACATATAAGCAGCATCTGGCATCATAACAATATACAAGGTGCCAACTTGTGTGTCCTGGATTTGTTGAGACAATGTGTCTGACTTGTATAAAAACAGAAGTTGCTGGAAAAGCTCAGCAGGTCTGGCAATATCTGTGAAGAAAAAATCAGAGTTAATGTTTTGGGTCCAATGACCCTTCCTCACCACCTGTTCTGAGGAAGGGTCACTGGACCCAAAACATTAACTCTGATTTTTGATGCACAAATGCTCCTAGACCTGCTGAGCTTTTCCAGCAACTTCTGATTTTGTTCCTGATTTACAGTATCCACAGTTCTTTCAGTTTTTATTTAGTGTCTGACTTGTATACCTCTCCAGTTTTATAAGTCCCTACATTGTTGTTTGATATGTTTTAGCTGTAACTGTTTCTCTCCATTAATTCTCACTGCTAGGTTATTGATGCTATCGCTGATGCTATTTCAAGGACTGATGGCTGTTCCCTGTTGGATGTGGATCCTGGTCCCTCCACTAACCGGACAGTTTATACGTTTGTCGGTTCTCCTGAGGCTGTGGTGGAGGGAGCATTGAATGCTGCACAAGTGGCGTTTGACCTCATTGACATGACAATGCACAGAGGTGAGCTGGTGGGTGGCTTGTCAGACAAGTGATGCCTGCCTGGTTGATCAGTAGGACACTGATGCTAAAGGAGGAGTTGAGGATTGAGGGATCCTCTTTAAATTCTGTGCAATCCCCTACAGTGTTTACAATCCAGCCTGGAGTTTGCTTCTCATTGACCATGTTTTTTTTATCTTCATTTGTGGGAAGTGGGCATCGCTGGCTGGTCAACATTTCTTGCCCATTCCTAGTTGCCGTTGAGAAGGTGGTGGTGAGCTGCCTTCTTGAACCGCTGCAGTCCACCTGCTGTACATTGACCCACAATGCCTTTAGAAAGGGAATTCCAGGATTTTGACTCAGCAACAGTGAAGGAACAGTGATATATTTTCAAGCCAGGATGGTGATTGGCTTGGAGGGGAACTTGGAAGTGGTGGTCTTCCCATCTTTCTGCTACCCTTGTCCTTCTAGATGGAACTGGTCATGGGTTTGGAAGACGCTGTCTGAGAATTTTTGGTGAATCTCTGCAGTGCATCTTGTAGATAGTACACACTGCTGCTACTGAGCATCAGTGGTGGTGGGAGTGGATTCTTGTGGATGTTGTGCCAATCAAGTGGGCTGCTTTATCCTGGATGGTGTCAAGCTTCTTGAGTGTGGTTGGGGCAGCATTCATCCAGGCAAGTGGAGAGTATCCCGTCACATTACTGACTTGTGCCTTGTAGATGGTGGACAGGCTTTGAGGAGACAGGAGGTAAGTTACTCGCCGTGGTGTTCCTAGCTTCTGATCTGCTCTTGTAGCCACTGTGTTTATGCAATAAGTCCAGTTGAGTTTTTGGTCAATGATAACCCCCAAGATGTAAATAGTAGAGGATTCAATGATGGTAAAACCATTGAATGTCAAGGGGTGGTGGTTAGATTGTCTCTTATTGGTGATGGTCATAGCCTGGCATTTGTGTGGTGCAAATGTCACTTGCCACTTGTCAGGCCAAGCTGGATATTGTCCAGATCTTGTTGCAATTGAACACAGACTTCTTCAGTATCTGAGGAGTCATGAATGGTGCTAAACATTGTGCAATCATCAGTGAACATCCCCACTTCTGACCTTATGATGGAGGGAAGGACGTTGATGAAGCAGCTGAAAATGGTTGGGCCAAGGACACTACCCTGAGGAACTCCTGCAGAGATGTCCTGGAGCTGAGATGATTGACTTCCAACAACTATGACCATCTTCCTATGTGTCAGGTATGACTCCCACCACTGGACAGTTTGCCCCCTGATTCCCATTGATTCCAGTTTTGCTAGGGCTCCTTGATCCCACACTCAGTCTAATGCAGCCTTGATATCAAGGGCTGTCACTCTCACCACATTCTCTGGAATTCAGCTCATTTGTCCATGTTTGAACCAAGGCTGTAGTGAGGTTAGGAGTTTTCCACAAGACTGTAAACAAAGTTGCTGGAAAAGCTCAGCAGGTCTGGCAGCATCTGTGAAGGAGAAAACAGAGTTAACATTTGGGGTCTGGTGACCCTTCCTCAGAACAGCATCCACAGTTCTTTTGGTTTCCACAAGACTGTGTTCCTTAGCGTTCCTGTTCCACACAATCCTGTGGACCCAAATTCAGTCTGTCAACATCGGTGTGTAGGTGAGTGCAAGCACAAAAGTGCAATGTTTATACAACAATTTACTTTAAGCTGAAACACATTATGACTAGCACAGTGTGTGTGATAAACTCTGACAGTACCTCAGCTCGGAATTGTGACCCTCGACAAATCTCGCTAGATAATAATGACCTTTCCTGTCTGTGATTGATTCAGGATAAATTCCATACACATTGGGTGTATGGATTTAAACAGCTCCTTTTACATTCGTCATTGGCAGACAGACTGTGCTCAAAGTGGGTCTGATTTAAGCAGTGTGTTGGCCTAGGGTTAGACCATTAAATTTTGAAATACCCACAAGAGGCTGAAACCTCCTACATTTTGATGAGCTGTCCTTTCCAAAGGGTTGATTGGAGGGTTCTCTCTGTGGGATTGTGGGTATATTTCTCACACCAGTTTCCACTGCTCATCATGTTAATTATACCACCTGTCTCCATGGCAACCTTCAATCATGTGTGTCAGAGGGGACAGGCCCTAGCCACCATTGTCACTTTCCAGCAGAACCTATCTAGTCTCTCTTCTTCCTGGCTTACTACAGCAACATGCCTCTTATCTGCCCATTTTTTTTATCTCTCTCCCCATCTACATACCCACACCTCTCTTCCGCACCCCGTTAGGAGCTCCTTTTCCTAGCTGCTATCAGTTCTGAAGAAGGGTCACAGGACTCAATATTTCCATTTTTTTCTCTCCACAGATGTTGCCACACCTGCTGAGTTTCTCCAGTAATTTGTTTTTATTTGTTTCAGATTTGTAGCATCCACAATTCTTATTTTTTATTTTGGTATTTATACAGCGGGTCCAGTTGAGTTTCTGGTCAATGATAACACCCCCAGGATGCAATAGTTGGGGGGAGTTCAGTAATTGTAATGCAATTGAATGTCAAAGGACAATGGTTAGATTCTCTCTTGTTGCACAAGGGGAATAGAATCCCTATGTGATAATGATTTGGAATTGGGTAATTTAAAAAATCCCCTCTCTAACTTGGAATTAGTCTGTTATTCTCCTGTTTTGGATCAATGTTTCAATTTTGCTTTTGTTCTTTTCCAAGTGCACCGTTTTGGATGGTTAAGAATTTCAAATTGCTTTGATTTTAATTTGACAATTTTTGCTGTTAGGTGAACATCCCAGATTAGGTGCTCTGGATGTTTGTCCCTTTATTCCAGTCCGGAATGTATATATGGACGAATGTGTTTGGTGTGCAAATGAGTTCGGCAAACGGCTTGCAGAAAAACTAGAAGTGCCCGGTGAGTGCTTTTGAGAAAAACAAATCATAAGGGGTCCGGCCTTCCTGCTTCTGTGATGCTGCTTGGCCTGCTGTGTTCATCCAGCTCTACACCTTGTTATCTCATAAGGAGCCCGATGAGAAAAATGTTGGCCCACACATTGGTGGGTAGGTGTGTGTGTGAATGTGTGTATCTGTGGAGTAGGATGTCTGTGTGATGCCCAAATGTGGGTAAGAGAGTGTGTGTTGTATTGTGAAAGTATTTGAGTGTAAGAAAGAGAGAGTGTGAGTGAGTGAGATTGTGTTTTAGTGGGAGTTTGTACATGAGTATATGGGAGAGAGTGTGTGTGTGTCATTAGAAGTATGTATATGAAAAAGAAAGATTGTGTGTGTGTGTCAAAGAGAAAGGGAGAGTATGTGAGTGAAAAAGTGGGTATGTTAGCGTGAAAGTGTGGGTCAAAATGAGATTGGGTATTCTGTGCTGATTGCCCAGCTCTTGCCAAATAAAAATCCCATCCCTTTTGAAAATGTCAATGGCTCTGTGTCCACAGCCTGGTAGAGGTGGAGGTGAAGACAGGGACGGAGATGGGGAGGGACGGAATTTCAGATTTCCACAACCCTTTGTTTGAAATGGTACTGCCGAAGTCCCTCCTTAAACCACCAAGCATGGAGTACTTGGGAGTTTGCTGGATTGTTGGTTTACAATACAGAGTGATGGGTTTAATTCCTGTACCAGCTGAGGTTACCATGATGTCTTACCTTCTCACCTTCACCCACCAACTGAGGCATGGTGACCTTTAGGTTAAACCACCACCAGTCATCTTAGAGCAGCCCTCTGGGGCCAAGGTGACTTTATTTCTACGGTTATGCCCTTTATCCCAGATCATTTTAATAGAGGAAATAGATTCTTCGTAATCTACCCAAATCTCTTTATCATTTTACATCAATCAGGTCACCTTCCCTACTGCTAGATAGGTTCTTGATTATCAAGGGTTATGGGGAGAAAGTGGGAGATTGGGATTGAGGAATTTATCAGCCATGATCGAATGGCGGAGTAGACTCGATGGGCCGAATGACCTAATTTCTGCTCCTATGTCTTATAGTCTTATGGTCTTACTAGCCCTTAAAGGAAACCCAAGTCTGCTACAAGTCTCATCTGCCTGTCCCTATAATCTACCTTCCAATCTACCTCACGCATGCACACATAATCTCATTTTGACGCACACTTTCACACTAACACACCCACTTTTTCACTCGCCTTAAGATTGTGCTTGATGGTCAGCACCTGGAACTGAATTTAGGATTCTGAATGAAGCCTAAAGCTACAATTAGAGCACACAACCTCCCTTTGATATTCCAGGACCATTGAAATTAAAACATTTCCCTTCGCCTATTCCAGTGTTGCTTTATACCTGCAAACCCATCTTTGGTAATTTCTGTAATGTCTCTGTGCCATACAGCATTTGACATTTAAATATTTGTCTTTCTTGGACCTAAAGTGGATGATCTTTCTCTTCTCTGCATTGAACGCTATTTGTCAGAGTGTTTCCTCTCAACTGTGACTGTATATCTTTTTGTAATTTAATAGAATGAAATTTAATGTAACTAAATGTAAAGTGCTGTACTTGAGCAAGACAAACAAGGCAAGGGAATACATGATGAACCCTGGGAAGCACTGAAATCAGAGGGACCTTGGTGTGCATGTTCACCAGTCCTTTTAAGATGTCAGAATAGGTGGATAAGGTGATTAAAAAGGCAAATGGGATACTTGCTTTTATTAGCTGAGGCATGGGTTTAAGAGCAGGAGGTTGTGCTGGAACTGTATAAAATGTTGATTGGGACATAGCTAGAGCATTGTGTTCAGTTCTGGAATCCATGTTATAGGTGGGATGTGATAGCACTGGAAAAGGTGTGAAGGAGATTTACCAGGATGTTGCCTGGGCTGGAGAGTTGCAGTTATGAGGTGAGATTGAATAGAATTAGGGTTATTTTCCTTAGGAAAGAGGAGATTGAGAGGGGCCATGATTAAGATGCATTAAATTATCAGGGGCACAGATGAGGTAAACAGGAAAAAACCTTGCCCCTTGATGGTGGGATCAATGACCTGGGGCATAGATTTAAGGCAAAGAGCAGAAGATTTAGAGGAAATGTGAGAAAAAAATGGCTTCACCCAGAGGGTGGTAGAATCTGGACATCGCTGCCTGTAAGGGGGGGTAATGGCAGAAACCCCCATAACATTTAAGACGTATTTCGATGTGCACTTGCATTGCCAAGGCATTAAGACTATGGGATTAGAATAGTTAGGTAATTGGACACGATTGGCCAAAGAGCCTTTTTCTGTGCTATAGATCTCGATGACTCTCAAATTTAATGTCAGTTGTAGCATTGGATAAACAGTCTCTATTCCTCTGTGCAGGTTTTTCATATTATGATGGAAAACAGAACACTGAAACAGATCTCCAGACACACCAACTGTGACATTTCCCCAGTTAACTGTATGTGTGCATCTGTGTGTGCCTCTGTGTGTGTATTTGTGTGCCTGTCTCTGTGTGTTTCTGTGCCAGTGTGTATGTGCATATGTGTGTGTGTGTTTGTGTGTGGGTGTCTATCTGTTTGTTGCATCTGTCTGCGGGTGTTAGTTATGTACTGCCGCATGTGCCCCTGTCTTCACACATGTGCTCTCCAGTTAGTCTCGAGTACAATGTGTTTGCTGTAAATATTGACTTTGATTGTAACAGGGGGATGGGAGGTTTCAGGGGTCTCGACAGCAGCTGTACTATTTGCTGGGCCAGGGACAGAGGGAGACCGTACTCCTGAACAACATGGTCTCAACTCAGTAGTTTTGATCCCAGCTGCACCCTAACAATTGCCCAGAGGAAAATCCAGTAAAAAAACAGTAAGATTTGGACATGAATGTACTGGTCATACTGGAGCACTGTTCTGAGGTAGAACATAGAACATAGAACAATACAGCGCAGAACTGGCCCTTCAGCCCTCAATGTTGCGCCGACCTGTGAACTAATCTAAGCCCATCCCCCTACACTATCCCATCATCATCCATATGCTTATCCAAGGACTGTTTAAATGCCCCTAATGTGGCTGAGTTAACTACATTGGCAGGCAGGGCATTCCACGCCCTTACCACTCTCTGAGTAAAGAACCTGCCTCTGACATCTGTCTTAAATCTATCACCCCTCAATTTGCAGCTATGCCCCCTCGTACTAGCCGATGTCATCATCCTAGGAAAAAGACTCTCACTGTCCACCCTATCTAATCCTCTGATCATTTTGTAGGTCTCTATTAAATCCCCTCTTAGCCTTCTTCTCTCCAATGAGAACAGACCCAAGTCCCTCAGCCTTTCCTCATAAGACCTTCGCTCCAGACCAGGCAACATCCTGGTAAATCTCCTCTGCACCTTTTCCAATGCTTCCACATCCTTCCTGTAATGGGGCAACCAGAACTGTACGCAATATTCCAAGTGAGGCCGCACCAGCGTTTTGTACAGTTGCAGCATGACATCACGGCTACGGAACTCAATCCCTCTACCAATGAAACCTAACACACCGTATGCCTTCTTAACAGCACTATCAACCTGGGTGGCAACTTTCAGGGATCTATGTGCCTGGACACCAAGATCCCTCTGCACATCCACACTACCAAGAATCTTTCCATTGACCCAGTATTCTGCCTTCCTATTATTCTTCCCAAAGTGCATCACCTCACATTTATCTGCATTGAACTCCATTTGCCACCTTTCAGCCCAATTCTGCAGTTTATCCAAGTCTCCCTGCAACCTGCAACATTCTTCCACACTGTCCACCACTCCACTGACTTTAGTGTCATCTGCAAACTTACTAACCCATCCACCTATGTCTGCGTCCAAGTCATTTATAAAAATGACAAATAGCAGTGGTCCCAAAACAGATCCTTGTGGCACACCACTAGTAACCAGACTCCAGGCTGAATATTTTCCATCAACCACCACTCTTTGCCTTCTTTCAGAAAGCCAGTTTCTAATCCAAACTGCTAAATCTCCCTCAATCCCATGCCTCCGCATGGTATACAAGGTAAGTCGAATCAATCTACACCATTCACAAGGTTTACTTTTTTTTTCCTTTCTGGGCAGGGGCTGCTGTGATTTTGCCTCTAACAGGGTTTTTACCTGATAACACAATAATTGCATTATCTCCCATAACTTAAAAAAAAACTGGGCATGGGAATTGAAGAATCCAATAGACATCTATTACAACTATAGAAATTGTTGGCAAAACTCAGCAGTTCTGGCAGCGTCTGTGGGAAGAAAGCAGAGTTTTGAGTCTGGTGAATATTTATTAGAATAGGTGATGAACAGTCACCAGACTGGAAACATTAACTCTGCTTTCTTCCCAAAGTTGCTGCCAGACCTTCTGAGTTTCGTCAGCAATTTCTGTTTTTGTTTCAAATCTCCACTGTCTGTAATGCTTTGTTTTATTTCGGTCTGTTACATCTAACTACTTTATACATCGTTATATTCCTGAGGCACACAAGTGCCTGATCTGAAATTAAACTGAGTTTAAAACACAGCAGCATACTTGCAGTAGAGTGTCACGCTTCAAGTAACCTGAGGTAAAATGGAATCTGAGATCTTTATACCCTCAGCTTACACACTATGGTGCAGTGATGTCATCAGCATAAAGGTACACCAAAATTCTGCGTCTCTTAAAGGTATACTTACCTACTGTGTCTCTTAAAGATACAACAACATACCATGTCTCTTAAAAGCATACTCATATACTGTGTGGAGGCCCAGGATGGACATGGACGCTTCAACTCCCCCTCCCTCTCCAGGGTGGACATGGAGTGGGAGGGGGAGTTGAAATGGCTATGACATGTCCACCCTGGGCTGCTTCCAGTGTCACAACGATGCCACCTGGAAACTGGAGGAACAACATCTCAAATTCCGCCTTGGAAGCCTACAACCCAATGGTCAGAATGTGGACTTTACTAGCTTCAAAATCTCCCCACCCCCGACTTCATCCCAAGACCAGTACCCCCTCTCATTCCCGCCTCCTTGACCTGTCCGTCTTCTCTCCCACCTATCCGCTCCTCCCACCTCACTGACCAATCCCCACCCCCACCTCCTACCTACACTCACCTTTACTAGCCTCATCTCTGCCTCCTTGACCTGCCCGTCTTCTCTCCCACCTATGCACCCCTCCCTCCTCACTGACCAATCCCCACCCCCACCTCCTACCTACACTCACCTTTACTAGCCTCATCTCTGCCTCCTTGACCTGCTCGTCTTATCTCCCACCTATCCACTCCACTATTTACCTACTATTACCACGCCCCCATCTCTATTTATTTCAGAGCCCTGTTCCCCTCCCCCATTTCCCCCAGCTCCAGACCTTGTTATCTCAGACTCCAGCATCGGCAGTTCCTACTATCTCATATTCTGTTTCTCTTAAAGCTACACAGACACACATATATAGAAGCAAAGAGATATTGAAGATAGGAGCAGTTCTCTCATCTAAATCATTAACATATGTTATGTATAGCTGAGGTCCTAGCGCTGATCCCTACAACACCCCACCAGTCACTGCCTACCATTCAGAGAAACACCCCTTCATTCCTACGCTTTGTTTTCTGTTTGCCAACTAATTTTCAATCCATTTCAATTCACACCTCAGTGTTATATGCTTTAATTTTACATATTAATTTCTTACATGGGACTTTGTCGAAAGCCCTCTGAAAGTCCAAATAAACAACGTCCACTGGCTCTCCCCTCATCTCTTCTATGAGTTACATCCTCAAAGAATTCCAGTAGATTTTTCAAGCAGGATTTCCCCTTTGTACATCCTTGCTGACAGTATCTGATTCTTCACTGTTTATTGAGTGTTTTGCTACAAAACTCTTGATAAAGGACTCTAGCATCTACTCCACTACCAATGTCAGATTCACTAGTCTATTTAATTCCCTGTTTTCTCTCTACCTCACTTTTTAAATAGGAGGATTATGTTAGCTACCCTCCAATCTGTAGGAACTGTGCCAGAGTCTAAAGAACCTTGGAAGATGACCACCAATGCATCCACAATTTTTATGGTCACTTCCTTAAATACTCTGGAAAGTAAATTATCAGGCCCTGGGGATTTATCAGTCTTCGATCCCATCAATTTGTCCATCACCATTTCTATACTAATATAGATTTGTTTCAGTTCCTGCTACTAATTTAACCCTGTGTTCTTCATCATTTCTGGTATGTTATTTGTGTCCACTTTTTGATGACAGCAAAGTATGAATTTAGTTGGTCAGCCATTTCTTTGTTCCCGATTAAAAATTGCCCCATTTCTGATTGTAAGGGACGTACATGAGCTTTCTACAATCTTTTTCTGTTTATGTACCAACAGAAATTTTTATATCAGTTCTTATGTTCACCTTAAGCTTACTCTCATTACTCTATTTTCCTCTTCTTAATCATCCCTTGGTCCTCCTTTGCTGACTTCCAAATTGCTCCCAATCTTCAGGTCTATTGTTTTCTTCTTGCCAATTTGCATGCCTCCTTTTTGCATTTAATTTTTTGTTTATTCATTTGTGGGATGTGGGCATTGATAAATTGCAGCATTTACTACCTTGTCGCTAATTGCCCTTGAGAAGGTGGTGAGTGAACCGCTGCAGCCCACCTGCTGTGGGTTGAGCCACAATGTCATTGGGGAGGGAATTCCAGGATTTTAATCCAACAACAGTGAAGGAACAGCAATACATTTCCAAGCCAGGATGGTGAGTGGCTTGGAGGGGAACTTGCAGGTGGTGGTGTTCCGATCTTTCTACTGCCCTTGTCCTTCTAGGTGAAAGTGGTCACCGGTTCAGAAGGTGCTGTCTGAGGATCTTGGGTGAATTTCTGCAGTGCATCTTGTAAATAGTACACATTGCTGCTACTGAGCATCAGTGGTGGAGGGAGTGGATTCTTGTTGATGTAGTGCCAATCCAGCGGGCTGGTTTGTCCTGGATGGTGTCAACCTTCTGGAGTGTTGTTGGAGCTACACCAATCCAGGTAAGTGGGGTGTATTCCATCACACTCCTGACTTGGGTCTTGTAGATGATGGACAGGCTTTGAGCAGTTGGAGGTGAATTACTTGCTGCAGTATTCCTAGCCTCTGACCTGCTCTAGTAGCCACTGTGTTTATGTGGTGAGTTCAGTTGATTTAATACTATCTCTAACTTCCCTTGTAAGACATGATTTGGCCACTCTTGTCTTTGCATTCTTGTCAGACAGGGATAAACAATTTTTATTGTTCACACATTTGCTCTGTGAATGTTTACCATTGCCTATTCACCGTCATTTGTTTTTAGTAACCTTTCCGAATCCATCATACCCAACTCACACCATCATAGTTTCCTTTATTAAGATTTAGATCCCTAATGTCAGAATCAATAATCTTACTGTCCATTTTGGTGGAGAATTCTATCATATTATGGTGCTATTCTTCAAAGGATCCCTCACAATTTCTCATTACCAATTTTTCCTATCTCAGTGCATAGTACTCAGTTGAACATGGCCTTAAACTGAGTTATTTGCTCAATGTATTGGTCCAGCAAACCCTCCTTATACACTCAAGGAATTCCTCCTCTATGGTATTGTGATTAATTTGATTTACCTGACCTATATGCGGATTAAAGTCATCTATAATTACAGGTCTCCTTCACCACATGTATCTCTGGTTTTCTTTTTAATGCCAATCCTAATATCACCACTTTACTGTGTCTCTTAAGGGTGTACTGACAGACTGTGCCTCTTAAAGGTGTCTCTTAAGGGTGTACTGACAGACTGTGCCTCTTAAATGTGTACTGTATACCTACTGTGAAACATAATACAACATGAGTGGCTCCTTATGAGGCTGGGTGGTGAGGGACACTCCGAAAGAAAAGACAGCTCATTGCTTCCGCATCATGTGTTTATTCTAATAGTTCCTTTATTCTCCTTACAGTGTATTTATACGCGGAAGCAGCTCATGATGAACGTCGGAGAACATTGCCCAGTATTCGTGCTGGTGAATATGAAGGGCTCCCAGAGAAGGTACAGGAACATAGGAAATAGGAGCGGGAGTAGGCAATTCAGCACTTTGAGCCCACTCCACCATTTACCATGATCATGGCTGATCTTATCCTGGTCTCAACTCCGCTTTCCTGTTTGCTCCCCATAGGCCTTTATCCCGTTTTAGAACAAAGAACAAAGGAAATTACAGCACAGGAACAGGCCCTTCGGCCCTCCAAGCCTCTGCCGATCCAGATCCTCTGCCTAAACCTGTCATCTATTTTCTAAGGGTCTGTATCCCTTTGCTCCCTGTCCATCCATGTACCTGTCCAGATACATCTTAAAAGACACTAACGTGTCTGTGTCTACCACCTCCACTGGCAATGTGTCCCAGGCACCCACTACCCTCTGCGTAAAGAACTTTCCAAGCATATCTCCCATAAACTTTCCTCCTCTCACTTTGAACTCATGACCCCTAGTAATTGAGTCCCCCACTCTGGGAAAAAGCTTCTTGCTATCCACCTTGTCTATACCCCTCATGATTTTGTAGACCTCAATCAGGTCCCCCCTCAATCTCCATCTTTCTAATGAAAATAATCCTAGTCTACTCAACCTTTCTTCATAGCTAGCACCCTCCATACCAGGCAACATCCTGGTGAACCTCCTCTGCACCCTCTCCAAAGCATCCACATCCTTTTGGTAATGTGGCGACCAGAACTGTACGCAGTACTCTAAATGTGGCCGAACCAAAGTCTTGTACAACTGTAACATGACCTGCCAACTCTTGTA
Organism: Ginglymostoma cirratum; assembly: GCA_024137785.1. NCBI lineage: Eukaryota > Metazoa > Chordata > Chondrichthyes > Orectolobiformes > Ginglymostomatidae > Ginglymostoma > Ginglymostoma cirratum. The sequence goes on from JAHRHZ010000173.1 coordinate 753,002, forward strand.
CTCAATAGGCTGTCCAAAACATCAGAAACATATCTATTTCTTTCTTGAATCTGTTGATTGATTCAGCTTCCACTGCATGCTGTGGCAGTGAGTTCCATTGATTCACAACCCTCTGAGAGAGAGTAGTTTCTCCTTATCTCAGTTTTGAACCTACCTCCTTTCAATCTATATGTATGATCTCTTATTCAAGGCTGTCCCACAAGGAGAACATCTGGTCAACATCCACCTTATCAATCCTCTTTAGCGTTTTATATATCTCAATCAGATCCCCTCTAATTCTTCTGAACTCCAACAAATACAAGCCTAAGCTATTCAACCATTCCTCATACGATGGCCCTTTCATCCTGGAACCTTGTGAACTTCCTTTGATTTGCCACCACGTCCTTTCTCAAGGAGACCAAAACTGGACTCAATATTCCTGATGTGATCTCCCCCAATGCCTTATATAATTGTAACAACACTTCTTTGCTTTTATAATCCAGTCCTTTTACAATAAATTTCAGAACTCCATTTGCCTTTCTTATCATATGCTGCAGCTATACATCCACTTTCTATGATTCATGCACAAAGGCACCCAGATCTGTCTGCAGTGACACATTTTGAATCTGCTTCCCATTTAAATAACAATTTGCCCTTTTATTTTTCCAGCCAAAATGGACAACCTCGCATTTATCCACATTAAACTCCATCTGCCAGATTCTGGTTCAGGAAGCAGGAAGGATTCAATGCCAAACATTATGCTAAGTGTGGGAGAAAGGAGTGTACTTCAGCTTGCTCCACCAGCCAGCTGCTCCATATATTTGTCAGCTTTTAGTTCTGTGCAGATTAATTCTTGGCCTGTCTCACTTTCTGATGCTTGAAGTTAGCTTGACACACTCCAGCTTTCCAATTGGAAGTTCTATGGCTTCAAGCTTCTCCTACATCCTCCAGGTTGATAGATTGGTGCAGTAGTGAGGGACTGCTTCAATGTCACAGCAGTCATTTGCAAGGTAACACTTTAGATATTTTATGATCTAGCTGTTCAGAGACATTATGAAACATCTCTAGAACAGGTCGGACTTGATCCCGAACCTCCTGTCTCAGAGGTAGGGACATTACACGGCACCATAAGTGCCCCCAGATAAGCTGTTTGGGTTGAGGTTAAAAATATCAAATACTTGAGATTCTTAAAGAAAGGGTGAGTGTAGATTTGAATACCATGTTGGAGAAGCCCACTTGCTCTTGAACCAAACAGAGCAAAAGATGAATTGGAAAAGGTTGGGAGAATCATATAGTCAGATGAAGGCTAGCCATTACATACCCATTTGTTTGTGGGAGCGGGCAGACAAACTGCAGAGAGTTTTCCAGTCATAGAGGTCTACAGCACAGAAAAAAGGCTCTTTGGCCCATTGCACCAGTGCCAGTCAAAACAACCACCTAACTATTCTAATCCCACTTTCCAGCACTTGGCCCATAGTCATGTATGCTGTGGCATCACAAGTGCATATCTAAATACTTCTTCAATGTTATGAGAGTTTCTGCCTCTATAACCTTTACAGGCAGTGAGTTCCAGATTCCCACCACCCTCTGGTTGAAAAAGTTTTCCCTCGCATCTTCTCTAAACCTTCTGCCCCTTAACTTCAATCTATGCCCTCTGGTCATTGATCCCTCCAGCAAGGAGAAAAGTTTCTTCCTGTCTACTCTGTCTAAGCCCATCATAATTTTATACATCTCAGTCACATCCCCTTTCAATCTCCTCTGCTCTAAGGAAAACAACATTAATCTGTGCAATCTCCAGCCCATATACAAACCCATTCAGGTCAAAACCAGAAATGACACTAATCACCATAATGGACCAGACAGTATATATTCCAAGCGGAGTAGAATAGCATTGCTTCATTGGAGGCTCCACTGATGATGTAACCTAGAGTGGTGACGAAACGTTTGAACGAAAACAAGCCAGCTCAGTGAGCAAGTAAACAACCTCACCCACAACCCAAGCTTTGATCTTTGCCTAAACTTTAAACATTGGCACCTCTTAAGAACAAATATGAGAACATAAGAACTAGGAGCAGGAGTAGGCCATTCAGCCCCTTGACCCTGTTCCATCATTTAATACGATTATGGCTAATCTCATCTCGGCCTAAACCCTCCTTTCCTGTCCATTCCACGTAACCATTCAAACCATTACTAATTAAAAATCTGTCTAGTTCCTCCTTAAATTTATTCAATGACCCAGCATCCACCACACACTAGGGTATTGAATTCCACATATTCATAACCTTTTGACAGCAGTAACATTCTATTCTAATTTCTGTTTTAAATGAGAGAGATCTCACAGAAACCAGTTGAGACCGAAACATTGAATGTTTTCAGGAAAGAGACAGATATAATTCTTAGGGCTAAAGGGATCAAAGGGTATAATGCCAATGTGGGAACAGGGTACAGAGGTGGATATTCACACACTGAATGGCAGAACAGGCTTGAAAGACCGAATATTTTTTATGTTTCCATGTAATAGCAACATACAAATTGACCAGGAGAAAAAAAAAACAACAAACCTGAGGAGTGAGAGCAGTTTAGAATTCAGAAAAGCAGGACAAAGGGATACCAGTAAGCCTAACTCAGACTCCTCCCATCTCACTGACCAATCCCCACCTCTACCTACCTGCACTCACCTATCGCCATCCCACTTTTTACTAGCTTCAAAACCTCCCCACCCCCAGCCTCATTCCAAGACCAACCCTCTGTGTCATCCCTGCCTCTTTGACCTGTCTGTCTTCTCTCCCACCTATCCGCTCCTCCCATCACACTGACCAATCCCCACCACTACCTACCTCCTATCATCTACCTTTCCCAGCCCAATCCCCCCCCTTATTTATTTCAGAGCCCCATTCCCCTCCTCCATTTCTGAAGAAGGGTCCCGACCTGAAACATCAGCTTTCCTGCTCCTCTGCTGCCTGGCCTGCTGTGTTCCTCCAGCTCCACACTGTGTTATATCAGTAAGCCTGATGTCAGAAATCAGGAAAATACTCAGGTCCATTGTAAAAGGTTTACTTCTGAGCATTTGGAAAATCGTGGGAGGATTGACAGTAGTCAGCATGGAGCTACAAAAGGGAAATCATACATGACAGATCTACTGGAATTCTTCAAAGATGTAACTCATAGAGGTGATGAGAGGAAGTCAGTGTATATGGTTTATTTGGATTTTCAGTACACTTTCGACAAAGTCCCACGTAAGAAAGTAGTGTGTAATATTGGAAATAAAGTATCGAGATGGATAGGAAATTGGTTGGCAGATAGGAAACAAAAGGTAGGAATAAATGTGTCTTCTTCCAAGTGGACAGTAGGGTACCACAAGGATCAAGGCTAGAACACCAGCTATTTACAGTATATATTTAATGATTTAAATGAGGGAACTAAATGCAAATTTGCTGAAGGACAATTTGCTTCTTACCCTCAGACTTGCACTTGCAGAAAGAATAATGAAATGGTTCCTCAGCTGGGACTGCAGGGTTTGGAGGCACAGTTTGTTCTTCACTGTTCCATACAGAGGCCAGTCAAATAGGCGGGTGACTTTCTATGGAACAAGGTCTTGGAGCATTTGTTGAAATCTCACTGGGGCTGGGATTGAGTGGAAAAGGTTGTGTTTTTCTCAATGGAGACATCTACAAGGAGAGACTGAGTGAAGCCTCCCTTCCCTCTCAGCCCAGTGATGTGTCTGTGTAATGCAACAACTTGTCCTATTACAGCTGCAAATTCCAGAGTGGAGTCCGGACTTTGGGAGGGCGACTTTTGTCCCACGCTGGGGGGCCACAGTGACTGGAGCTCGGAATTTCCTCATCGCATTCAATGTCAATCTGCTGAGCACGAAGGAGCAAGCTCACCGCATAGCTCTCAATATCCGAGAGCAAGGTCGAGGTAGGGACCAGGTTAGTGTTCTTCAACATAAGCTTGGCAAGAGATTTTAGTGCACCCTGCAATAAATTACAGAATTACTGAATTGTTATGGAGCAGAAGGAGGCCATTCGGCCTTTCATGCATGCACTGGCTCTTCAAACGAGTATCTAAATCTAGTGCCAATCTTCTACATTTTCCCCACTTCCCTGCGTACCATTTGCACCCAAATAACCATCCTCTTGAATGTCTCAATGGAAACTACCTCCACTATAATTCCAGGCAGTGCATTCCTGACACATACTGCTCACATTGTGAATAAGATTTTCTCACATTACCCTTTGCTTAATTTGCATATTACTTTAAATCTTGCTGCTTTTATGAGTGGGAACAGTTCCTCTCTGTCTGGTCTATCCAGCCTGCTCATGATGTTGAAAATGTCTATCAAATCTCCTCTTGCACTTCTCTCCAAGGAGAACAGTCCCAACTTCTTTAATCTATCCTCATTACGGAAGTTTCTCAATCTTGGAATCATTCTTGTAAATCACTTCTGCATTCTCTCCAATGCATTCACACCTTTCCTATATTGTTGCACCCATAACAGTATGCAGTACTCCAGCTAAGCCCTTGTACAAGTTAGGAATACAAAAGCTAGCCTCTGTGATGGTGATCATGAAATGATCATTGATTGTTGTAAAAACCCATCTGTTTCCCTAATGTCCTTTAAGGAAGGAAATCTGCTATCCGTACCCAGTTGAGCCTAGATGTGACTCCTGACCCACAGCAATGTGGTTTACTCTTAATTGCCCTCTGACATAGTCCTAGCAAATCACACAGTTTAAGGGACAACAAATGCCTGCTGTCTGCATTCCATGAACAAATGAACAGAAAGACCTCTTTAAAACAAATCCCTGTGTTCTTGACACATCACAACAGATTGCATATGATAACCAGAGGCATCCAGCTTAATTTTCCTGACAAAGGGTTCATGTGCTGCACCTGAGCTTCAACCAATCTGCTGTTGCCAACATTGTGCCCATGTTATTATTCACTCAACATGTAAGGTGGGAATAGCGAGTCTGGGATGTCACTGCTTTTCTAGTAAATCTGATTGTAGGGGTCATTAACTCGAAGGGAGAGGAACAGCATATGTAATTCCAGCGTATGGAATCAGATAGTTCAGTACTACCTTGAGCGGCAGTGTGCAGATACAGCTCAGCAGTTGCATCAGGCCCTCTTTGACACACATTTTGGCAGGTACTTCGTGAGGACAGCTATGTCATCACGGATACCTCAGGGGTGTGAAAGGACCAGTAGTTAGGTCACAGGCAGAAATGCGCAGTTACATGTCAGAAGACCTGACAAATTGGGGCAACAGATGTACACATGGCATGTTCCCAACCAACCCCTAAACCAGCAGGATTGAGTGAGCAAGATGGGACCCATTCTGGAGCTCAGGGGCTGGAGGAGGAGTTTAAGCAGACTGAGGAATGGAGGAGGAGTTGAAGCAGACTGAGGAATGGAGGAGGACTGACACAGGTTGAGGAATGGACGAGCAGTGAAGAAGAGTGAGGAATTGAGGTGGAGTAAAACAGAGTGAGAAATGAAACGGGCGTTAAGCAGAGTGAGGAATGGAGGAGGAGTGAAGTTCATTTGCAGAGGGCATTGTGTTTGAATGTGGGCTGGGGCGCCACAAGGTGGAATAAAGAGAATGTTTGGAGAATGCTATATCAGATATTGAGAACCTACGAGGGGAGCGTTCCGAAGACAAAGCAGAACTCGCTGAAGAAACTCAGTATCTAGCAACATCAGAAGTGAAAACAAGACTTAAGATTTTGAGTCTGGCAACACTTTCAGAAACAGGAGTTCCCGAGTGTCAATGTGGCTGAGGTGATAAGCGTCACTGTTTCTGAGTCCGAAACCTGCGTACAATTTGCCTGAGAATTCATTGTAAATTAACATTTTGAACCATTTTGGAGGTGTTGGTCTCTGACTGATCGTTTGTGTTTGTGTAGCCTGGACGTCTGAATAAAGTGCAAGCTATTGGCTGGTACTTAGAGGAAGCCAATATTGCCCAGGTCTCCACTAATCTTCTTGATTTCGAAGTGACTGCACTGCACACAGTATTCGAAGAAGTCTGTAAGGATGCCAAGGTACTGTGAGAAGCCACACATACTGCCGTTTGTACACCCTCAGTTCCGTACTGCCCAAAGTAAACTTCATTGTCAATAGCATGTCCTCACCATTCAGGCTATTTACAGTAAAAACAGGAAACAGTCATAGAGTAATACACCATGGAAACAGGCCCTTTAGCCCAAACTGGTCCATGCTGATCATGGTGTCCACTCAGCTAGTTCCAGTTGCCCACATTTGGTCCATATCCGTCAAACCCCTTCCCATCCATGTACCTATCCAAATGTTTTTTTAAATGTTGCTGTTGTACCTGCCTCAACCGCTTTCTTTGACAGCTCATTCCATATATGCACCACTATCTCTGTGAAGAAGTTGACCCTCAGGTCCTTCTTAAATCTTTCCCCTCTCACCTTAAACCTATGCCCTCTAGTTTTTAATTCCCCATCTCTAGGCAAAAGACTATATACATTCATCCTTTCTAGTCCCCTGATAATTTTATACACCTCATTAAGGTCACCCCTCATTCTCCTACATTCCAAGAAATAAAGTCTTATCTTGGCCAACATCTCCCCATAACTCAGGTCTAGTAGTCCTGACAACATCCTTGTAAATCTTTTTGGCACTCTTCCCAGTTTCATAAACCATAGAATCCCTACAGTGTGGAAACAGGCCCTTCAGCCCAACAAGTCCAAACTGACCCTCAGAGCATCCCACCCAGAACTATCCCCTGTAACCCATCTAATCTACACATCCCTGTACACTATGGGCAATTTAGCATGGCCAATCCACCTAGTCTGCACATCTTCGGAATGTGGGAGGAAACTGGAGCACTGGAGGAAACCCATGCAGACACGGGAAGAATGTGCCAACTCTACACAGACAGTCGCCTGAGGTTGGAATCGAACCCACATTCCTGGTGCTGTGAGGCAGCAGTGCTAACCACTGAGCCACAGTGCCGCCCCCAACTATGTCTTTCCTATAACAGGTGACCAAAATTGTACACAATACTTCAACCATCACCCTCTGCATCCTACCGTCAAGCAAGTTTTGAATCCAATTAGCTACCTGTCCCTGGATCCCATGCAACCTAACTTTCATGACTAGCCTGCCATGTGGGACCTTGTCAAAGGCTTTAATAAAGTCCATATAGGCAACATCCACTGCCCTACCCTCATCCATCTTCTCCGTTACCTCTTTGAAAAACTCTAAAAAATTTGTTAGACATAATTTCCCATGCACAAATACATGCTGACTATCCCTAATCAGACCTTGACCATCCAAATGTTGGTTGATCCTGTCCGTCAGTATCTTCTCCAATAACTTGCCTACTGATGTTAGGCTCACTGGCCTTTAATTCCCTGGCTTGTCTTTGCTACCTTTCATAAACAGTGGAACAACATTAGCCACTCTCCAGTCTTCTGAAACTTCACCAGTGGCTTATGATGAAGCAAAAATCTCTGCAAGAGCGTCTGCAATGTCTTCCCTAGCCTCCCACAACGTCTAAGGATGGACTTGATCAGGCCCTGGAGATTTATCCACCTCAACACGATCTAAGACTGCAAACACCCACTCTCTGGTAATATATATGCGGTCCAAAACATCCTCACTTATTTCCTTAGCATCCAGGATTCTCTCCTCAGTAAACACTGAGGAGAAATATTCACTAAAAATCTCCCCCATTTCCTGTGGCTCCACACATACATGGCCACGCTGATCTTTAAGGGGACCTATTCTCTCCCTAGCCCCCCAAAGTGCTCTCCAACTGACAGTTGGGAGAGGACGCACACACACTTCAACGTTTTCCACTCCGAGTAATGAGATTTAAAGTGATTTGCCAGTTAGTACACCTGAGTTCATGAATGAAGACGGGAGCTCCATTTTTGCCCTGGTAATGTGCTGTTCTCTCCATAGGATTTAGACTTGCCTGTCGTTGGGTCTCAAATTGTTGGCCTCATCCCTTTGAAATCCCTGATGGATGCTGCGGAGTTTTATATGAAGAAAGAAAACTTATTTATCCTCGAGGAAGAGCACAAAGTCCGACTGGTATGTGCGCTGACTGCAGATGACAGGGAATGGTTCAGGGTTAAGGTTAGGAATTCCTTTGTCTCGATTTGGTGCCCATCCATGTGAGCAGCAATCACGCTCGAGAACCAAATGAGTCTGTCTCAGATCCCCTTCCCCGCCTAAGAGCTTTTGGTAATTCACTTCCACTGGTTGTAGGCAGAAGGTGCAAGAAAGTAGAGATTCTTCAGCAGTCAGTCACCTGATCAGGTCTAAGAAGGGAATCTAATCATTACAATCACATAAACGGCACAGAAACAGGCCATTCGGCCTATGCTAACATTTATGTTCCCACAAGCCGCCTCAATCCTACTTTTTTAACTTTATCACCACAGCCACCTATCAAGTAGTTGTGTCAGTATATCTGTGTGAATTCCCTCAATGGCTGTGAGGAAGTTGTGTATCTCTGGGTAATGATGATTTTCCTGAATTCCCTAATGGACTCATTGTCAAATAGCTAATGTTTACAACCTCAACACTATTGATATCTTCTCAATTCCTGTAACAAAAAACTCAGTGTTTTGTTATTGTGTAACTAATGATTGTACAATTCAAGCACAAACAGGAGCCACTCAACCCCTCAAGTGCATGCTAGCTCTCTGTTCAAGATAAATCAGTGGGTCCCACTTCCTGAGCCTTTCCTATATTCAACGCACAGCTTTCTCCTCTACTGTTTCTCATTCCAATTTGAATGTCTCAATTGAACCTGCCTCCATTGTCCCTCTTGGGCACAGTATTTGAGATCCTAACCATTTGCTGCGTAAGAACAAAATGTTTCTATCATCATTGGTATTTTACCCTTCCATCCTCTACTGTGTCCTCTAACTCCCTTTGCCAAAGAGAACAGTTTTTTGACCGAACTCCAAATGTACCAAAATACTTCAGGCTTTCCAAAACCTCCATCAAATCGCTCAACATACACTTCTCCAAGGAGAATAGTCCCAGCTTCCTCAGTTCTTCATCATAACTGAAGTTCCTCATCCCTGGAAGCTTTGTCTCTCAGTGTCCTCTCGAAAACCTCCCTAAACTGAACAGTTTAGTTTTTAGTTGGGGCTGACTCAGTGTTTAATCAAGTTTTGTCACAACTTCCTTGAGTTTGATTCCCTATCTTTTGAGTTATGAAGCCCAAGGGCCTATATACCTTCTTGCCCACATTCTGAAGCTTGCACAGTCACCTTCAATGATTTGTACTTATATGCCCTAAGATCTTTCAATTCCTGTGTACCCTTTATTTTGTGCCTCTTTATTCTTCCCGCCAGTGAGTGTAAATTATTTTGCACTGCTCTGCATTAAGTGGTCATCTGCTACAGGTTTCACAAGCCCACCAGACCATCTATGTCACCCTGGAATCTAGCACTTTCTTCCTCACAATTCACAATGCCTCACCTTATGTCATCTCCCCTCACAGATTCTGTCTACCATCTGACCACTGGGTGTCTATCCTCCTCTCCCGAGGCCACTCTGTCCACCTAGTTTGCTTTTGGACTGGGTCTGCTGCATCTCTACCCTAACCTTAGCTAAGACTAACTGTCCCTCCCTTTGTTTACACAGTAATCATCAGAATACTGATCACAGTTCTCAGGTGCAGTGTGTCCAGTCCTCTTTCATCTGCATCTTTATATCATGTGACTGTCAAAGTCAGAGTATCATCCTCATTAACATTTGCTTCCCGTTATACTACAGCTCCACTCCCCACCCCACCCCCACCCCCACTCCAATTCCTCTTGGGCTTCTCCACTTGAACATGGAATGCATACCTTCGTAGATAGAATGAGGTTATTATGGGCTATCTCCATCCTACCATATTACTTGTGAGGGGTACACTTCCATCGAACTGTATCAGGTGTGTGTGGGATAGCTCCATGCTTGCCATAACCAGCAATGTACAAATCAGTTTTTAAAGATGCCACTGTTTTTCCTAACGCCATGTTCTTTTGAACTGTATTCACAACATCTTTTTATTTCTGTTAGACAATAATTAAAAATTCGAGTGACCAAATGGAGGTCAGCCACGAAACAACTAAATGAACTGCAGGGGCTGAATGGCCTTCTCTTTGAGTTGTTCTATGTTCCCAAAGTCAGAGCTCTCACAATGCGAAGTTATAGTCCCACAGATTTATTTAAAATCACAAGCTTTCGGAGCGCTGCTCCTTTTTCAGGTAAAGTGGAGGCAGGCTCATTGGCACAGAATATATAAGTGGAAAGATAATGGAAAAATAATTCCAGGTAATTAAGTGTCCACAGATTACGACAAATAGTGTGACTAGAGCGTCAACAGGCTGAATAACAAGTGAAGGAATGACCTATGAACTGATTAATTAACGCAGAGATAATTACAAATAATCAAACATAAGATGTTGCTAGAGATAAACCAATGGACTGGAATAACATGAGTAGATATCAGAATTGCATGACGAGGGTCTAACCAAAGTAACAAGTAATCAAAAACTGTACAGACTAATCAAGGTGGAGAGATAATCGCAAGTAATTACTGATCACTAGCATCTCCATGTCTATGTTCCTAATAACAGTGTTGCTGCATCTATTTTGCTGCAGGTTGTCAGTCGTCTGGGCCTCGATTCTCTTGCTCCATTCAATGCTAAAGAAAGAATAATTGAGTAAGTGATGGAGCTTCTTATGAAGAATTAGTTTCTTTTTCAAAACAGAACATAGAACATAGCAATGTACAGCACAGCCCACGACGTAGTACTGAACATGACGCCAAATTAAACTAAACTAATCCCTTCTGCCTGCCCTTTGTTCATATCCCTCCATTTCTTGCCTACTCATGTACTTATCTAAAAGTCACTTGAATGCCCCTATCGTATCTGCCTCCACCACCACCTTGGCAGCACCTTCCGCATGCCTACCATTCTCTGAGTAAAAAAATGTGCCCCTCATATCCCCTTTGAACTTGCCCCCTCTCACCTTAAATGCATGCCCCCAAGTTTTAGACATTTATATTCTGGGGAAAAGATTCTGACTGTCAACCCCATCTATGCATCTCATAATTTTATAGACTTCTATCAAGTCTCCCTTCAGCTTCTGCCACTCCAGAGAAAACTACCCATGTTTTTCTAGCCTCCTTATTGTTCATAACCTCTAATCCAGGTAGCATCCTGGTAAACCTCTTCTGCACCCTCCTCAAAGGCTCTACAGCCTTCCTGTAATGTGGTGAACTGAATTGAACGCAATACTCTAAGTGTGACCTAACCAAAGATTTATAAATCTGCAACATGACATCCTGACTGTTGTACTCAATTCCCCAAACAATTCCCCAAGAATGCCATATGCCCTCTTTACCACCCTATCTACTTGCATGGCCACTTTCAGGGAGCTATCGACATTAAACCTCAAGATCCCTCCGTACATCAATGCTGTTCAGGATCCTGCCATTAACTGTATACTTTTCCCTAACATTTGCTCTCCCAAAGACCAGCACCTCACACTTGCTTGGATTAAATTCCATCTGCCTTTTCTCCACCATTTGTGCAACTGATCTATATTCTGCTGTATGTATCCTTTGACAACCTTCTACATTATCCACAACTCCAGTGATCTTTGTGTCATCTGCAAACTTATTAACACACCCATCAACATTTTCATCCAAGTCATTTATATATATCGTAAACAGCAGAAGTCCTGGTACAGATCCCTGCGGAAAACTACAAGTCACAGACCTCCTGCCATAAAAACACCCTTCCATCACCAGTCTCTGCCTTCTATAGGCATGCCAATTCTGAATCCACAAGGCCAAGTCACCATGGATCCTACTCATCTTAATCTTCTGGATGATCTACCATGAGGGACCTTGTTGAAAGCCTTATGAAAATCCATGTAGAAAACATCCACTACTCTACCTTCATTGCTCACCTTTGTTACATCCTCAAAAGCAAGACAAAGGGTGACAAGAGACATGAGGGTGTGCGAGTAGTGGGAGAGAAATAAGTCTGTGAGAGCAGGTTGGTGAGGGGGTGGGATTGGTGAGGGGAGAGTGTGATATTAGTGAGCAGTGAGAATGGAGTTGGCGAAGGGGTTAATGGTGTTGGCAGGGGGGGAAGTAGTTTTGGTGAGTCGAGATTTGGGTTTGATGAGCGGGGATTGCAGTTGGTGAGGGGCAGAGTGGTATTGAATGGGGTGGAGTGGAGTGTGTGAGAGGGGAGAGTGGGCTGGATGAAGTAGATAGTGCCGTGGGTGAGGAGTAAAGTGGAGTTGGTGAGGGGCAGAGTGAGATTGGTAAGATAGAGTGGAGTATGTGAGTGCCGGGGGAGAGTGGGATTGGTTGAGGGGAGAGTGGGGTTGGTGAGGGGTGACTGGAATGGTGTGGGGGCAGAAGGGTGGGTGAGTGGGAAAGTGGAATTGGTGAGCAGGGATTGGGGGTTGAGTGGGACAGTGGTGTTAATGAGGGGTAAAATGTTTTTTTTCTGAGGGGTAAGCATTTGGATCAGTGAGCGCACGAGAACAGCTGTTGTAACTCAGTAAGGGCACCACAGCCCCTCCAAAACCTGCCAAGCCAAACAAATGTTGAAAACCAGTAAATTGGAAATGATTAAAATAGAATTTAGAAAAGATGAGCATTAAAAGGTACCGAGCAGCAGAGCTAATTAAGAAAACTTTTTTTATTTTTACTTAAGGAAAACTACTAAATCTTTATCAGCAGGGAGGGTTACAGAGACTGAGCTCAGGACACCCTTGTGAAAGGATTAGGGTTAGGGTTAGACTTCACTGACTTCATTGAAATACATATGAAAGTTAGCTGGGGGAGGGATTAAAAGTGAATAGCCTTTCAGCTTTGGTTCTCATCCTGTCCCTGCTTAGCATGTTAATAGGACTTTGGAGAGAGAAGAGGAGAAAGAAGAGAAGGAGAAGCCAATGTGTTTGAGCACTCAGCAGCATGCGTGTATTTTTGTGTGTATGTCTGTGATTCTGTGTGTGTTTATGTCTCTGTGTGTGTGCATGTATGCGTGTTGGTAATGGAGCCACAATTAATTACAATACACATTACTGATTTTGATGAGGAAAGAGAATGTACTAAACAAAAACAAAGTTGCTGGAAAAGCTCAGCAGGTCTGGCAGCATCTGTGAAGGAAAAGATAGAGTTAATGTTTCAGGTCAGGTGACCCTTCCTCAGATCTGAAGGGTGGGTGAGTGGGAGAGTGGAATTGGTGAGCAGGAAGGGTCATTGGACCCAAAATGTTAACTGTTTTTCCCTTCATAGATGCTGCCAGACCTGCTGAGCTTTTCCAGCAACTATGTTTTTGTTCCTGATTTACGGCATTCACAGTTCTTTCGGTTTTTATTGAGAATATACTAAAACTATGTTAGCAGATGACACAAAAATAGGTGGAAAGGCAAGTGGTGAGAATAACACCAAGAGTCTGCACAGGGATATAGACAGGTTTAGGGAGTGAGCACAAGCTGGACAGATGGAATATAGTGTGGGGAGATGTGAGGTTATGCACTTTGGCAGGAAGAATAAAGGAGTTGAATAACATTAAATGGTGAAGGCTGCAGAAAGCTACAGAACTCAGAAATGAGTTCTTGTCTATGAATCATAAAAGTAGAATCCAAGTTCAATGAGTAGTAGAGAAAGCAAATTTTTAGAATATAAAAATAGGGAGGTTTTGCTACGCAGACCATTAGGAGGAAGAGGAAAGATTTACCAGGATGTTGCTTGAGCTAGAGAGTTTCAGTTATTAAGAAAGATTGTAGAAAAGAGGAGATTGAGAGGGGACGTGATTGAAATGTATAAGATTATGAGGGATATAGATAGGGTGGACAGGAAGAAACTTCTCTCCTTGATGGAAGGCTCAGTGACCAGGGCATAGAATTAAGGGGCAAAAGGTTTAGAGGAGATGTGAGGAAAAACTTTTTCACCCATAGGGTGGTGAGCATCTGGAACTCACTGATCAAGACAGAAACCCTCATAACATTCAAGAAATATTTAGATGTATGCTTGTGATGCTGAGGGATACAAGACTATGGACCAAGTGCTGGAAAATGGGATTAGAATTGCTAAGTAGTTATTTTTGACTGGCATAGATGCAATGTGCCAAAGGAATGTTTTCGGTGCTGTAGATCTCTATGTCTCCATGACTATGACGTTTTTGAAATCTCAATATGATACATTCCAAATCAATTTTAGTAAAGAATACCAAGGTTGACTGGGGCCTAAGAAATCAGTGATTACACTGATACCAGTTTATTAATGATTATTTAATTGTACAGGACTTGAATGTTCTGGAAACATGGAACATTTTGTCAATTTTTCCTGTCCTCATTGGGAATAGAATCACAAAACCAAATCTCAAAGTGGGCCACAATTTGTTGCCATGGAGAATTCAGAAAGGAACAGTAAACTGAAAATTCAAAGATAGTAGGAACTGCCGATGCTGGAGAATCTGAGAGCTGCTTGGCCTGCTGTGTTCATCCAGCTCTACACCTTGTAAACTGACATCCCTTTGTTTAAATTCAAACCAGACAGGCTGAAAGACTGCCATGAAGAATACACCAGGGAATGGCTCCTTCCTCACCAAAGTTTCTATTTATTTGGAAGAACATATTATAGAGTCCCTAACGTGTGGAAACAGGCCATTCGGCGCAGTAAGTCCAAACTGCCCCTCCGAAGAGCATCCCACCCAGAACCATTCCCCTACCTCTGCATTTCCATGTCTAACTCAACTAACCTAAACATCCCTCGACATTATGGACAATTTAGCACGGCCAATCCACCTACCCTGCACATCTTTGGACTGTGGGAGGAAATCAGAGCAAACCCACGCAGACATGGGGAGAATGTGCAAACTCCACACAGTCACCTGTGGGTGGAATCAAACCTGGGTCCCTGGCACTGTGAGGCAGCAGTGCTAACCACTGAGCAACTGTGCCACCCAGGAACAAATGTTCTTTGTGTTTTCAAGGATAGGGTTCCATCTTCTAGCAGGCGTACGTGAATCTGTCAGCCTGACTGATCATGCTGAATTGCTGGTTAGTGTAATACTTTAGATTGTTTCACAAGTGCTGTCTAATTGCAGAATTTTATCTAAAATCGGACATTATGTCACTATGTTCTGAGCTCTCAAAATGGAGCACTCAGCCTGTTGTAACAGTGAAGAAACAAGAATCTTCCTGTCCTTTATCAATTGCATTGAGTCTGTCATAGACTGACCATTTGATAGATCTATGACCAATCTGATATTACACAAACCTGTTTGATGACCTTCATGGTTTACACGCCAGAGTGATTATCACAGCCAATATATGTCTGGGTTATTACAAGTAATGTTAACAAAATATGCACCCAATGGTTAAAAAGATTTGCAATTTTTCTTAAACTGATGGTGTATTTTGTTTAATTTACAGCACTACTGTTTGTAGATTGATGATTATGAGTGTTCCTAGTGATTTGAGAAAGTTGCAGTTATTATGTTTCCCTTGTTTTCATCAGATACATGGTGCAGGAGGAGCAGGAGAGTCTCCTTGTTTCTTTGCCTTTGCGGGAGTTTATCCGAAGTGTTGGAGCTCGGTCTGCAGCCCCTGGTGGAGGCTCTGTCACTGCAGCTGTGGCTGCCATGGTTTGTACATTAAAGTTTCCAATCGATCTTCAGTTCAAGAAGCAATTCAGCACTAGCCCCATGAATTGATCTCTGCCATGAGATACACAGCCGTGCTATTGCTGTGATTCATTAAAGTGGTGGTACCAAATTCACAAATACAGGAAAGCATTCCTAATTATTAATTTTAAAGTTACCAGTGCTCAATTATTGCGTTTGTGAGTTATATTTCTCAATGTTCTGTGACAATGATGATGATCCAATACCTCGGCAAAATGAGACACATACCTTGTTGTGTAAGGACATACAAGACTGACCAGTGGGAGCATCCATCCCATGTTTACCCTGTCTAGTCCTGTTAGAATTTTAAAGGTGACTATGAGATGCCCCGTCATTCTTCTAAAGTTCAGTGAATACAGTCTTAACCGATCCAGTCTCTTGCCATCCCAAAGGTTAATCTGGTAAACATTTGCTGCACTCCCTCCATAACCAGACATCCTTCCTCAGATAAGGGGACCAACCTGCATGTGAAACTGCAAGATTTGAAAGGGACCTAAGGTACAATTTTTTCACCCAGAGAGTGGTGCATGTATGGAATGAGCTGCCAGAGGATGTGGTGGAGGCTGGTACAATTAGAACATTTAAAAGACATCTGAAATGGTATATGAATAAGAAGTGTTCTGAGGGTGATATGGGCCAAATGCTTGCAAGTGGAACTGAATTAATTTAGAATATATGGTCAACGTGGATGAGTTGGACCAATGGGCCTATTTCCGTGCTGTACATCTCTATGACTCCATAACTGCTGTATAAGGATACCTACGTTTCATTGCACCTCCTTCTTTCCGACTCTCTCATCATTCAGATAATAATCTCCTTTCCCGTTATTGTTACCAAAGTGTTATCCACATTATACGTTGCATTTGCCCATTCAATCCGCTTGTCCAAATCATTCTGAAGTATCTCTGGCTGGTCCTTTCATTTCACGGTCTCTCCCAACTTTGTGTCAACTTTGTGCAAGAATCATTATTTGCTACCTCCTAATGACGTTGTTCTGCAATGATGTCACAAAAACCCCGACACAGATAAATGTGTCTGTTCCCCACCATTCCACTTATGTCTCACTGCACGCCCAAAAACATTTCTTACTTAGAGCCATTGAGATATACAACACAGAAACAGACCCTTCAGTCCAACTTGTCCATGCCAACCAGATATCTTAAATAAATCTAGTCCCAATTGCCAGCATTTGGCCCATATCCCTCTAAACCCTTCTTATTCATATACCCATCCAAATGCCTTTTAAATGTCGTAATTGTACCAGCCTTCACCTCTTCCCCTGGCAGCTCATTCCATACACCACCATCTGCATGAAAAAGTTGCCCCTTAGGTCACTTTTAAATCTTTCCCCTCTCACCTTAACACCTCTGCCCTCGAGTTTTGGACTCCCCCACCCCAGGGAAAAGACCTTGTCTAGTTACCCTATCCATGCCCCTCATGATTTTATAAACCTCAATAAGGTCACCCCTCAGCCTCCAACTCTCCAGGGAAAATAGCCCCAGCCTATTCAGGCTTTCCCTGTAGTTCAAACACTCCAAACCAGGCAATATCCTTGTAGATCTTTTCTGAACCCTTTCAAGTTTCACAACATCCTTCCTATAGCAGGGAGACCAAAATTGCACGCAGTATTCCAACAGTGGCTTAACCAATGTCCTGTATAACCGCAATATGACCACCCAACTCCTATACTCAATACACTGACCAATAAAGGCAAGCATATTAAACACCTTCTTCACTATCCTAGAGATAGTAGGAACTACTGATGCTGGAGTCTGAGATAACGAGGTTGTGGAGCTGGAGGAACACAGCAGGCAGGCAGCACCAGAGGAGCAGGAAAGCCGACTATGAGAATTTGTCCTCAGTCTCTCCGTACAATGGTTCTTGACTCCTTGGTCTCCATCATTTCACTAGGGTGCGGCCCTGGGCTCAATGGTTGGATTAATGACCTATGGCAAGCGACAATTTGATCATCTGCATGGTTCAATGAGGAGACTGATCACTCCACTCCATCATACAATGAATGAGCTCATCACCATGGTAGATGATGACTCCAATGCATTTAACAGCTATATGGTAAGTGATATGCCAATAATTAAGGAAAAGAAACACGTTTCTTCTGAATAAATTATTGCACCCAGTTCTACACAATACACTTTTGGATCCAAAATTAGCTTAATCGCAGGAGACAGTAGGTAGTGGCAGAAGGACATTTGTATTACTGGAGTACACTGTGCAGTGGTGTACCACAGGGATCAGTGCTGGGTCCCTTATTGTTTATGATATTCCAAAATGATGTAGATGAGAGGTTTTAGTTTATAGGAGGATATAAACAGATTGATCAGATGGGCAGATCAGTAGCAGATAGAATTTAACCCTGATGAGCGTGAGGTGATGCACTTTGGAAGAAGTCACAAGATTAGGGACTACACAATGAATGGCAGGACATTAGGAAACTCAGGAACAGAAGGATCTTGGGGTGCTTGTCCACAGAACCTTGAAGGTGGCAAGACAAGTTAATAGGGTAGTTAAGAAGGCATACAGGACACTTACCTTTATCAGTGGTGGCATAGAAATAGGTGGCATAGAGCAGGGAGATTATATTGGAACTCTTAAGGACTTTGGTTAGGCCACAGCTGGATCACTGCTTGCAGTTCTGGTCTCTACACTGTAGGAATAATGTGATTGCAGTGGAAGGGGGTGCAGGAGAGATTCACCAGGATGTTTCCTGGGTTGGAGATTTCAGTTGTGAAGAGAGGCTGGATAAGCGTGGGTTGTTTTCTTTGGAGCTGAGAAGGTTGAGGAGGGACCTGATAGAAGTGTGTTAGATTATGAGGGCATGGATGGAGTTGATAGAAAGCAGTTACTCTTCTTAGTTGAAGGGTAAATAACAAGGGGCATAATTTTAAAGTGAAAGTCTTGAGGAAAGTCTTTTTTACCCAGAAGGTGATAGCATCTCAAATGCAGTGCTTGGAAGGGTAGTTGAGGCAGGAAACCTCACAACCTTTTAAAAACTACTTGGGTGAGCACTCAAACTGTCATAATATTCAAGGCTATGGACCTAGAACATCAAACATAGCACAGGAGCAGGCCATTTGGCCCACAATGTTGTGGCGAACATGATGCCAAATTAAACTGATCCCTTCTGCCTGCCCTTGGTCTATATTCCTCCATTCCTTGCATATTCATGTGCTTATCTAAAAGTCCCTTAAATGCCCCTACTGTATCTGCCTCCACCACAACCCCTGGCAACATGTTCCAGACTCTTACCCCTGTCTGTGTAAAAAAAAACTTGCCCCTCACGTCTCCTTTGACCTCCCCACAACCGCCCCCCGCCTCACCTCAAATGCATGCCCACTAGTATTAGACATTTCAACTCTGGGGATAAGATCCTGACTGTCAACCTTATCTATGCATCTCATAATTTCAAAGACTTCTATCAAGTCTCCCATCAGCCTCTGCCACTCCAGAGAAAACAAGATACGTTTTTCGATCTTCTCTTTATAGCTCACGCCTTCTAATCCAGGCAGCATCCCTGTAAACCTCTTCTGCACCCTCTCCAAAGTGTCCACATCCTTTTTGTAATGTGGTGACCAGAATTGAACACAGTACTCTGTGAGGTCAAACTTAAGTCTTATAAAGCTGCTACATGACATCCTGACTCTTGTATTTAATTCCCTGACCAATTAAGGCAAGCATGCCATCCGCTTTCTTCACCACCATATTTGCTTGCATGGCTACTTTTAGGGAGCAATGGACTTGAACCCTAAGATTCCTCTATACATCAATGCTGTTCAGGGTTCTGCCATTAACTGTATATGTTTTGTTAACATTTGATCTCCCAGAGTGCAGCACCTTACACTTACCTGGATTAAACTCCACCTGCCATTTCTCTGTCCATGTCCGCAACTGATCTATATCCCACTGTATCCTTTGCCAATAAAACGTCCAGAATGCCCCTCCTCTAGTTGAAGTATCCACATAATGTTTCAAGAAACCCTCTTGGATGCACTTAACAAATTCCACCCCATCTAAGCCTCTTGCTGTCAGGGAGTCCCAGTCAATATTGGGGAAGGTAAAGCCACCCACTATGACAACCCTGAGATAACAAGGTGTAGAGCTGGATGAACATAGCAGGCCAAGCAGCATCAGAGGAGCAGGAAAGCTGACATTTCAGGCCTAGACCCTTCTTCAGAAAGGTGACAACCCTATGACAACCCTGTTGTTATTGCATTTTCCATAATCTGCCGACATATTTGTTCATCAATGTCTTGGTGGCTGTTGGGGGGCCTATGGTTTATCCAATCAGAATGAATGCAATTATCTTATTTTTGAGCTCTACCCTATAACCTCAGTGGATGAGGCCTCCAGCATGTCCTCTCTGAGTGCAGATGCAACCTTCTCCCTAATTAGTAATGCACCTCCTCCACCTCTTTTACCTTCCTCTCTATCTTGTCTGAAATGATGAAACCCTGGAACATTGAGCAGCCAGTCCTGCCCTCCCCTCTCAACCAAGTCTCTGTAATGGCCACAACATTATAATCCCGTGTACTGATCCAGGCTCTAAGCTCATTTGCCTTACCTACAATACTAATTGTGTTGAAATAAACACACTTCAGTCCATTAGTACCATGGTGTTCATTTACCCGTCCCTACCTGTCGATTCTTTCTGATTTACTGATCTTAACATCTACCTTCCCCTCAATCACTCCACTTGCTGACTTGCTGCTCTGGTTCCTAGTCCCCTACCACCTTGTTTAAACCCTCCTGAGTAGCACTAGCGAACCTCCCTGCGAGGATATTGGTTCTCCTCCAGTTTAGGTCCAACCTGTCCTTCTTGTACAGATCGCCCCTGCCCCAGAAGAGGTCCCAATGATGCAATAACCTGAAACCCTTACCCTAGCACCAGCTCCTTAGCCACACATTCTATCTTTGTATTGCTTGCCTCACTAGCACATGGTACTGGTTGTAACCCAGACATTACTACCCTCGAGGTCCTGCTTTTAAGCCTCTTTCCTAACTCTCTGTATTCAGTCCGCAGGACTTCATCCCTCATTCTACCTATGTCATTGGTACCAATGTGCACAATGACCTCTGGCTGCTCACCCTCTCCCTTAAGAATTTCATGCAACCACTCAGAGATATTGTTGACCCTGGCAGCAGGGAAGCAACACACCATCCTAGAGTCTCAGATGCAGCCACAGTAAAGCATGTCTGTTCTCCTAACTAGTGACACTCCTACCACTATCGTTTGCTTGGATCTTTCCTGACCCTGCTCTACAGCAGAGCCAGATGTGGTGCCACAGGCCTGTCTGCTGCTGTTATACTCTACTGAGAGGTTATCCCCCCAGCAAATATCCAAAACAGTGTTAGAGAGGGGTTTAGTCACAGGAGACTCCTGCACTACCTGCCTGCCTCTCCTGGCGGTCACCCATCTACCTGACTGAACCTGTGGTGTGACCATCTTCCTGTAACTAGTGTCTATTACACACCCTGCCCCTTGTATGCTCCCCAGCATATCCAACTGCCACTCCAACCAAACGATGCAGTCTGTGAGGAGCTGCAGCCGGTCATACTTCCTGTAGACATAGTCATCAAGGACACCAGTCTGCCCCTGATCTCCCACATCTGGCAGAAGGAGCACACCACTTCCGAAACTGCCATCTCTGCCCCTTTACATTAAGAAGGATAAAAGAATCTTACCTTGCCTTTAGAGATAATAGGAACTGCAGATGCTGGAGAATCCGAGATAACAAGGTGTGGAGCTGGATGAACACAGCAGGCCAAGCAGCATGCTAGGAGCAGGAAAGCTTGACATTTTGGGCCCAGACCCTTCATCATTTCTGATGAAGGCCCGTAACGTCAAGCTTTCCTGCTCCTATGATGCTGTTTGGCCTTACCTTGCCTTCACGTTGCTTGCCTTACTCACTGAAGCCCAGTATTCATCTAAGCCTGCACTTATATCAATTAGCAGCTCTTCCACCACTCAGAAGCCCCTCTCAAACTATTTTGTTGGTAATTTCCATTTAACTGGTTACTTCAATTACAATGCAAACTTTACAAGCAGACCAAGTACCTTCCAGGCTACAACAAACTTTCCAACAGCCTCTTAAACTCTCTCTCCTCCTTCTTTTGGTTACTGGAGGAGGGAAGGATCAAAACAGCACAGCAACATAATGTTGGAGATAAAAGGTACTGCAGATGCTGGAGAATCCGAGATAACAAGCATGGGGCTGGATGAACACAGCAGGTCAAGCAGCATCATAGGAGCAGGAAAACTTGACGTTTCGGGCCTAAACCCGTCATCAGAAATGGGGGAGGGGAAGAGGGTTCTGAAATAAATAGGGAGAGAGGGGGAGGCGGATAGAGGATGGATAGAGGAGAGGATAGGTGGAGAGGAGGCAGACAAGTCGAAGAGGCGGGGATGGAGCCAGTAAAGGTGAGTGTAGGTAGGGGGGGAGGGAGGAGATAGGTCAGTCCAGGGAGGACGGACAGGTCAAGGGGGC
>JAHRHZ010000173.1:780187-802772 GCA_024137785.1 Ginglymostoma cirratum
CCCCCATCTCCTGTCTACTAACATCATCCTGCCCCCTTGACCTGTCCGTCCTCCCTGGACTGATCTATCTCCTCCTTACCCCCCCCACCTGCACTCACCTTTACTGGCTCCATCCCCGCCTCTTCGACTTGTCTGCCTCCTCTCCACCTATCCTCTCCTCTATCCACCTCCCCCTCTCTCCCTATTTATGTCAGAACCCCCTTCCCCTTCCCCATTTCTGATGAAGGGTCTCGGCCCGAAACGTCAAGTTTTCCTGCTCCTATGATGCAACGTAATGTTGGAGATTACTATTCCTTGACACTGGGTTCTTCCTTGATCCGCTGTTAAGTCGTGGTGACTAAGGTGACTTCTCCCAGAATGTTCCTTTTCTTTTTTCAACAATATACCTTATTCATAAAAGCCTTTGTATGTATACATTGACACAAAAGTAGTTTTATTCTGCACTATTGCATATCAAGTAAATACACAAAATGTTGGAATTTGACTATCCCCAAAACCAAATACCTCTCTTACACCTATAATACTAATATGTGCATATATTTGACATACTAGAAGGGTCTAATAACTGAACAAACCTCCATTTACCTTCAGCAGAAAGACCTGAAACAGTGAAGTCTTTCTACCATCCTCTATTGGATGTTCTTTCTCCTGCTCATCACTGTGAGGGGGTTCTTCCTCAATCCTCTGTTCAGTCATGGTGATTGACCCGACTTCTCCCAGAATGCTCCTCATTGAAGTCTCTCTGCTGCCCTCTGTTGGGAGGGAAAGTGGGACTACTGTTTCTTGAACAAAGGAATAACATTTGCCACCCTCCAATCATCTGGTACTACTCTAGTAGGCAGTGAGGATGCAAAGATCATCGCCAAAGATGCAGCAATCCCTTCCCTCACTTCCCTACAAACCTTAGGTATATTCCCTCTGGCCCAATGGACTTATCTATCCTCATGTTTTTTCAAAATTTCTAGCACATCTTCAGGGCAAGCAAATCCCACAATCAGCAGGAAAATGGTTACTGAAATCAATGGTTGGTTGGGGTGTGGGTAGCTGTGGTAATTTTATTAATGGCAGCACTGGGTTCATCTGGCACAAGGAGGCAGGAAGCACATTCCAATATTGAAATACCCTGCAGAAGATAATTTTACGTGATCATCAGCATTTTGTTGGTGATACGTAAATACCATCATCCGACGGAGAAGCTGCTAGTTAAACATGACACGCACGTGGGGGTGAGTCAAGTAGTTAATGCAGTGGGTTTGGTAAAATACTGTGGAAATCCCTCTGAAACAGCTCAAACTTTACCAAAACAACGCAAGATTCAGGACATGATGTCTACACTCTTGTAAGTGTGAGCAATTATTCACAGGCGTTATTAAACTATTTACAAGACATGGTTAGAGAGGAGATATTGCTGCAGCCTAACAAACAGCAGGCTCCAGTCCCATACAATCTGCCATCATTTCCACATATGCTCAATAGCTCTCCTTAAAGTCTGTTTACCCTTTACTCTAAAACCAACACACTGGAGATTCGGTTTTGCATTGCACCAGGTCCATGTTATTCTTTTAACCTCAATGTGTGTGCATCGATCGAAACACAGGTGCTGCAATAACATACTGAGTTTGTTTGTTCAATGTTTTCTTAAGGCTGCCCTCAAGATGCCCAAATCAACTTCAGAAGAAAGGGAAAGGTAAGTCTCAGACATTCTGATGCAAACCAGTTCAATATATCTTGTATTTGGTGGCATTATAACTCACTAAAATGACAATTAAGATCTAGTTTGTGTAGGTTCTTAGTACTTCAACTCATTTGCAAATGAGAGATTACTTTATTTCTGGTTGATTCACTTTCAATCACAGTAAAGGTCTCTTTTATATTTTGAATAATCATTACAGCATTATCAGGTCCCTGGTTAAAAATTAAGTTGGGTACTCCATATTGTTTTTTAAAATTGATGTTTTTTTACACAGTGGGATTGTCTATGGTGGGCCCAAATGTCTGATCTGGTTGTAGTGATTGTAACAAAGTCAGCCAGGTGTACCTCACAGGAGTTCCCTGATTGGGGCTGTTAACCTGGTCCATTCAGAGAGCCCTAGCTGACAGATATAAACAGGAGTGTCAAGAGGTTCTGTTGACAGATATAAACAGGAGTGTCAAGAGGTTCTGTTCATACTGAGAACTGGCTCTGAGCAAGCTGGACCAGTGTCAAGTACAATGCATGTATAAATAAAGGGTGACTTGGTGATGGGATACCAGCCTCTGTGGCATTATTTCACTGGTTAATTTTAATTTTACCAAAAACAGCATTGCTTCCTTCTGGCATACTATTTGGTTCCTGGATATTGGTGGCTGTGGATTGGAATTCAAGGAGAAATTCCCTGTCGTATCACCTATTACCCTCTACATTCAGTAATTGCTTGGTTCTTCTTAAAAGCCAGACACTGAATCACCATCAGTTCTGAGGAAGGGTCACCGGACCTGAAACATTAACTTTGTTTTCTCCTTCACAAATGCTGCCAAACCTGCTGAGCTTTTCCAGCAACTTTGTTTTTGTTTCTGAGTTACAACATCCACAGTTCTTTCAGTTTTTACTGAATCATCATCAGTCTTCTCACCTTATAAAATAGGTCCTGAACAAAAAGGACCACTGGACTCAAAGCATCAACTCCGTTTCTCCCTCTACAGATGCTGCCAGTCCTGCTGCGCATTTTTAACAGTTTCTGCATTTATTTCAGATTCAGTCAACCTCCATATTCTTGCCAATTTGCATTTTTCTTAATTTCCAAGTCTTCAAAGAAAGTTTCAACCAGCCAAATATCAAAATTGACTTGAAGTATAATTGAATTCACCTCACCCTGTTTAAATGCAGGATCTTTTCTATCCTTCAATTCTCTTCCATGACTTTCCCTTTGCGATTTGGATTTCTCAGAAGACGTAGGTTTAACATAGCCACTTTTTGTATAAGTGGTTCATTTTCTTTTTGAGTAAATTCCTCTTTAGCTGCTTTGAGAACTTTGTTTAGGCTATTGCGATACTCATCCAATAAAGCTCAATGCTCCTTTTTATTCATTTCACAACTGTTTTAAACAATATTTTTGCCTTTCATCCTCATGCAGCCTGACAACTTTGCTTAATTCCTCTCAGCTAGAGTGATTACTTCATGCTTTTTGAGTTTTAGTTTCTGGCTAAGAACACTTTTATTTAGTTCTATCATGCCCATATTGGGAACAGCTAGGCCAGACTCTCTTAAAAACTATTCCTTTACCTTGTTTCACCGTTGAGTACTGTTGTAATCTGCCTCCCTACACTGTGCTCATGTTTCTCCTGCATTATTAATTTTCATTTTGTCTCTAACTGTCTGTCTTTCATCCTCATGAGCAAATTGATACTCTAATAGTTGGCTGAGTTTCTGACACTTTGGATACTTCCTTAGTTGAGATATTCATTTTCTAGTAGGGTTACAGAAAGTCACGAACTCTAGCGTTTCGTAAGTGTTGTCAGCTGGCAGTATTTGTTTCCTATCCCTAGATGTCTCTAGATACAACTGCCATTTCAAAGGGCAGTTAAGAGACAACCACATTGCAGTGGCTCTGGAGTTACATGTAGGCCTGACCTGGGTAAGGATGGCAGATTTCCTTCCTGATAGGGAAATAATGGGGACGCGACAGCCTAATGGTATTATTGCTGGACTGTTAATTCAGAGACCCAGCTAATGTTTTGGGTACCTAGGTTCAAATCCTGTCCATAACAGATGGTAGAATTTGAACTTGGTAAAAGTCTGGAAGTAAGAGTCTAACGATGACCATGAATTCATTACCAATTATTGGGGAAAACCCATCTGGTTCATTAATGTCCTTTAGGGAGGGAAACTGCCATCCCTAGCTGCTCTGGCCTTTTGTGGTTCCAGACTCATAGCAATGTGGTTGATTTTTGACAGCCTTCTGGGTACTTAGGGGTAGGCAATAAATGCTGGCCTAGCCAGTGACATCCTTATCCCATGAATGAATGAAAAGAAGGGCATTGGTAAAAGTTAGATTTTTACAACAATTGATGATAGCTGTCATGTTCACCATCACTTAGACTAACTTTCAAATCGAGATTCTTTTATTAATACTGTGCAGATTCCACTGGTTGCTATGATAGAATTTGAACCCATGTCCAAAGAGTATTAGTCTAGGCCTCAGGATTACTAGTGCAGCAAGATTCCCACTCATCCACTCCTCCCACGTCTGCTGAGGAATCTCTGCTGCTGCAGAGAAGTTCATGTGAAGATGCTGCTTAGCCTCTTTCCTTGGGTTCCTCAGAAAGGCTATGACACCTGAGAGTTCTTGAAAATATTCTCATGGAGCCTGCTCCATGGTGATTGTCCCCAAAGTAACCACTCATGTGGTGACTGCTTCCATGGTGATCATTCCATGAAGACCACTCCCAAGGTAACCATTCCCGTTGTGACCATTTCCATGGTACCAAGCACACCCTGACATCCACATCCCTGACAAGTACATCCACTGACAAGGTGGACTGTGAGAGGATGGAAATCCTTTTCAGTCAATGCAGTCTGCTGGTTGGTCAGTACTGCCATGATAGCCACACAGGTGCAGTGGATGGAAATTGACAAAGCTCAAGTAACTTTGCTAAAGCCTCTTGCTCTCTCGGCATGATGACTCCCATAAGTTCAAAATCCCCTTTATAGGTTAGAGTCATACAGTCAAAAACGTCTACAGCATAGAAAAAGGTCCTTTGACCCACCATCATCTGCCTCACATCGAAGCAACCACCTAACTATTCTAATGTTATTTTTTTAACACTTGATCCATAGCCTTGTCTACCTTGGCATGGCCAGTGCACATATAAACCTTTGCCCCTGACTTTAAATTTGTACCCACGGTCATTGATCCTTAATTGAAAGGAAAAAGTTTCTTTCTGTCTACCCTATCTATACCCCTCATAATTTTATACATTTCAATTATATCCCCTTTCAGTTTCCTCTGCTTTAAGGAAAACAATCCCAGCCTGTCCAATCTCTCTTCATAACTGAAACTCTACATCCCAGGCAACGTCCAGGTAATTCCACCCTGCACCCTCTCCAGTGCTATCTCATTCCTTCTCTAAAGTGGATGATGTTCCTGAGGTTCTTGTTCACTATCTCAATGCAGTGATGTGTGATTCATTGAGAGAGGCCATGCATGTCTCCAAGGGGCTCCAGGAATGAACCTGAGATGCAGGAAATCGGAGCTACTGCATCACCATCATCATGCATCTCACAGTTTGGGCATGGTCACTCAGTGCAGGATCAGTTTACAGTGACTTTACCATCCCCACACATCAGTGTCTGCAAACTCTGGCCCCTGAGTAGCCTCAGTCTCCCGAATGGTCTCTGCTCATGACCCCCACTGCAACCATCCACTACTCCCACAACACGGGGCTGTTAATATAAGTGGCAAGGCTGCAATCTGAATCCATGTGCCTGCTCCGCTCTCCCTCTTTCCCTCCCTCTTTCCCTCCCTCTTCAGCTTCCTCCTTCACTGGAGAGCACCTCTTCAGAGACAGTGCTCGGCACTGTCAGCCCAGGGAAAATCTTTCCTGAAGGAAAAGAACCCGATTCAGACCATTCCCATGACTGCACCACTCCCCTACCCCCAAATCCCAGTCTCTTATTAGCTAGGCCCCTTCCAAGAGGAAAAAACTCCTTAAAGGAATGCTCAATCCAGATCTATGGCTGCTTTGATTCGTTTTTGGAAAGAAAGTGAATTGCCTCACTGCATGGCTGTTGAGTGGCAATGCCAGCTTCTACCACCCCTTTGCCAGCTCTTAGCAAACCATGTGAATGCCACTGCTTTTCACCTCCCTCTGTATTTGAAGATCTTGTTGGGGCTTCACTTTACTTTGAGGAAGCTGGACAGGGTAGATAAAGAGACACCAGTATGCAAACAAGTGTAGGCCACCCAGTCCCTTGAGCCTGCTCTGTCATTAAATATGTTCATGGCTGATTCTGAATAACCCCACATTCCCACTTATCGCTATAACCTATCAGCCCCTTGTTTATCAAGAATCTGTCCCTTCAAAAGTATTAAAGGACTGCATCCACAAGCTTTTCAGGAACAAGAATCCCAATGACTCTTAACCTTCTGAGGGAAGAGAAATTTCACCAGATTTTTAAACATTCTAGATCATTCTAGACTTTCCATTGGCAGAAGGGCCTAGAAGCAGAGGACACCTAACCCTAACATCCTTAAGGCAAGTGGGAATGAACCAATAGGAATATGGGGAAAAACCTTGCCCCAGCAAGAGGTTGTTTCTAAATTCTTCCCAAATGTTTCCATTGTGCTCAATATTTAATGTGTGAAATTGGTGTGAGCCCATAGAGAGAGTGGGATGAAGGGATCAATGGAGTTCTTGAGATGTTACAGGGAAGGGCAGGATTATTAAAATATTGTGGGGAAGACAGTTCTTGTGCCCACAATTCTCTTAAGGATTCCTGATATAGTCTTGAACCCAAGAGTCATACAGTCACGTGCAGTGGCTCCTCAGCTCTAAACCCGGAACTCTCTTTTTGGGCAGTTGCCATTGCTAACTCAGAGCTCTCAGCCCCATATGGTCAATGCACTACCCCACTGGGGGCATGACCCATAGTTTGGCAACCCCTGGGGTTAGGATCTAGAGTGCAATACCCGATTGAACAAAAGTTGTAGGGACATGGGGAAAGGCCAGATGAGCTGGATTGAACAAGCTTGTCTCTATAATGGTGACCATGGCAATTACTGGAATTAGAATTCCTACCGTGTGGAAACAGACCCTTCAGTCCAACAAGTCCACACCAACACTCAGAGCATCCCACCCAAACCCGTCCCCCTTATCTACACTTCCCTGAACACTACGGGCAATTTAGCATGGCCAATCCACCTAGCCTACATATCTTGGATTATGGGAGGAAACCACCTCATTGATAGTTGTAATAATCCATCAAGCTTTTTAGGGAAGGAAATTTCTGCTGTCCTTAGCTGGTCTGTTCTACCTGTAATTCCAGATCCACAGCAATATGGTTGAATTTGAACTGACCTCTGAAATGGCCTCGCTTCATTTTGGGAGAGAAAGTAAATTGCCTTGGTGTATGACTGCTGAGTGGCAAAGTTAACTGCTATCACTCTCCGCTAGCACTTGGCAAACTGTGAGGATGCCACTGCACCTCATCTCCCTCTAAAACCTGTGCTGTTTGAAGACATTCCTGGTGCTTTAAAATTCAGTTTACATTGAGGGAGTTGGACTGGATAAATAAAGAGACCCCAGCATACAAAAAAGAGTAGGCCACTCAGCCGCTTGAGCCTGCTCTGTCATTCAGTAGGATCGTGGCTGATCTGATTCAGTGGCCACTCAGTTCAAGGGCAGTTGGAGATGGACAATAAATATTATGATGCCCACATCCTATGGAGAAATTTCTAAATATTATATGAAGGTGATTTCAGCTCAAATGGCTCATGTCATAAACTGTTGTGTTGTCTTCTCAATTCCTTTCTCAGGCGAGAAGCTGCAATGCATGATGGCTTGAAGAAAGCAATCAATGTACCCCTGACCTTAGCAGAGAAGGTGAACAGCCTCTGGCCTGTTCTAAAGGAGATGGCAACATATGGAAACCTGGCCTGCAAATCAGACTTGCAGGTATAGTTGGCTATTGGTGGACTAGGGGGCTTTAAGATCAGCTGTGACGTGGTGCCGCGATTGCCAGAAGCAGTTAGTTCCTTCTGCAGCCTGTTGATTCAACTCCAAAATGGACTGAGAGATCCAGCTGCAATAAGTTTCAGTTAGTTCGTGTGGTGGTTTGATTAGTTAAAAAATGAGGTTACTCGCGAGCATACAAACAGAAGTAAGCCACCCAGCCCCTTGAGCTTGCTCCTTCATTCAATAGGATTGTGGCTGATCTGATTACTCCACATTCCCAACTATCCTGAAAACCTTTCACCCCCTCACTTGTCAAGAATCTATCTATTTCTCCCTTAAAAAAAATTAAAAGACTCTGTCTCCCCCAGCTTCAGAGGAACAGAGTTCCATTGACTTTCAACCGTCTAAGAGAAAAAAAACCCACCTGATTTTTAAACCCTTCATTCTAGATTCCCTCACAAGAAGATATATCCTCTCCACCCCTCCTGTCAAGTCCCTTCAGGATCTTAAAGATCACTCATAGCGTCTGAATGGAAGTTTCTAGTTTTGGGAGTTGCCAGGTTTAAAGGATATAAAGTCAAGTGAGGCATAATGGTAATGTTCTTACCTCTGGGCCAAAGAATAAGGGTTCAAGTCCCACTTGCCCCAGATTTATGATCTAGCATGCCTGAACAGATTAAAATGTTTACAGAGTCAGGAAGTGCGTCGGTTTTGGGCTGTCAATTCCTGTGAGCTTACCTAAGCTTGGTATCTGATTGAGACAGAAAGAATATTTTGGACATGCTCTCTGTAGTATGTGTTCCCCGTGAAATCCCTCTGATGTTTGAACTTTACCCAACCAGAGAACAGGAGACTACCTGTGGGGGTATGAGGTCTTGGCCCATTGGCCCTTCTGCCAATGGAAAGTCTAGAATGATCTAGAGTGTTTAAAAATCTGGTGAAATTTCTCTTCCCTCAGAAGGTTGAGAGTCATTGGGATTCTTGTTCCTGAAAAGCTTGTGGATGCAGTCCTTTAATACTTTTGAAGGGACAGATTCTTGATAAACAAGGGGCTGAAAGGTTATAGCGATAAGTGGGAATGTGGGGTTATTCAGAATCAGCCATGAACATATTTAATGACAGAGCAGGCTCAAGGGACTGGGTGGCCTACACTTGTTTGCATACTGGTGTCTCTTTATCTACCCTGTCCAGCTTCCTCAAAGTAAAGTGAAGCCCCAACAAGATCTTCAAATACAGAGGGAGGTGAAATGCAGTGAGATGTATCAACACCCTCTCCCATGTTGCTCTAAACTGTCTGTCTCTGTCTAGGTTGCTGCTAAAGCCTTGGAACTGGGAGTATTTGGAGCCCATTACAACATCATCATTAACCTCAAGGATATGAAAGAGCAGGATTTCAGCACCAAGGTATGGATAAAATGGAGGGCACAGTGTTTCTAAAGGATGGGGCAATAAATTGTGGGAAGGCTAGGAACAGCTATTACAATCACAGAGGACATTAATGCTTTTATGATCCTGAAATTTGGTTGCAATCTTGTTAGGGATAAGCAAGGCTTCTTTTTTCCTCTTTCATCACCATCGATAATCCCCATGTCTTTGCACTTGGCCTCTCCATCATCTGCCATTTGGTCCTCCTCCATTTCTGTCAAAGTATAAAAGAAATGCAACATTTTTCAGTTCTGAAGATGAAACATATTGACTTTGAAAAGTTAACTGTTTTTCTCTCTCATTAGATGATGCCAAACCTGTTGAGATTCTCTAGTATTCTTTGCTTAAAGAATTCTTTTGTTTAAAGTAAATAAGTTTGAGAACCCAGATACTAAGAAAATAAATCTACAATGTTCCAGTTTTAAACAATCAAAATAAACTTTAATATACAAGGTTAGAAAAGCAAAATAAGCTAGTATTTAAAACTCATACTCTAGTGTTCAGAATTAACATGATGTAAATATTAGTTAATATACAGAGTACACTAGATGGCATATGTGGTCAAGACAGATTCCATGGATTCCTCAACAATTGCACGCCCAGACATTAGTGACACTGTAGGATGCCAAACCTCATTAAAACTCAACCTTTTTCACAAAAGCTTCCAATTCTTCACTGGTGAAGATCTGGCCTTAGAATTCCCACTTATAACAATAACTATCATTCAGCCTGGAGGGCTTCCTTCATCTACTTTGGCTGCATGTAGTTGTCAGTGGTGATGTAATGGTAATGTCATTGGACTAATCCAGAACACCAGGCCTTTGTAAATGTCAGGTGACAAGATTCAACCTTAGGATGCCCCTGTGACTGCTCATCGCCCAGCGGCTCAATCTCTTATCCCACAATTGGCCCAATGGATTCATAAGACAACAACTCCACTTCACAGGGCAAACAAACCATTCAGCTTAGGTAGATCTGCACTGCCCTCGGTCTCTCTGAACACCAGTCACCTACCTCCACTGAAATACAGCTGTTTATAGCCACCTTCTCTGGTTGGCTTTAACAAAAAAAGCCTGACTGAAAACCAGTACTTGAACTACTGTTCACAGACCTGTAACTTATTAAAATACTCCCAGAGGTCCCACCTTTATGCTATGCAGAATCGAATGTAACCAGCAATGGAGCATCCTGTACATTAATGTTACTATCTCCACAGGATGCTAGCTTCCACAGTCCAAATCGAAATAGAAAGTAAGTCTTCATTATACAGTCTGGATACAGACAGACTGATGAAATGGGCACAGGCTGACTTACCATGATGCGTAGCTTGAGTTGGAAATTTCTCCCTCCAGGGGCATAGGGATATTTCAGGGAACCCCAGAAACAGGTTCTAGATGACCAAGAAGGTGGGTCAGTGCCAAGGTGACCTGGATAGAAAGTCACCCTGAATCTCTGGCCCTTCATCACATTTGTAATAAAAGCTGTTAGACTCAGTATCCCTCATCCTTCACATGCCCTCTCAACTCCCCCACTCACTCCCCATGACCTCTCCTTGGCTTCCCCGTCAATATAATGCAAACTGATGTTCCCCCACCCACCTTATAGCTTCCAAGATAACTCTAAGTCAACTCACTCAATCTCCAATATGGAGAGACCTCAGGAGCCATCTGGAGATCGAACAAAATAAATTTTGAGAGAAACTTAGAGAACCCTCTCTCAACACTGAATGGTAAAACATTTCCCATTCAGGGGGCTATTGGAAGCTTCTAAACCTCAAGTGGCCAATCTCTTATTATAACCATGTATTCATAATCCACACAGACAGAGCTAAACATTTCTACATAAGGTTCTTAAGCTATCAATCACACAATGAACATGGAACCTCCTGCTGGGATAAAATTTTCTTTTGAAACTCAGCCAATCTCAGCCAATGGCATAATGGCAGGCGAGGTGATGGTGTAGTGGCCACGTCATCGGACTAATAATCCAGAACACCAGGCCAGTTTTCTGGGGACATGAGTTTGACTTCCACCACAGCAGTTTGGAGAATTTGATTTCAACAAACATCTGAAACTTAAAGAAAAAAGGATAATCTAATGGCAGCCATGTCATAAAATGCCCATCTGGTGTCCTAACACGTGCCTTGTGACCCCCAAACAGCAATGTGGTTGACTCTTAAGTGATTTCTAGGCCATTAAGGAGAGACAATAAATGCTAATTTAGCCAGCAATACCCATATCCCATGAAAGGTGAAAAGAAACAAAATAATAATAGCCCTAAGGGAAATGTCAATAAATACTGCCAATGTAATTTCCCAGCTGGCATTTCAATTAAAGGAATCCAGCAGAGGTTTGGTTTTAAAAATCACTGATATCTGAAGACAGTTTGTCTTTCTGTTTAAACAGTGGGACGTTTCCCCCTCCAACTCTATTTTGATTCCTGCTTTTGATTCCCTTCCTGCTCTCCATACCCCAACCCCCTCGCCTTTGATGGTTTACATTCTTTGAGACATTCAGTTAGGTGTTTTTACTGGTCATGGTTACTAGTTAAAATAAGTCATGGTGATTTTGATGGTGGGAAGGCACTCAGTTGTATGTGATAGCACTTCTGGATAGACCGAAAAAAAGAGTAGGAGGTTACATTTGTGCCTGAGAGCCCTTGGAAAGGGATCGTATGGTGTTCATGAATGCTCTCAATGCCTTTAGAGAAGGGTAGCACCATGGAGAGACAGAGTTTTATTTCTCCCCCCAACCTCAGTTAGATTTAGCCCTTTCCCACTCTCCCTACCTCTCCTTCACTTTTGATGGTTTGCATTACCCATAATGGGATTTGCTTATCAATATCTAACTGGCTGCACGAGTCATATACTAGTGGTGATTAATAGGTAAAAGCAAAAAAAATCATGCTGATTTGGTGATGGGGAGAAAGCATTCAGTTGTGTGTAAGAGTACTACTAGATATATAAAAAAAGAGCAAGAGGTTTAAGACACTTTAGATCACGATTTTGTATATGTATTCCATCAAAGTGTGACTCCCACACTTTAGATTACAGCCAAAGTGGGGTCTGTTTGAATTCAGCACTGAATTGAAATGGCCCTGCTGAGTTCAGATTTTCCTATGAGAATTAGGCCTTTCTCTCTCTCTCTCTCACACACACACTCTCACACTCTCTCTCACATACTCTCACACACTCTCTCAAACACTCTCTCACACCCTCTCTCACACTCACTCACACTGTCACACTTTCTCTCTCACACACACACCCTTTCTCTCACACTCTCTCTCCCTCTCACACACACACACACACACACACACACACTCTCTCTCTCTCTCTCCACTCTATCTCCCCCCATGGGCAAAAATGGTATCTGTGGGAAATAGATGCAGGACTTCCACATCCAGCTCAACACCTACCGTTTTTAAAGATCCCAACTCTGCAAAAATCTGGCCTTTTGGACATAAAAGCAAAATAAGTTATGCTAAACTTTTATGAATCTCTATTTAACACAAGCTGGGATATTATGTCCAAATCTGGACACTACTCTTTAGGGAGGATGGCAAAGCCTTAGAGGAGACATTTCCATGAATGGTTCCAAGGATGAGAATATTCTATCTCGTGGAAAGGCTGCAGAAGAGATTGTTACAAGGAACAGAGAAGGCTCTAGAAGGATACAAGTTATCGAGGAAGGAGCAGAAGAAAGAGCTTAGGAGATCTATAAGGGGGCATGAGAAAACCTTGGCAGACAGGATCAAGGAAAACTCCAAGTCTTTTTACACTTACGTGAGGATTAAGAGAATGACCAGAGAAAGGATAGGGCCGATCAAGGATTGTAAAGGGAATTTGTGCATGGAGCCTAAAGAGATAGGAGAGGTCCTTAATGAACACTTTTCTTCGGTATTCACAACTGAGAGGGACCTAGTTGTAGAGGAGGACAGTGTGAAACAGGCTGGTAGGCTAGAGGAGGTCGATGTTAGTGAGGAAGATGTGCTAGGAATTTTGAAGAAGTTGAAGATAGATAAGTCCCCCGGGCCTGATGGGATTTATCCAAGGATTCTATGGGAAGGGAGGGAGGAGATCACAGGGCCTCTGGCGATGATCTTTTCATCCTCACTGTCCACGGATATATTGCTGGAAGATTGGAAAGAGGCAAACGTTATTCCCTTGTTCAAAAAAGGGAATAGGGATAACCCTGGGAATTACAGGCCAGTTAGTCTTACATCAGTGGTGGGCAAAT
The DNA here is from genome assembly GCA_024137785.1 of Ginglymostoma cirratum. Lineage (NCBI taxonomy): Eukaryota > Metazoa > Chordata > Chondrichthyes > Orectolobiformes > Ginglymostomatidae > Ginglymostoma > Ginglymostoma cirratum. The sequence goes on from JAHRHZ010000173.1 coordinate 793,501, forward strand.
TATTGGGAAGGGCTCTGAGAGATAGATTTTATGATCACTTGGAAAGGCACAGTTTGATTCGTGATAGTCAGCATGGATTTGTGAGGGGTAGATCATGCCTCACAAAACTTATTGAATTCTTTGAAGAGGTGACCAAACACGTGGATGAAGGTAGAGCAGTGGATGTGGTATACATGGATTTAAGTAAGGCGTTTGATAAGGTTCCCCATGGTAGGCTCATGCAAAAGGTAAGGAGGCATGGGATAGGGGGAAATGTGGCAGATTGGATTCACAATTGGCTGACCCTTAGAAGACAAAGGGTGGTAGTGGACGGAAAATATTCAACATGGTGCTCAGTTACGAGTGGTGTACCACAAGGATCTGTCCTGGGTCCTCTTCTTTGTGTGATTTTTGTAAATGATTTGGATGAAGGAGTGGAAGGGTGGATGAGCAAGTTCGCGGATGATACGAAGGTAGGTCGCGTTGTGGACAGTGCTGTTCTAGGTTACAAAGGGACATTGGTAGGATGCAGAGCTGGGCTGAGAAGTGGCAGATGGAGTTTAACCCTGAAAAGTGTGAGGTGATTCATTTTGGAAGGACAAACTTGAAAGCAGAATACAAGGTTAAAGGAAAGATTCTTGGCAGTGTGGAGGAGCAGAGGGATCTTGGGGTTCATGTTTACAGTTCCCTGAAAGCTGCCACCCAGGTGGATAGAGTTGTTAAGAAGGCGTATGGTGTGTTAGCTTTCATTAATAGAGGGATTGAGTTCAAGAGCCGTGAAGTTATGCTCCAGCTATACAAAAGCCTAGGTTGGCCTCATCTGGAGTATTATGTCCAGTTCTGGTTGCCTCATTACGGGAAAGATGTGGAGGCATTGGAAAAGGTGCAGAGGAGATTTACCAGGATGTTGCCTGGAATGGAGGGAAGGTCTTACGAGGAAAGGTTGAGAGAGCTCGGGCTTTTCTCTTTAGAACAACAAAGGATGAGAGGTGACTTGATCGAGGTGTACAAAATGATCAGAGGTATAGATAGAGTAGACAGCCAGAGACTTTTTCCTAGGGTGGAGGTAGCTTTTGCGAGGGGGCATAGTTTTAAAGTGAGTGGAGGTAGACACAGGGGAGATGTCAGAGGAAGGTTCTTTACTCAGAGAGTGGTAGGGGCGTGGAATGCATTGCCAGAGAGGGTAGTGGAGTCGGCCTCATTAGGGGCACTTAAGCGGCTATTAGATAGGCATATGGATGATAGTACAAGGTAGGGGTGGAGGTTAGATAGACCTTAGGATTAGGGTAAACGTTTGGCACAACATCGTGGGCCGAAGGGCCTGTACTGTGCTCTACTGTTCTATGTTCTATGTTCTATGTTCTATGTTCTATGTTAAGGGAAACTCAACAGAGGTGTTCAAAATGACCAAGGCTTTTGTTCTAGAGAGACAAATAATTTCTAAGGCAGTAGGGCCAGAAGGTACAGACTGAAGCCAATTGACATGGAATAGAGGAAAATGATACAGATGAAAATGTTGGGGTAACGTTAAGCAAATTTTCAGACAACACCAAGACTGGTAGAGTGGTTAATAATGAAGAAGATGGTTGTGGGTTACAGGAAGATGTAGATGGGTTGGTCAGATGGGCAGACCAGCGGCAGATGGTATTTAATCCTGATAACTGTAAAGTGATGCACTTGGAAGAAGAAACAAAGTAAGGGAGTATTTAATGAATGGCAGGACACTGGGTAACTCAGAGGAACAGAAGGATCTTGGGGTAATTATTCACAGATCTCCTAAGTCGGCAGAACATGTGCGTAGGATAGTTAAGAAGGCACATGTGATAATTGCTTTCATCAGTTGTGACAAAGAGTATAATAGCAAAGGGGGTAATGTTGGGATTTAACAGAGCATTGGTCAGGCTACAACTGGAATACTGTGTGCTGTTCCGGTCACCTCACTATAGGAATGATGTTATAGCATTAGAGGAGCTACAGAGGGTGTTCAACAGGATGTTGCCTGGAATGGAGAAATTGAGCTATAAGGAGAGACTAGATAGGCCTTGATTGCTTTCTGTAGAGCAGAGAAGACTGAGGAGGGAGACACGATTGAGCTTATGAGGTGAATGGACAGGGTGAATAGAGAACAGCTGTTCCCTTGTTTGAGGGGTCAATCATGAGAGGGCATTGTGTTACGGTAAGGGGCATGATATTGAAGGGATTTGGGAATAATCTTTGTTCACTTAGCAGGTGGTGGGAGTCTGGAATGCACTGTCTTGAAACCTTACAATCTTTAAAAATATTTGGATGAGTACTTCAAATGTCATAACATTCAAGAATATAGGACAAGTGCAGGAAGTTGGTGCCCTTTTAGTGGTGGTTATGTTGGTGCAGACTTGATGGGCTGAAGGGCCTTTTCTGCACTATATGAATTTATGATAATGATAAGGAGAATTTCTTCTGCTCACTCAAGAGCTGGAACTGCTTAGCACTGTTGGAAGCAGATTCATTAACCACCCAAATGGTTTTGATTACATACCCAATGGCTGACAAGTTACTGCAGAACTTGGGGGGGAGCAAAGGAACAGCACACCAAGAGGTGATGGCTCCTTTATTCATCAGGATAATTATAAGAACCTCCTGTGTACAGCAAGAAGATATATTCAATCATGCGTGCAGTTGTGTGCAAGTCCATGGTTGGTGTTGAATGTAATTGTTTTAGAAGGTGCCCGGAGGCTTCGGGTGATTCCTTAGTTTGCAGAGGTAAGGTACACACAAGGTTTTGTTGTTTTCCACCTGTTTGCTGTCCAGAGTATAGAAGACTCTGTGTGGATTCAATACTGAAGAGCTGTTAGTGTAAACAGCATTTCCGTATATAGATTAACAGCTAACATTTTCTCTGTTTGCCCACAGGCCAGAGCAAGGGCTCTTGACCTCCTGGAGGAGGCTAGACGAAACACAGTGCAAGTCTTAGAGCTGATGGACAAACGGAAGGAATGAGAAATAAGCAACAGCGCGCAGGAGCATGTCTATGAACCATCCACTAGCAGTCCCTAAGAGCACTCTTATCCAGAGTGAGAAAGGAGAATGGTTCCAATGTAAATCCTTATGTTTAGCAGCAGGGTGAATAAAAGACTAATATTGTTCATAACATGTATGAGCCTTTCTCTGCAAAAGCAGCAGCCTTTGATGATGTATTTACCTCGTGTATTCTTGGAGGTGGGTGTGGGTGTGGGTGTGGGTGGGGGTGGGGGTGTTTGGTTGGGGTGGTGACAGATGGGAGACATCCAAAGAGCACCATAGTTCATTCATTCCTGCCCTGATGTTTTCAAAACATGTAGCACGAAAAGTACTGTTCCTTCAGTACTATTCCTTTACATTGGTGGAATTACAGAGTTTTACAGCACAAATAGGGCGGCATGGTGGCTCAGTGGTTAGCACTGCAGCCTCACAGCGCCAGGGACCCGGGTTCAATTCCAACCTTAGGTGACTGTCTGTGCGGAGTTTGCACATTCTCACCGTGTCTGTGTGGGTTTCCTCCGGGTGCTCCGGTTTCCTCCCACAGTCCAAAGATGTGCAGGCTAGGTGGATTGGCCATGCTAAATTGCCCATAGTGTTCAAGGGTGTGGGTTATAGGGGGATGGGTCTGGGTGGGATGCTCCAAGGGTCATTGTAGACTTGTTGGGCCAAAGGGCCTGTTTCCACACTGTAGGGATTCTAATTCTAAAAAAAAATGAAGCTTATCAAGTCTATTGAGCCCTTGAGGTCTTTGAAAGAGCTACCCAATTAATTCTGCTCCCCTCACCTTTACCAAAATCCTGTGTATGTCTCTCCTTCAATTCAATTTAGATGTTTATTCTGGATCCTATTTCTTTGAAAGAAATGACTTAATTGAAACATATAAGATCCTGAGGGATCTTGACCAGATGGATATTGAAAGCATCATTCCTCTTGCGGGGGAATCTAGAACTAGGGGTTATCATTTAGAAATTATTTTCTCATACACACTCTCTCTCGGACTTGCTCTGTCTTTTACGTACACAATCTCTCACATACACACATTCTCTCTCTCTCTCACACATGCACTCTCATTCACATTCTCTCTCTCACACACACACTGTTTCACACAGTGTGATATACACAGTCTCTCACTCGCACACATAATCTATCACACTGTCTGTCTCTCTTTCTCGTACCCACACATTCTCACTCACACACGATCTCTCTCACTGACTCTCTCTCTCTCACACACACACACACGCACATATGCACACCTTCACTCAATCTCTCTCACACACATATTCCCTCTGTCTCATACATACACTTATTCACAATCCGCCCCACTTACCCAGTATCCTTCAGTGGTAAGTGCCCCTGTGTGGATGGGTGGGTCTGTGTCAAAGTTGGGCTATGTTTCCCAGACTGCAACTGCCTGTCCAAACCAATAGCCACAGGGAATCACTCCAGGATAATTGAATCTTGATGCTGGTCCTCTGTCCCACAGCTGCATGCACATGGAGCTGGTTTTCCAACATACTGAGGTACCTGAGAGAGTGCAGCATTGCTCGACATCTCACAACTTTTTAGAGTTTTTTTGAAAAGGTAACCAGAGAGAATAGACAAGGGTAAGGCAGTGGATGTTGTCTATGTGAACTTTAGTAAGGTCTTTGGCAAGGTCCAGCACAGCAGATTAATCATAGGTTAGGTTGCATGGGATCCAGGGAGAGCTAGCTAATTGGATTTCAAAATTGGCTCAACGGTAGGAAGCAGAGAGTTATGGTTGAAGGTTGTTTCTCGGACTGGAGGCCTGTGACTAGTGGTGTGCCACATGGGTTGGTGCCGAGATCTTTGTTATTTGTTATTTACGTAAATGATCTGGATGTGAATGTACAGGGCATGATTAATAAGTTTTCAAAGATACAAAATTAGGAGGTGTTGTTGATAGCAAGGAAGGTTATCAAAAATTACAGAGGGATCTTGATCAGATGGGGAAGTGTGCTGAGGTTTGACAAATGCAATTCAATGCAGATAAGTGTGAGGTGTTGTACTTTGGAAAGTCAAACCAAGGTAGGACTTATACTGTAAATTTCTAGGGTCCTGAAGAGTTTTGTAGAACAGAGGGACCTAGGAGTACAAGTACATAGTTAGTTGAAAGCAGCATTATGGACGGACAGGGTGGTGAAGAAGGCATTTAGCTTTCTTACCTTCATCGGTCGAGACATTGAGTATAATAATTGGGACCTTATGTTACAGTTGTATAAGTCATTGGTGAGACCACACTTGGAGTATTGTGTACAGTTTTGGTCATCCTGTTATAAGAAAGACATAGTTAAACTGGAAAATGTGCAAAGAAGATTTACGAGGATGCTGTCAGGACTAGTAGGCCTGAGTTATAGGGAGAGCTTGGCCAGGATAGGATTTTATTCCTTGAAACGTAGGAGAGTGAGGGGTGACCTTACTGAGGTGTATAAAATCATGAATGGCATAGATAGGATGAATGCATACAGCTTCCCACAGATGGGGAATTAAAAACCAGAGGGCATAGGTCTCAGGTGAGAGCGGAACCATTTAAGAAGAACCGAAGGGCAACTGCTTCAGGCAGAGGGTGGTGTGTATATGGAATGGGCTGCGAGAGAAAGTGATTGAGGCAGGTACAATAGCAACATGTAAAAAACATCTGGATAGGTACATGGATGGGAAGGGTTTAGATGGATACGGACCAAATGTAGGCAATTGGAACTAGCTGAGTGGGCACCGTGGTCGGCATGGACCACTTTGAGCTGAAGGGCCTGTTTCCATGCTATATTACTCAATGACACTATGATTCCCCACCCCAAAAGGTACAGGTGCCAGAGACTAGCATTGTTTTTAACATGTCTCCTGGGCACTCGGCAGGCCACATTGTTATAACCTCTCATGTCCCATCCTGATTGTGAAATTTAGTTGTGCTCTCCCAGGGAAGTTGAATGAGGCATCATTAAGCCAAGTTGCGTGTACTGGGTTATTCTGACGCTGAGGTGGAGCTGTGTTTAAGATAATCTACCCTTGTAAACTCTCATATTTTACAAACTGTATGTGGCATGGTCCAAAGTCCTGGCAAAGTTTCGTAGAAATTTGAAACACTCAGTTCCACAGGCATCAATTGCTACCAGCTCAAATGTTACATCTAAAACTGAGGTTGATGGTTTTTTATTAATAAAAGTTGGATGGGATATGAGGCAAAGATGGGTCTAGGGACAAAAACAGAAGTTGCTGGAAAAGCTCAGCAGGTCTGGCAGCACCAGTGAGGAAAAAAATCAGAGTTAACGTTTCGGATCTGGTGACCCTAGGGTCTACGGAATTTGGTCACAGATCGCCCATGATCTCACTGAATGGCAGGAAATGCTGGAGGGACCAAATGGCCACCTTCTGCCCCTCTATTCCTGTCAGAGAAACTGAAGAAACTAGGCCTGCAATCTCTTGCATTTTGAAGAATGAGAGGTAATCCCTTTGTAAGTTACAAAGTTCTTCCAGGCCATGACAGGGTGGATGTAGAGGGATAGTAAGAACTGGGGATGCTGGAGTCAGAGACAACACAGTGTGGAGCTGGAGGAACACAGCAAGCCAGGCAGCATCAGAGGAGCAGGAAAGTTGACGTTTTGGGCTGGGACTTGAGAAGGAAGAGAAAATAAAGAAACTAGAGAGGGCAAATAAAAGAGAAAAGCCGAAAAAGACAAAGAGCAGGCAAAGACATGAAAAGAGTCAAGGCTATGAAAATGAAAACAGATAGCAAGAACTGCAGATGCTGCAGTCAGAGATAACAAAGTGTGGAGCTGGAGGAACACAGCAGGTCAGGCAGCATCAGAGGAACAGGAAAGCTGACGTTTCGGATCGCGACCCTTCTTCAGAGATATGAGAATGAAAAGACAGGGAATAGAAATGAGAAAACTAGAATTAGAAGTGCAAGTACAAGAGACAAAGAAAACAAGAGAATATAAAGCCCACTTAAAAAAATGCAATTAAAACAGCAGATGTTACATACTGATACAGGCCCTGTTTGGGGAAATCTGAGGCATAATTAGAAGTCCAGCAAGGAAAAGTTTAAGTTTGTACACTTTCTACTAACACTTAAGGAATAGACGTGGCTGCATTTTTCATGTCATTGGAGAAAATGTCTGGACAAATTAATTGCACAGAAGTGCATAGGTTTCTTCTGGGTGCTCTGGTTTCCTCTCACGGTCCAAAGATGTGCAGGTTAGGTGGATTAGCCATGCAAAATTGCCCATAGTCTTCCATGGATATGAAGGCTCAGTGGATTAGCCATGGGAACTATAGGGTTACAGGGTTAGGGTAGGGTGGTAGGTATGGGTCAGATGTTCTCTAGAGGGTCAGTGCGGACTCATTGGACTGAATGGCCTGCTTCCACATGATAGGAATTCTATGATTCAATGTAATGAGGACTGGACAGCACTTAGACAGATTAATTTTCTTTTTATTCACCCATCAAGGGGCAATGGTTATATTTTCTCTTGGTGAAGATTGTCATTGCCTGGCATTTGTGTGATGTGAATGTTGTTTGCCACTTCTCAGTCCAAGCCTGGTTATTGTCTAGGTCTTGTTGCATTTGAACATGGACTGCTTCAATATTTGAGGAGTTGTGAATGGTGCTGAACATTGTGCAATCATTGGCGAACATCCCCACTTATGACCTTATGATGGAGGGAAGGTCATTGATAAAGCAGCTGAAGATGGTTGGGTCTAGGACACTACACTGGCAAATTCCTGCAGAGATGTCCTGGAACTGAGAATGCAGATCTCCAACATCCACTACCATCTCCCTATCTGCTAGGTTTGTCTCCAACCAGAGGAGAATTTTCCCCTGATTCCCATTGACTCCTGAAGGGTTCTGAAGAAGGGTCACTGAACCTAAAACATTAAAACTGTTTTCTATCCAAGAATGCTGTTCAACCTGCTTAGTTTCTCTAGCACTTTCTCTTTTCTTTCAAATTTCTAGCATCTATAGTTCTTTGTTTTATTTTCACATTGATTCCAGTTTTTCCAGGGCTCCATGATGTCATATTCAGCCAAATGCAGTTTTGATGTCAAGGGCGGTCACTCCCACCTCAACTATGGAATTCAGCTTAATTGTGCATGTTTGAAACAAGGCTATAATGAGGCAAGAAACTGAGAGGTCCTGGCAGAATACAAACTGAGTTACTGAACCTGTTATTAAATTACAGGAATTTTATGCTTCATTGTCAGAGGCCTTTTCTCAGGATTATCACAGTATAAAGAAAACCAAAGAAGAGTCTAGGCCCAAAACGTCAGCATTCCTGCTCCTCTGATGCTACTTGGCCTGCTGTGTTCATCCAGCTCTACACCTTGTTATCTCTATAAAGAAAACTATATTGGCTAAGTGCCTGAGGCAAAGGTTTCAGAATTTAAGGGAACAGCCAGATCCAATCCATAATGAATTCAAGAAGGTTAAGCAAAATAATTTTGACAGGAAGAGACAAGCTTTAGAAGCTGAATCCACATATGAAGCTTTTAGATAGGCTTTTTTTGAGGAATTTAAAAACTCTCTACTTTCTGTAATAAGAACCATGTTGAGGACCAACAGATTGTAATTGCTAGACCAGCAGCAGTATGGCTGATGATTATGAGCTAATGCATAAAACAAAGCTTCTTCTTCCCACCACTTTCATAAATTCTAAAGGGATAGAAAATGGGAGATCGTAGGGAAGACAGATTGCCAAGATAAAGAATGAATAGCTGGGAATGTCCAGAGGACTCCTCCTCAGATCAGAAGGGAAACTACTGAGGGTAGAAATGGAAATTGGAAGCTGAAGTGTTTCCATTGTAACAAAGTGGGGCACATTCGTTCAGAATGCCGGAAGTTGAGATGGAAACCCATCGGACTTGCTGGAGTTTGTAAGAATGAGCCTGAAAAGTAAACTCAGAAGGAGAAGGCCATTGATCAGTTTATGGCTTTAACAACAACTGAGAGACCAGAGGTAAACACTGCTCTGAGTGGATAAGAAGTACATCAAGTGGCTGACAGATATGAAAGGTTTTTGATGAAAGGGAAAATAACCCTTTCTCTTCAAAAGAAACAGCCAAGTCCATAACTATATGAAGGGACTACTCAAACTCTCTTGCTGGGAAAGCAGTTCATTTTCCCTCTAGAGAATTAATTGAAAACCAAAGTGTTGGTAAATGGAATAGTTGGAGAGTATATACCAGTTCCACGGTACAAATCCCAACTGGAGCATGATTTTGAGATAAAAGGTACTGCAGATGCTGGAGAATCCGAGATAACAAGCATGGGGCTGGAT
>JAHRHZ010000173.1:803172-844767 GCA_024137785.1 Ginglymostoma cirratum
GGCCTAGACCCTTCCCGAAACGTCAAGCTTTCCTGCTCCTATGATGCTGCTTGGCCTGCTGTGTTCATCCAGCTCCACACCTTGTTATCTCGGATTCTCCAGCATCTGCAGTACCTATTATCTCTGATACTAGAAAGCCTGGACTGTGAGAACTGGCCACTCGGCATCAAGCTGCTGCCATCGTTCCAATTTTAAAAAAACCTAAAGGCCTCCTAAAATTGTTTACTTAAGTTGTCTCCTGTATCCAGTTTGGCATCTCTACCTTTAAAACCTCTCTTCAAGAAAGTGCAGGACAAAATAACCTTTTTAAAGTGACAGCATCATCACATACATAAAGTAGTTAGTAAAGTGATTTAGCTGATAAATATTACTATCTTAGGAGGAAGAATTGGTTATGTCACATAAACCTGTTGTAAAGGTATCATCATAGGAAAGAGGATAAGGAGAGGGAATTCAAGAATAAGGAGAGACAGTTTGCATTCTCCCTGCGTCTGCCTGGGTTTACTCCAGGTGCTCGGTTCCCTCCCACAAATGTGTGGTCCAGGTGGATTGGCCATGCTAAATTACCAATTGTGTACTGGGAATGGGCAGTCTAGGTGGATTAGCCATGCGAAATGCAGGGTTACAGGGGTAGAATAGGGAGTGAGTCTAGGTGGCATGTTCTTCAAAGGGGTGGAGTAGACTCGATGGGCCCTATATGTTTCAATTAGATCAACTCTCCTCTAAACACCAGTCAGTTGAGTACCAACCTATTTAATTTTCGTGGAGAGGGATGAAGAGTTATGACGGTGATGATGAGGGCAGGGGTGTGAAGGTATGACATGAGTGATTGTGGCATGAGGGTATGAAGAAAGTGGGAGTGATGTGAGAGATACGTGAGAAGGTTAGGGTGAGTGGGGATCAGGACGAATGTGGTGATGAGGGCGACTGTGTGAGGGTGGAAGTGAGCGTGAGGAAATAGGGTGGGGAGGAAGTGACAGTAAAAGTACAGATTAAGATCCTTGCTCCTTTAATACTGCAGCCACTGAGCACGCGTACTGACTCGCAAGGACGGTCTGAAGCGGCAGAAGTCGGGCGCGGGGCAGGCTGGGGAGAAGGTCAGGAATGGCGGCTAGCTGCAGGATCGGGCCGTCGATACTAAACAGCGACTTGTCCCGGCTCGGGGCTGAATGTCGGAGGATGATGGACTGCGGGGCTGACTACCTTCACCTGGATGTGATGGACGGGTAAGAATGGTGTGTAGATTGTAAAGAGGAGGTTGTGGGTAGAGGGTAACAGGGGGTTGCAGTGCACAGAAGTCTGAGGAGGTAGTGTGTTTCCTGCTGGTTACACCCTGAAAGACTCCTTACAGCTTGTGGAAAAAAAAATCCCTTTCAATCCATGTTGTGTGCCTAATCAGATCTTGCAATTAGCGATTAATTACAGGACAGCAGCAAGTTTTTTTTTAGTTTGTTGCCAGACTGTAAACCAGCTTCCTGAATCCCACTCCCCTGCCTTTTCCCTTGCAATTGTCTTTTCTTTAATAAAATCAGTTCTTTAAAAGGCATGATGGAACGTGCCTTCGCCAGTTCCAAAGATGGTAGTAATCACTGGGACTTTATACCTTTGTGGAGCCTGGGCTTGCGCAACACTACCCTCTCCTCTCAAGTAGTGACTGCAGAATGTCCCCATATGTGAGAGCAACAGTGAGGTAGGAGCTGGCTCTTTCGTTTATAGGCTATTTTTCATCCAGATTTCTTCAGAAGAGAACTGACCTGTGATTGGAGGAGCAGCTGGGAATACAAGTGGCTGAACAGGTTGGCAGAATTGACATGACGTGGTCTGGCCCTCAGGGTGGGGAGATAGTCAAGGAGACACAAAAGTTTTAAACCTGTCAACAAGGGCAGCTAGGGACCGGCCAGCTAGTGATGCCCATGTCCCACAAATGAATAAGAAAAAGCAAAGCACTACTCACCTCTGAGTCAGGGAAAGCTAAAATCTGTGTATTGCAAATGAGTGTGGAATCTCTGACTGTGTAAGTTCAGAAGCTACTATGTGGGGAAAATGTAGTTGATGCTATTGTAATGAATAAGAATTAACAGCTCATTTTTCCAAGTGCCAGGCAGTTGGAGTTACCACAGGGATCAGTGCTTGGACTCTGGCTAATCACAACATTAAGTGGATAAGATGAGGGAACTAAATGTAACATCTTCAAGTTTGCAGATGATAAAGTTGGGTGTGAGGTTGAAGACCATAAAGAAGAAATGGAGAACACGGAGTTGGATGATCCGCTGTGGTCGTATTGAATGGCAGAGCAGGCTCAAAGGGCCGAATGGATTACTTGTCCTGTTTTCTGCATTTCTATGAAAATTGTCAATTGTAAAATTTAAATTTTTACTTGACATCTTAGAAGCAGTAAATCTTCCCATTTCATGAATATATTTTAGAAATGCAACTCTTGCATGTAAGCTCTGATCTTATCAGCCATTGCTGGGTGTACTTAGAGTGATGGCGTTTCTTTTGTGTAAAAGTGTCTATCAGTTATTTTGATTGTGATCGTAAGCCTGTTATTTTGTGCTAATTTGCATACTTGGTGTTTAGGATAGTGATGCTTTTGTGGTGTGCTGTGACTTTGTTTAATGGAGCAGTGATGATTGTTGAGGATATTGATGAAATCTTCTAATTCTGTTTCTTGAGTCCAAATCCCCATATTACACTGAATACATAAAGTACAGTTACTTTGTGACTGCTTTCCATAATAAAGTGGGAAAGAGGCCCAGAGAAGCAAAAACATAGCTTCTGACATTCAAAAAGTAGCCTGTGAGAAAATTTCAGGGAGTATGTGCAAGAAAAGCTATTTTGACATAGGGCTGGGTCCAGAAAAATGGAGCTGGTTGCATAATATGAATGACTAAGTAATGTGCAAATGCCTGTCAAGGCCATGGTTGTAAAATGTATCATACTGAAACCTGTCGTTTCAATATGCTTTATAAGTAGTGGCATAAGTACAACAATTGAGGTTTTGCTGATCCTCAGTAACACTGCTTAACTCCTTGTGCCTTTGCTTTCCAATTCTGGGCACCTGGAGGATGTGCAGAGGAGTCACAGAGGGTTCTTGGATTTCCTGCAGTGTGGAAGCAGGCCATTCAGCCCATTGAGTCAACAATGACCTTATGAAGAGCATCCCACCCGGACCCACCCCCCCTACCCTATCCCTCCAATCACCTAGCCTGCACACTGTGGGTAATTTCGCAAGGCCAATCCAGCTAACCTGCGCATCTTGGAACTACGGGAGGAAACCAGAGCACCCGGAGGAAACCTACGCAGACACGAGAAAGTGCGAAATCAACACAGACTATCACCTGAGGATGGAATCGAGCCCGGATCCCTGGCACTGTAAGGCAGCAGTGCTAACCCATCATCATTGGCGGTCTCTTGCAGACGAGGATGATTCTTCCATTCTCAGCGTGACTCCATGGGTGGCTGCACAGACCGAAGCAGCTTCCAAAGACTGCTACAGTTGGGCAGAAGGTTGTTGCGGCAAGGGATGAGGCGTTGATGTGGCAGCATGTGCATGTTCCTTTCGCTGTTCTTACCAGGCTTCTATTTTTTTTTTTTTTGGCCAGTGGCAAGTCTGAAGGTGCTCAACTCCTTCCCGGCTGCTGCTGCTCCACTTTGGATGGTCTTGGGCCGTTGATTCCCAGGTGTCTGTGGTAATGCTGCACTTCACCAGTGAGACCTTGAGGGTATGACTGAAGTGCTCTGACCTCCTGGGGCTTGCCTGCCATTTCGAAGCTGGGAGTAGAGCACCTGCTTGGAGAGTCTTGTCAGTCATGCGGACAATGTGCCCAGCCCATCATAGCCAATCAAGGGTGGTCAGTGCCTTGACCCTGGTATTGATGCATCTTTCTTCCCAACAGGGTCTTGCGCAGATAGCATTGGTGCTATTGCTGCAGCATTTTGAGGTATCTACTGCAGATCGTCTACATCTCAAAGCCATATGGAACGGCGGGAACCACCACAGCTGTCTAAACCATGATCTGGGTGTCAGCTCTCATGTTGTCCTTGAACATCCTTTTCCTTGGGCGGCTAAAAGTTGCACTGGCATATTAGAAGGTAGTGCTACTTTGGCTGACAGGACGCTCCCGAGGTATTAGCAGGGCTAACCAACAAGCCACCATGCTGCCCAAAATTCAAAGGTGCTCCAGAGATTACACAAAAATAGAGATGTTGTCTTTAGAGTGAAGAAGTCTGAGAGATTTTGGAGAAGTGTAAAACTGTGTTGTGTTAGAATAAATAAAATGTTTCCAATGACTGAAGGATGGCTGAGATTTCACACAATTTAAGTTGATTGGCAAAATTGCTGTGGTACAAAATCAGAAGTTGCTGGAAAAGCTCAGCAGGTCTAGCTGCATCTGAAGAAAAATATCAGTGTTAACATTTTGGGTCTGATGACCCTTCCTCAGAACTGATGGTAGCTGGGAAACATCGGTTTATATTGCAGAAAATAGGGAGGGGGATAGGGTAAGGAGTAATTGATAGGATAGAGCCCGGAGAGAGAGAGGAGCAGTTGGATAGACAAAGGAGTTGATAACGATCTGGTTAGGAGGGTGAATAGTTGTTAACGGGAACTGTTAGTGACCAGCAATAGGTAGTGTGTAATGGCAGGCCTATGTGATAACAAGGCCTGGTATGTGGGCTAGGACATGGGAGAGTTTAGGCTGTAAAATTATTGAACTTGGTATTGAGTCCGGAGGGCTGCAGGGTCCCCAAATGGAAAATGAAGTGTTGTTCTTCCAACTTGGGCTGAGCTTCGCTGGAACACGGCAGCAAGCCGGAGACACAGATGTTGGCCAGGGAACAGGGTGGTGTGTTAAAATGGCAGGCAACAAGTAGCTCAGGGTCTTTTTTTGCGACGTGATTACCCAGCTACCATCAGTTCTGAAGAAGGGTCACTGGACCTGAAAAGTCAAATGATTTCTTCTTCACAGATGGTGCCAGACCTGCTGAGCTTTCCCAGCAACCTCAGTTTTTATTCCTGATTTTTAGCATCTGCAGTTCTTTTGGTTTTTATTTCGTGCTGTGGTACCACTGACTGGATGTCAATCAATGGCCTCTTCATGCTGCACAATTTTATAGGATTCAGAGTGCATTGTGAAGGCACTTAATAGAACCTGAGAAGGTTTAGAAGTACATTGGAGATGGATTAAAAGTAAGGATCCCTGAAACAGGAAATTCTGCAGAGCTTACGAGTTATATCCCTGGCCCTGGGGCAGCACGGTGGCTCAGTGGTTAGCACTGTTGTCACACAACTCCAGAGACCAGGTTTGATTCCAGCCTCAGGCGACTGTCTATGTGGAGTTTGCATGTTTTCCTCACACCAGTTCCCCTTTAAATCAGTGTGCTTTGCATCTGGATCCTCCCACCAATGGCAACCAATCCTCTCATCTTGTATTTCTGTGGATCCCTTATGGTTTTGAGCATCTTAATCGTTCCCCATGTTGTCTTCTGCTGTCCTAGGTAAACAGCCTTTGCTTCTCCAATCCGATTGATGTTCCTCATCTTTGAAGCCATTCTCGTGAATCTTTTCTGCATTCTTTCTAATACCCTCACATCCCTCCTGAACTAGGATGTCCCCAAGAATAGAATTTTACCATACTATTGAAGTCAAGCTGACTGACCTATTGATCCCTGTTTCTCACTCTCATCTCTCGAATGGCAGGATTATATTTGTACCTTCAGGTGGGGACTGTTCCAGACTCTAGAAAATTCTGTAAAATTAAAAAATCAATGTTTTCTTTCCTTCATTGAAGCTAGGAGCAGGAGTAGGCCATTCGACCCTCAAAAGCCTGTGTTGCTGTTCAGCATGATCATGGCTGATCCTGTATCTCAATACCATGTTTCTGCTTTCTCTCCTTGATGCCTTTAATTTCTTTTAGACATTATCAGTCTTGTTCTTGAATTTACTCAGTAATTTCAGTAGACTCCGTAGCCTTCTGTGAGACTAAATTCTATGGGTTGATCACACTCTGCATGAAGAAATGTTTCCACATCTCAATCCTAAATGGCCTACACCATAGCCTGAGACTCTGCTCTGGTTTTAGACTCCCCAGTCAGGTGAACAATCCACCCTGCTTGACATCTAGCCCTATTGGAATTTTGTATATTTCAGACAAATCCACTCTCCTTCTAAACTGTAGTAAATAAAGGCCTAATCAAACCAGTCCCCCTCATGGAACAGTTCTGCAATCCTCAGTAACAGCCCAGTGAATTTCTGCTGCACTCCCTCTCTGCCAAGTATATCCTCTCCTAGGTAGGGACATCAAAACTGCATGCAGTATTCCAGGTATTGGTCCATTAAGGCTCTATATAACTGCAGTAAGACATTTCCATATTGGAACTCAAATCCTTGCGCAGTGAAGATCAATATACCATACCTTCTGATTTGCTTGCTGCACCTGCCTATGTACTATCATCAATTAGCGAATAAGGACATTCGGATCTCTTTGTACATACACACCATCCTAGATATCACTATTTAAATAATATTTGACCTTCCTGTTTTTCTCACTAATATCATATTTATCCATGCAATACTGCATCTGCCATGTGGTTATTCATTTACTTGACGGTCTTGATCATCTTGAAGCCACCTTATTTCTCTCCATCTTTCCCAGTTCTGTATCATTAGCAAACTTGGAAATGTTGCATTTGGTTTCATCGACCAGATCATTTATCTACTGATTAAATATAAAAAGTGAATAGCTGGGGCCTAAGCACTGGTCGTTATGCTACGCCAGTAGTCTCTGCCTGCCATCTTGCAAAAGACCTATTTATTCCCACTTTCTGTTTCTGATCTGTCAATCAATTTTCAATCCATGCCAGTACATTGCCTCCAATCCCATATGCATTAATTGTGCCCACCACTGTTTCTCTCCTATCTACTCTAATAGTTACATCTGCAAAAGAGCTGAATTCCAGAGGTTAGGTGAGAGTGACAGCACTTGACATCCTAATGCCACACTGAGTTAAATGTGGCCTTGGGGTCCTGTCAGTACTGGAGCCAATGGGAATCATGGGCAAACTGTCAACTGTTTCGAGTCATATCTGGCATATGGGTTGTGGTTATTTGAGGTCAGTCATTTCAGCTCTAAGACATCTCTTCAGGATGTCCTCAGGGTAGTGTCATAGGCCAGGCCATTTTCAGCTGCTTCAGCAATGACCTTCCCTCCATCCAAAGGTCAGAAGTGGAAATGTACAATCATTGGTGAACAAGGTTTGCTGCTATTTGCAACTCGGGTACTGTAGCAGTCCATGTCCAAATGCAACAAGACCTGGACAACATCCAGGCTTGGGCTGACGAGTGGCAAGTAACATTAGCGCTGCACAAATGCCAGGCTATGATTATCTCCAATAAGAGACAACCTAACCACTGACCCTTGACATTCGATGGTTTTACGATCACTGAATCTCTCACTGTCAACATCCTTGGGGTTACCAATCATCAGAAACTCAACTGGGCTTGCCATAGAAATACAGTGGCTACAGGAGCATGTCAGAGGCTTGGGATACTGTGGTAAATAACTTACCTACAAGACACAAGATGGAATACTCCCTGCTTGCAATGGATGGGTGCAGCTCCAATCTCTGTAGATTAAAGTCATCCATGATTACAGTTGTACCCTTATTGCTTGTGTCTCTAATCTCCTGTTTAATGCCTTCCCTTGCATCTCACCTGCTGTTTGGGGTCCTATAGACAATCCCCAACAATGTTTTCTGCCCCTTAGTGTTTCTCATCTCCAACCATACAGATTACACATTTTGATTCCTAAACAGTGATCCAGCACAATGTCTCCTCTTTCTGCACCTCTCTGCTATTACCTCGAGACCCCTAGTGAGCTACCTCCTTGCCAATTCTTATCTATGGGCTGGTCCTCCAATAGCTCATCTGATTTCACATCTGACACCCAGCTCTACCTGCCACCAGTTATACTGTCTCTAAATGAACAGACTATTTGCCTGGCGCCTGCTATGTAATGGGCAGAAATTTACTCTAACTAAATACTGGGAAGAATGAAGCCACTATCTTCAATCCCTCCCACAAGTTCTGGTTGTCAGCCACTAACTCCATCCTCTCAATTGTGAGAGTCTGAACCAGGCTGCACGTAACCTGATGTATTATTTAGTCCAGATATGAACTTGTAGCCATCTTTAACAGCACCCTTGTTCCATTGCCTGCCTCTGCACTCCATTGGCTTCTGAAACCTTTGAGTTAACATTTGTTTCCTCAAGGCTATTGCACTATGCTCCTTGGCCTCTCACATGCATGTTCTCTTATGAAGATAACTTCTGACTATATTCAGACGCACCAAGTCCTTTTCACCCATCACTCCTGTATTCTTGATGGCTTTGGCTCCCAGTTCAGTTCTGCCTTGATTGTAAACTTGTTGTTTCTTTGAATTTTAAATCCCTCCATGGCTTTTTTCTGCAATTGGAAGCAACCAAAATCATCTAGTCCTCTTGTGCATTCCCATCATATATTGCTGCACCATTGTCTTCAGCTACAAGCTCTTTGTTTAAGGATAAGGTAATCTGCCTGAATGTATCTTTGATTTATCTAGTTTTACTTGCTGATGTGAAGTATGAGCTGTGTATAAATTCATGTTGAAGTGCTCTAGGTGCATGTAGCCCTGAAAAATTTGTGTTTTTCTATCTTCTATCTCATTGTTTCTGTAATCAATGATTTCAGCAGATAGGAGGAGCATGTGGGAAGAATTATTCATTCAATACATGAATTATCTTGTACTTATTCTCTGCTTTAGAACCACTAAGCTAGGGTTTTACCATCTTCCACCCACTTCCTTGGTCCTTGGCCTCAACCACCACTTCATAATACTCCTTCCTGTGAAATTTTCAGAACTTAATTTCCATCTGAGCCATTTTGTATCGTATTTTGGAATTCAGGCATGTAATTCTCATTCAGCATGTTTCTTTAAAAGGCTTCCACTTGTTCATGATTGCAATTAGTTCTCTAAGTCTTTTAGTATTTTGCAGCCACAGTGCCGTGTATACCAAATTCTGGGAACTGAGCAACAGCAGATCTTATCTGCAAATCATTACAGAATTCTAAGTAAACTTATAGCTACTAAGATTGATGAACATTTAACTTTGGAGAAATGACTGTAGTGATCAACTGTTCACGGGCATTGTGACATTCTTCATTTGTGTCATGCACACTTTCTAGCATTACAAAGTATCTGCACAATAATAGAGGTAAAAGGTACTGCAGATGCTGGAGAATCCGAGATAACAAGCATGGGGCTGGATGAACACAGCAGGTCAAGCAACATCATAGGAGCAGGAAAACTTGACGTTTCGGGCCTAGACCCTTCATCAGAAATGGGGGGAGGGGAAGAGGGTTCTGAAATAAATAGGGAGAGAGGGGGAGGCGGATAGAGGATGGATAGAGGAGAGGATAGGTGGAGAGGAGGCAGACAAGTCGAAGAGGCAGGGATGGAGCCAGTAAAGGTGAGTGTAAGTAGGGGGGTAGGGAGGACGGACAGGTCAAGGGAGCGGGATGATGTTAGTTGATAGGAGATGGGGGTGGGGCTTGAGGTGAGAGGAAAAACAGGTTAGGGAGGTGGAGATGAGCTGGGCTGGTTTTGGGATGCGGTTGGGGGAGGGGAGATTTTGAAGCTTGTGAAATCCACATTGATGCCATTGAGCTGCAGGGTTCCCAGGCTGAATATGATTTGCTGTTCTTGCAGCCTTCGGGTGGCATCAATGTGGATTTCACAAGCTTCAAAATCTCCCCTCCCCTAACCGCATCCCAAAACCAGCCCAGCTCATCTCCACCTCCCTAACCTGTTTTTCCTCTCACCCCAAGCCACACCCCCATCTCCTATCTACTAACATCATCCCGCCCCCTTGACCTGTCCATCCTCCCTGGACTGACCTATCTCCTACCTACACTCACCTTTACTGGCTCCATCCCTGCCTCTTCGACTTGTCTGCCTCCTCTCCACCTATCCTCTCCTCTATCCATCCTCTATCCACCTCCCCCTCTCTCCCTATTTGTTTCAGAACCCTCTTCCCCTCCCCCATTTCTGATGAAGGGTTTAGGCCCGAAATGTCAAGTTTTCCTCTCTGCACAATAATACACCAGTATGGTATCCCAGTGTTACACAGTGACAGACCTGTCACCACCAGTACTGTAACCCAGTGTTATACAGAGACACCTGTCTGCAAGCAGTACTGTATCCCACTGATATACAGTGACAGACCTATCCACACCACTGATGTACTGAAGTGTTGCACAGTGACAGGCTTGTGCCCCAGTGTTGCAGAGTGACAGATCTGTTGCCCATTCCTGCATGGAGACAGGTGGAAGGACAGTTGTATGAGTTGTTGGTGAGGCCGCACTTGGAGTATTGTGTACAGTTTTGGTCACTTTCTTGTAGGAAAGACATAGTTAAATTGGAAGGTGTGCAAAAAATACTTACAAGGATGTTGCCAGGACTAGTTGGCCTGACTTAGTGGGAGAGGTTGGCCAGGATAGGACTTTATTCCTTGGAATATAGGAGAATGAGGGGTGACCATATTGAGGTGCATAAAATCATGAGTGGAATAGATAGGATGAATGCATATCATCTTTTTCCCAGGGATGAGGAATTAAAAACTAGCGGTTTAAGGTGAGGGAGGGTAGATTTAAGAAGGACCTGAAGGGCAACATCTTCACGCACAGTGGTACATATATGGAATAGGCTGCCAGAGAAAATGTTTGAGGCAGGTACAATAGCAACATTTAAAAAACATTTGGATAGGTCCATGGATGAGAAGGCTTTAGAGGGATATGGACTAAATGTGGGAAATTAGAACTGGCACCATGGTCAGCATGGACCAGTTTGGGCTGAAGGGCCTGTTTCCATGCTGTATTACTCTGACTCTATGACAAGTAGTATGAGGAAGTGGGGAAGCAACAGAAGGACTTGGACAGACTAGGAGAGTAGGAAATGAAGTGGCAGATGAAATACAATCTGGGAAAGTGTGAGGTTATGCACTTTGATAGGAAGAACAGAAATGTCGACTACTTTCTAAGTGGAGAAAGGCTTCAGAAATTTGAACACAAAGGGACTTAGGAGCCCCAGTTCAGGATTCTCTTAAGGTTATCAAACAGGTTCAGTTGGTAGCTAAGAAGGAAATGCACTGTTAGTATTCATTTCGAGAGGGCTGGATCACAAGACCAGGGCGTACTGCTGAGGCTGTAGAAGGCTAAGACTGCAATTAGAATACTGTGAGCATCTTTGAGACCCGATTCTAAGGAAGGAAGTAAAGGCATTGGAGGGGATCCAGAGGAGGTTTTCAAGAATGATCCTGAGGATGAAGGGCTTGTCATATGAGGAGTGGCTGAGGAGTCTAGTCTGTACTCAGTGAAGTTTAGAAGGATGAGGGGAACACATCTCATCGAAACTTACAGAATACTGGGAGGCCTGCATTGAGTGAACATGGAGAAGATAGTCCTATAAGGGGCAGCATAGTGGCTCAGTGGTTAGCACTGCTGCCTCACAGTGCCTGGGGCCCAGGTTCGATTTCCCCCTTGTGCAAACTTCACACAGACAGTTGCCCGTTCTCCCCGAGTTTCGTGGGTTTCCTCTGGGTGGTCCGGTTTCCTCCCACAGTCCAAAGATGTGCAGGCTAGGTGGATTGGCCATGCTAAATTGCCCGTAGTGTTCAGGGATGTGTAAATTAGGTGGGTCTGGGTGGGATGCTCTGAGGGTTGGTGTGGACTCATTGGGCCAAAGGGCCTGTTTCCATACTGTAGGGATTCGATGGAAGTTTTTAACTAGGACCCAAGGGCCAGCCTATCCAGCCAATCCTTATAACTCAAACCTTCCAGTCTCAGTAATATCCTTGTAAATTTTGTTTTGCATTCTCTCCAGTTTAATAACATCCTTTCTATAGCAGGGCAACTAGAATTGTATGCAGAACTCCAAATGTGGCCATATCAGTGTCCCAGCTCCTGTACTCAATATTCTGACTGAAGGCAAGTGTGCCTTCTTCACAACCCTGTCTGCCTGTGACGCCACTTTCAAGAAACTATGTACCTGCGCTCCTAGGTCTCTGTTCGACAATACTCACCAGCGCCTTACCATTAACTGTGTAAGTCCTGCCTTGATTTGTCTTACCAAAATGCAACACTTCATTTTTATCTGCATTAAACATCATCTGCCATTCCTCGGCCCACTGGCCCAGTTGATCAAGATCCTGTTGTACTTTTAGGTAACCTTCGCTGTCTACTATATTACCAATTTTGCTATCATCCGCAAACTTACTAGCCATGCCTCCTATATTCTGATCCAGATCATTTTTATATAGATGACAAACTTGAGCGGACACAGCACCAATCCTTGTGACACAAAACTGGTCCCAGGCCTCCAGTCTGAACAATACCTCTGCCCATATCCTCTGTCTCCTACTGTCAAGCCAATTTTGAATGCAGTTGGCTAGCTGTCTCTGGATCCCATTTAATCCAACTTTGCTAACCAGTCTACCATGTTTAACTTTGTTGAAGGCCTTCTCCTGTTGTACAGAAATGTACGGTTGTAATGAGAAGGTGGAACTTTGGAAATTGAAGACAGAAGTTCCTAGTGAATGGAGACCGGTTTGATTCACACTTAGCCTGGGATGAGCACTGTTGTTTTCCTACTTATATATGTATAATATATAATTGTAAAAATATACTGTATATATTTGTATAAAAGTCAATTTTTTTTTTAGACTTTAAGGTTAAAGTTATGGAGTTGACTATTACATGCTACATTTGAGGGGCTGAAATTCATGCTACAGTCCAAAGTACCATATCATTAGCAGAAGCCCAATTGATCTCTAAATGAATAAAGAAAAATAAAACAGTGAACTATGGTAATTACCAGTATTTCTGTAATTCAGTGCCATGAAAAATGAACAGGGCTGTGAGAGGCATACTCTCTCATAGCATCACGTGAGCATTTGCTTATTGTCAGCGGATAAGAACAAACAGAACAATTATTCTCCCTGTAAATAAAAACCTGATTATTCTTTCACAAAGTAACTCTGAAATCTTTTCCATTTGCTTCTATGTCCAAAAGCGCGCTCTCACCCTCAGTGAAGCAATAAGTCAGTGGGTCTGAGCTCTCTCAATTACTGGGTTCATTCTTTTGAAGCTCTGACAAAGGGATGAAACCTGATGAAAAGAAACCTGCTGATAAAATGCTGCAGTATCCTGGAGTCAAAAACAAAATCCCACCAAACCTGGGAGACTGGATGATAGCACTTTATCTCCACCTGCAGGTTATTAACGTGTTACTGTTTGGATTCAGCACTTTTATTTTCAAATTTTCATCCCCGTCATCGGAGTAAAGGTACAGTTCAGGAAGGTTCTTTGACAAATGAGAACGAACACCAGCCAGCACTTGCCTTCAAATCCAAATGATCTGTGAAGAACTAGGGTCGATCTTTACACGAGGTATATGGAAAATTCAAGATTTTTTTGGCCAGAAGTAGGGGTCGACTTTTACATGAGATCAACTTGTACTCTAGTATATGATTTGGACTCTGGGCTAAGGAGTGCAGTTATGGAATTTTTGGCTGAAAGAAACTAGATGATTGATCATCAGCATGAAAACAGCAGAGTTCAGAAAGACACTGAAAGCTGAGTGGGCAGATACATGCCAGATGGCAATATTATGTAAACAGTCTGATTTGTTTGAATGATTTTGTTGTCATGAATTTTACAGTGAGATGTTCAATAAAATACACTGAAAAGCTTTCATTCCTCACCATGATTAGGTGCCATTTTGAATAGTTTAATAAATGAAAAGATATGGCTTAAAGAGAAGTCTGTCTACATTCCGCTGACTCCTACACAAGTCCTCAGTCAGCTCAGAACCACCACAGCGTTGTTGCCACTGCCAGCATCAGACCCAACAAATGACACAATTGCTGATCCTCAGGTGCAACCTTTCACTGCTGAGCCTACCTCACCGACATCGCCTCTGCCAATGTAGCAGCCACCAATTCCGGGTCCTATGCTTACCTCACAAAAGTGAGTAAGGGTTCACTTGTTGCTGCCACCGATGACGTCTGAGCTCTTCAGACGTCCGAGCTCTTCAGACGTCCAGAGGTACAAAAGGTAGTAAGAGAGAGAGGGAAAAAAAAACAAAGAAAGAGAAAAAACCCAGGCTCAGGAGCCCTACTCTGCCATCTTGGACACTTCCTAAATAGGAGGAATGAAGCAGAAACATTGGATCCTGTGGAGTGAAAATTTGAATTCTTTCTAGGTAAAGTTGATGAGGTGGTTCAGAATACAAGTGGAATACTGATATCACAGACATAACAAAGAGGTGAATTGAACTTTTGAATGATATATTTCTTCCCTCTGAAATAGAGGTTGTTTGATTTTTCTTTTCTAATATTTTTCTTTTGGAAAAAATAGGCAGTGGTGTCTTTCCCTAAAAAAAAATAAACAAAACAATTGTGGAGTCCAATTTAAAATTGGCCAAGGCAAATTACTTGGGGTTAAAGCAAAATCTATCAATGCAATCAAAACAGGGAATTAGATGGCAATGCGCATTCTCTCTCGGACATCCAAAAATATACTTAAAAGCAATCCAAACAGGCCATAAGCTTCAGTCATATAACTGGGGCAGCTACCAAGGCGGGTTTTGATATCCTGGTCAGATCTTATTGTTTTTGCAGCACATACCTGGATTTATTAGCGCCAGCTTGTGCACAGTGTGTTTCACTGGTTTCCTTTGTTCAGAACTGGCTGAAGTAGACATAATGTCAATATTCCTTCGTGTCACCTAGATTGGAAGTTTGTACAAATGGGAGGTGAGCCATACCATAGGTGATTTTTGATTTGATTTGAATTACTGGAAGTGTCTAGAACACCCAACTTTCCCATTATTGGCTGCGCTGTTTTAATGTGTTTTTCAAATATTTGCTAAATTTATATGGGTATGTTAAAGTTCTTTTGTAATCTATTCATAACACTGACATATGGAACATTAAAAACAATTCCAAGGAATCATACTTGACCTTTACAAAACACCTGTTTGATCTCAACTGAATTTTTTAATAAGTTTTTAAAAATTTTTTTGAAAGCTTTATTTATGGGTGGTATGGCTCAGTGGTTAGCACTGCTGCCTCACAGTGCCAGGGACCCGGGTTTGATTTCACCCTTGGACGACTGTCTGTGTGCAGTTTGCACATTCTCCCCTTATCTGTATGGGTTTCCTCCCGGGTACTCGGGTTTCCTCCCACAGTCCAAAGATGTGCAGGTTAGGTGGATTGGCCATGCTAAACTGCCCGTAGTATTCAGTAGTTTAGGTGGGTTATAGGGGGATGGGTCTGGGTGGGATGCTCTGAGGGTCTGTGTGGACTTGTTGGGCCAAAGGGCCTGTTTCCAAACTGTAGGGATTCTTTTAAAAAAAAAAAGTCTGAGCTTCACACTTTAGGGAGGATGTCAGGCTTTGGAGAGGATTTACTGGAATGGTCCCAGAAATCAGGTACTCCCTTTATGTGGAGAGACTGGGGATGCTGGGATTGTTCTTCAAGCAGAGAAGAAGAAGTGGGATTTAATCCAGGTGTTCAAAATTAGCTGCACCTTTGTTCGACCCTAGTGAAAAACTGTTTGCTCTGACAAACAAGTTGTTAGCCAGGGACCACTGATTTAAAATTATTGGGAAAACGATGTGAACTGTTATCAGACTGAGGGTTGGTAGCCTTTAGGACATTAATACCTGAAAGAATAGTGTTGAGTGTAAACTCCAAATTTTCGCAAGAAATTAGGCATCTACTGGAGAAATCTTTTGCAGGGTCGTGAGGAGGAAATTGGACAGTTCATGCAAAGAATCTGCTGACATGACTGGGTAGATGGTATCTTGCTGTGCTTGTGATATGCTATCTTGTGAAACCCCTTGCTTCGAAACTTGCTTTTAAGAACTTGTGTCCTCTGTCCTGCAGGCATTTTGTGCCTAATATCACGTTTGGTCATCCTGTGGTAGAATGTCTTCGGAAAGAACTCGGACAAGAACCCTTCTTTGGTAAGACTTTTGAGTAGCATTCCCCCTTTCAGTGTGGTGTTGTCAGTGATTTTCTGGAAATTGTGGCATAAAGAAATGTTTGGATGGGATTGTCAGCAACTGATAATATAGCCTCCCTGCAATTAACCACTTTCCTTCTTTGAAATTAATGGGATGGTTTCCAGGTGTAAGGTCCTGAGCATTCAGTACTTCAAACAGGAATGATGAAGGACATTGTTTAGTTGGACACTGAGCTGTTGATTGATAGCACTAAATTAATTCCTGTGGTCAGGAGGTTGCTGGGAGCCAGGTTTTCTCTTTGTCTGCTCAGAATGTTTTCATGCTTGCTGCCTGGCTACCCCATGGCCAGAGGCAGTTCATTCCAATTCTGGTATAAACTCACTGTTAAGAACCTTGGAAATGCAATCATAAAGCCACTAAACTGCTGCGGTGATATTGAGTTGTTAACTCAGATGCAGACTTGTATACTCAGTGACAGCATCAGAAGATAAAGCATAACTTTTGTACTTTTGAAATTCAATGTGAAAAATGACTGAGACAAATAGTGTCCTCTAAATGAGCGGTAAATAGTGAGAGTAACTGAGACAAATACCATCTTTTTCATGAGACTTAAACACTGTCGCCAAGTGTGAATAACTGAGATAAATGCTGACCCAAGTGACAGTAACACAAGTACTGTCCCCCAGACAGAGTAACTGAGATACTAGTCAGGAGTGGGAGTAATAGAGAGAAAAATGCAGTCTCTTTGTGAGAGTAACCAAGATGCATACTGTCTCCAAATGGGAGCGATGGAGTTACAAACTGTTTCTATGTGAGATTAAATGGGAGAGCTATATTATCTTCTTCGTAACTGTAACTGAGAGTTGAATGCTATTCATCTGGTGCATGCTATGTTGAACTGCTTTATTCAACCCTCACTTGGGACGCACTTTCTATACTCTCACCCATTTCCCCACTTCTTGTGAAAGGTTAGACTGAACCTTGATTTTTGAAAGCTGCCTAATATTCTTTTTAATTTGTCGAAATTTGTCCAGTTGAGTTATTTGATTTCTTTCAAGGTGAGAGGGGCAAGATTTAAAAGGGATCTAAGGGGCAACTTTTTCACTGAGGGTGGTGAACGTGTGGAATGAGGAAGTGGTGGAGGCTGGTACAATTATAACATTTAAAAGGCATTTGGATGGGTATATGAATAGGAAGGGTTTAGAGGGATATCTACCAAATGCTGGCAAATGGCACTAGATTTATTTCGGATATCTAATCATATGGATGAGTTGGACCGAAGGGTCTGTTTCGGTGATGTGCATCTATGACTTTTATTTAAAATTGAATAGAGGTTAAAATGTTCTTTCATTTTGATTCCTGTGAAACATGTGACCCACGTGGTGTGGCAGGTACATGATGGTACAAAGGAAGAACATTGAATTGTGATTAAACCTGTACTACAGGCCTCCCAACAGCGAGCGTGAGATAGAGGTACAAATATGTAAACAGATTATGGAAAGGTGTAGGAGTAACAGGGTGGTGGTGATGGGAGATTTTAATTTTCCCAACGTTGACTGGGATTCACTTAGTGTTAGGGGTCAAGATGGAGCAGAATTCGTAAGGAGCATCCAGGAGGGTTTTCTAGAGCAATATGCATGTAGCCCAACTCGGGAAGGGGCCATACTGGACCTGGTGTTGGGAATGAGCCTGGCCAGGTGGTTGAAATTACAGTAGGGGATTACTTTAGAATAGTGACCACAATTCTGTAAGTTTTACAATTCTCATGGACAAAGATGAGCGTTCTAACTGGGGGAAGGCCAACTATACCAAAATTTGGCAGGATCTGGGGAATATAGATTGGGAGAAACTGTTTGAAGGTAAATCCACATTTGATATGTGGGAGGCTTTTAAAGAGAGGTTGATTAGCATGCAGGAGAGACATGTTCCTGTGAAAATGAGGAATAGAAATGGCAAGATTAGGGAACCATGGATGACAGGTGAAATTGTGAGACTAGCTAAGAGGAAAAAGGAAGCATACATAAGGTCTAGGCGACTGAAGACAGACGAAGCTTTGGAAGAATATCAGGAATGTAGGGCGAATCTGAAACGAGGAATTAAGAGAGCTAAAAGGGGACATGAGATATCTTTAGCAAACATGGTTATGGAAAATCCCAAAGCCTTTTATTCATATATAAAGAGCAAGAGGGTAACTAGAGAAAGGATTGGCCCACTTAAGGACAAAGAAGGAAAGTTGTGCGTTGAGTCAAAGAAAATGGGTGACGTTCTTAACGAGCATTTTGCATCGGAATTCACCGAGAGGAACATGATGGATGTTGAGGTTAGGGATAGATGTTTGATTACTCTAGGTCAAGTCGGCATAAGGAGGGAGTAAGTGTTGGGTATCCTAAATGGCATTAAGGTGGACAAGTCCCCAGGTCCTGATGGGATCCATCCCAGGTTATTGAGGGAAGCGAGAGAGGAAATAGCCAGGGCCTTAACAGATATCTTCGCAGCATGTTAAACACGGGTGAGGTCCCGAAGGACTGGTGAATTGCTAATGTTGTCCCCTTGCTTAAGAAAGGTAGCAGGGATAATCCAGGTAATTATCGACCGGTGAGCCTGATGTCAGTGGTAGGGAAGCTGCTGGAGAAGATACCGAGGGATAGGATCTATTCCCATTTGGAAGAAAATGGGCTTATCAGTGATAGACAACGTGGTTTTGTGCAAGGAAGGTCATGTCTTACCAACTTAATAGAATTCTTTGAGGATGTGACAAAGTTGATTGAGGGAAAGGCTGTAGATGTCACATACATGGACTTCAGTAAGGCATTTGATAAGGTTCTCCATGGCAGGCTGATGGAGAAAGTGAAGTCGCATGGGGTCCAGGGTGTGCTAGCTAGATGGATAAAAAATTGGCTAGGCAACAGGAGACAGAGTAGTAGTGGAAGGGGGTTTCTCAAATTGGAGACCTGTAACCAGTGGTGTTCCACAGGGATCTGCTGGTACCACTGTTGTTTGTGATATACGTAAATGATTTGGAGGAAGGTATAGGTGGTCTGATTAGCAAATTTGCAGATGACACTAAGATTGGTGGAGTAGCAGATAGTGAAGGGGACTGTCAGAGATTACAGCAGAATATAGATAGATTGGAGAGTTGGGCAGATAAATGGCAGATGGAGTTCAATCCAGTCAAATGTGAGGTGATGCATTTTGGAAGATCTAATTCAAGAGCAAACTATACAGTAAATGGGAAAAGTCCTGGGGAAAATTGACGTACAGAGAGATCTGGGTGTTCAGGTCCATTGTACCCTGAAGGTGGCAACGCAGGTCAATAGAGTGGTCAAGAAGGCATACGGCATGCTTTCCTTCATCGGGGTATTGAGTACCAGAGTTGGTAGGTCATGTTACAGTTGTATAAGACTTTGGTTCGGCCACATTTAGAATACTGTGTACAGTTCTGGTCGCCACATTACCAGAAGGATGTGGATACTTTGGAGAGGGTGCAGAGGAGGTTCACCAGGATGTTGCCTGGTATGGAGGGCGCTAGCTATGAAGAAAGGTTGAGTAGACTAGTATTATTTTCATTAGAAAGATGGAGATTGAGGTCTACAAAATCATGAGGGCTATAGACAAGGTGGATAGCAAGAAGCTTTTTCCCAGAGTGGGGGACTCAATTACTAGCGGTCATGAGTTCAAAGTGAGAGGAGGAAAGTTGACGGGAGATATGCGTGGAAAGTTCTTTACGCAGAGGGTGGTGGGTGCCTGGGACACGTTGCCAGCGGAGGTGATAGACGCAGACACGTTAGTGTCTTTTAAGATGTATCTGGACAGGTACATGGATGGACAGGGAGCAAAGGGATACAGACCCTTAGAAAATAGATGACAGGTTTAGACGGAGGATCTTGATCGGCGCAGGCTTGGAGGGCCGAAGGGCCTGTTCCTGTGCTGTAATTTTCTTTGTTCTTTGCTCTATCAGGGTTGATTCACTCTGGAGATGTGGCTCCCAAGTGCCTTTTTTTTTTAAACTCTGTCATAAGTAGTTCAGCAACAAAAGCAGGCCTGGTGCTTGGAATACGCCACAGGAATTTGTTGTGCTGTGTTGAGTGTCTGGCTGAGTTTGAAACTTGTTAAAAACAAGCACTTTCTCCTCTACAATTAAGTAGTTCCAGTGATAGTGCAGTCACTCCTGGTCTTAACACTGATACACTTATTTTTGAATGGTAAATTATTGTAGCTATTTACGTTGCGACAATGAGTTTTGTCTCTGTCCTCCACTTCTGAAGGCTGCAGCTAAAGTTGGGGAGGCCTCGCTGGGAGTGGAAAAGTTTGAAAAACTTCAAACAAATTTTTTTAATATCTGAAACCATGTGGTATAGTAAGAATGAGCATAGCCTCTGAATATTGATTTTAAAATGGCAGCAACAGGGAAGAGGCGAGGTTGCATCTGTTGACACCCAAGACATTTAAAAAAAGTGATAATAAGTTAGCAAACACTTAAAAATTACAAGAACTGAAGGAATATATTGGTAACAAGAAGTGTCAATTGAAGTAGATTTTTAATTTTTAAAAAGGTGGTTTTTAATGAGAGAGAATGAGAGAGATTAGAAATGAGCATATGCAGGCAGCAGTTATTAGTGGATTGTTGGTGTCAGTAAACACTTTGTAGCCAGTTATTTAGATGTAGACTGTATGTAGCCTGGTATCAGAAATGGGTCAACTAGTCTCCTTAAACAACTAATGAACATCTAGATTATTGCAAATATAATTTTAAGTAATAATTTATTAACAAAAATTTTAAGCTGAACAAATATATACATCCTTTCTTGAAAAAGAGCACAAATGGCAAATTATGCTGAATATCTGAAATAAAAACAGAACGTGCGGAGAAACTCAGCAGCTCTGGCAGCTTATATAGAGATAAATATAAAGTTAACATTTTGAGCCCAGTGGCCCTTCAGAAACAAAAGGAGCTGGAAAATTTTTGTTTTTATGCTAATGAGAAAGAGTGAAGGAGAAGCAAGTGGAACCGATGGTGACAGTTGGTAAACAACAACAGATGATTAAGAACTTAGTTCATAGCTTGTGACATAGCTTGTACCCAAGTACGATGCAAGGATTCCAGGAAAGAGATAAGCTAATCATGGTTAACCAGAAAACTTAAGGATAGCATCAGATTGAAAGAAAACGTACGATTTGGCAAACATTAGTAATAAGCCAGAGGATGGGAGCATTTTTAAAAAGAAAAGATGACCAAAAAAACACTTTGTGTAGCAAGTAATAGCCAAATGGATAGCAAGAGCTTCTTTTAAAATCATAAAAGGAAGAACACAACAAAAATGAACATTGCCCCCTTCAGAATGAGGCTAGGGAAATAACGGGGAACCAGGAAATGGCAGAAAAATTGATTAAATACTATACATCAGTCTTCATAGTAGAAGACACGAGTAGCATTCCAAGATTACTAAATAATCAAGGGAAAAAAGGAGGACAGGAAATAAGTATAATAGCCATTACCAGAGGAAAATGTGCTAGAGAAACTAATGGTGCTAAAGCTCAATTAACCCCTTGGACCTGGGGGTTGCATCCAGGATATTAAAGAAAATAGCAACAGAGACAGTGGACGCACTGGTAGGGATCTTAGACAGGAGGATTATAAGTCTGCCAGTGTAACGTACTTATTCACAAAGGAAAGGTTACAAACTTGGAACTATAGGTTTATTTGAAATCACAAGCTTTCGGAACACAGTAGTTCTTTTTCCCAAATATGGAGGTGCCAGTGTTGGATTGGGGTGGACCAGGTCAGAAGTCACACGACACTTGGTTATAGTCCAACAGGTTTATTTGAAATCACAAGCTTTCGGAGTAGTGCTCCTTCATCGGGTGAAGTGAAGAGAAGCACACAGGCACAGAATTTATAGGCAGAGGAGGAACGTGACGAACTCCTAATGATGCTGGAAGACGCTCTCATAAGAACGGGTTATGATGCTCAACTGATCGATCATCAGTTCCGACGTGCCACAGTGAAAAACCACAATAACCTGCTCACAAGACAGCCACAGGGCATGACTGATCGAGTACCCTTCATTGTCCAGTACCTCCCCAGAGTGGAGAAACTACCCATGTTCTTCGCAGACTTCAACATGTTATCGATGAGAACAAATATCTTGTCAAGGCCATCCGTACATTTCCACTGCTCGCCTTCAAATAACCACCAAACCTTAAGCAGACCATCATCTGCAGCAAACTACTCAGCCTTCAGGACAACATTGACCACAACACCACACAACCCTGCCATGGCAACCTCCTCAGTACATGCCAGATCATTGACATGGATACTACCATCACACATAGAAACACTACCCACAAAGTACATGGCAAGTACTCCTGTGACTTGGCCAATGTTGTCTACCTCATACGCTGCGGGCACGGATGCCCTGAGGCATGGATGTTGGCGAGACCATGATACTACGACAGCAGATGAAAGGACACCATGCAACAATCGACAAACAGTTGGGAACACCTTCAGTGGTCAAGGACATTCAGCCTCTGATCTTTCAGTAAGCATCCTCCAAGGCAGTCTTTGAGATACACAATGCAGAATCGCCGAGCAGAAACTGATAGCCAAGTTCTATACCCGTGAAAACGGCCTCAACCATGATCTTGGATTTATGTTGCACTACACGTAACCCCATCATACTGTCCTGTATTTGTAAAATCTTCCTTACTGTCCTGTTTTGACACCATCCCCAATACTTGTTATGATCTCTCTGCCTTAATTAGTTTATACAGTTTTGGATTACTTGTTACTTTGGTTAGATCTGCAGCATGTGACTCATATCTATCGTGTTATTCCAGCTTTTTTGGTTTGTCTCCAGCACCATCTTATTTTTAATCTTTTGTAATTATCTCTCTGTGTCAATCTGATTATAGGTTATCTCTTCGCTTGCTATTCAGCTGTTGACATTTTACTCACACCATCTGATACTTTTCGATCATCTGCAGAGACTTACTATGCAGCCTGTCAACGCTCCACTCACACCATTGGTACGATCTTTTGATCTCTCTGCCTATAAATTCTGTGCCTGTGTGCTTCTCTTCACTTCACCTGACAAAGGAGCAGCCGCTCAGAAAGTGTGATTTCAAATAAATTTGTTGGACTTTAACTTGGCGTTGTGTGACTTCTGACCTTGTCTACTCCAGCCCAACACCGGCACCACCTCATCTTGGAACTACACCTTAACTACTGTTTTTTGGAATCAAAAGGATCTAACAGCTGAACATTTAGAAATACATAATATGATCAAGCAGAGTCATGGCTTCATGAAAGGGGAATCATTCCTGACAAATTTAGTAGAATTCTTTTGAGGAGGTACCAAGCAGGAATAGATAAAGGGGAGCCAGTAGATGTACACTAACAGATACTTGCAGCATAGAAGGAAGCAATTCAGCACACTGTACCTGTCAGTCAACAAAGCTCTGACTACGCTAATTCCATTTTCCAACTTTAGGCCCAGAGAACTGGAGACAATGGCAACATGAGTGAATATCTAAATACTGCTTAAATGTTATGAGTTTCTAACTCAACCGCCCCTTCAGTCAATGAATTCCAGATTCCCACTAAACTCTGCGTGTAAACTATCAACCTAAACACTTAATCTTCTATACCTTACTGTTAACTCTATACCCCTGTTACTGACCCAGCCACGAAAGGAAAAAGTGCCATTGTATCCACTTTGTCTAGGGCCCTCAATGTTATGCACCTCTAGATCCCCTCTCAATCTTTGCTGCTCCGAAGAAAATAACTTCAGTTTATCTAATCTTTCCTCCTAATTCCAGACCCTCTAAGCCAGGCAACATGTATCTTGTCTCCAGTGCTATCACTTTTTTTTTCTTTATTCATTCACAGGATGAGGGGTGTCACTGGCTAGACAGCATTTTATGCCCATCCCTGATTGCCCAGAGGGCAGTTAAGAGTCAACCATACTGCTGTGGGTCTGGAGTCACGTGTAGGCCAGACCAGGTAAGGATGGCAGTTTCATTCCCTAAAGGGCATTAGTGACAATCGGCAATAGATTCAGTGATTGTTAGATTCTTAATTCCAGGTATTTACTGAATTCAAATTCCACCATCTGCCACCTTTTAACAGTCAGTGATGATACCGCCATCCCTCCGAAAATATGATTATCAGAACTACACACAGTATTCCAGTGTGGCTTAGTCAGCATTTTATACAGTTTCCGCATAGCCTCCCTTTTCTTATTTCTGAGTCTCAGCCCATTGATCCACCTGCCCTGCTATTTTCAGAAGAAATGCACACCAAGGTCCCTCTGATTTTCAATACTTTCCAGGGTCCTACCATTGATAATCTATGTGGCCTTCCAAAAGGTGTTTGATGAGTACTGCATATTAGGCAACTTAATAAGTGCCTGTGGTATTGGGGTTAGTCTTTTAGCTTGGATAGAGGATTGGCTAACAAGTAGAAGACAGAGTTAGGATGGAGGGGGGCGTTTTCAGGATGGCAACCTGTAACTAGTGGAGTGGTACATGGATCATGCTGGGCCACAATCGTTTACAATGCATATTAATGACTTAGATGAGGAAAGTGAATGTACTATAGCTAAGAGATAATAGGTACTGCAGATGCTGGAGAATCCGAGATAACAAGGTGTGGAGCTGGATGAATACAGCAGGCCAAGCAGCAGCATAGGAGCAGGAAAGCTTGACGTTTCGGGCCTGGACCCTTTCTGATGAAGGGTCTAGACCCAAAACGTCAAGCTTTCCTGCTCCTATGATGCTGCTTGGCCTGCTGTGTTCATCCAGCTCCACACCCTGTACTACAGCTAAGTTTGCGGATGACACAAAAATAGGTGGGGAAAGCAAGTGGTAATGACAAAGAGTCTGCAGAGGGATTATAGACAGGTTAGATGAGTAGGCAAAAACTTGGCAGAACTCGAGGCGGCACAGTGCCACAGTGGTTAGCACTGCTGTCTCTCAGCACCAGGGACCCGGGTTCAATTTCCATTCTCGGGTGACTGTGTGGAGTTTGCACATTCTCCCCGTGTCTGCATGGGTGTCCTCCGGGTGCTCGGGTTTCCTCCCACAGACCAAAGATGTGTAGGCTAGGTGGATTGGCCATGCTGAATTGCCCATCGTGTTCAGGGATGTGTAGATTAGGTGGGTTATAGGGGGATGGCTTTGGATGGGATGCTCTGAGAGTCAGTGTGGAATTGTTGGGCTGAAGGGCCTGTTTCCACACTAGGGATTCTGTGATGTAATGTAGGAAAATGTGAGGTTATGCACTTTGGCAGGAAGAGTGGAGGAGCTGAATAGTTAAATGGAGGAAGACTGCAGAAGGGTACAGCATAGAGGGACTTTCGAGTCCTCATCAATGAATCGCATTAGCATCTAAGTTCAGTGTATAATAGGAAGGCAAATGAAATATTGGTCGTTATTTCAAAGGGAATGGAGTATAAAAGTAGGGAGGTTTTGCTAAAACTATACAAGGCAGTAGTCAGACCATAATTTTGGGCCCCTTCTCTAAGGAAAGATCTTCAGTTTATTAGGCTGATACCAAGTATGGAGGGCTTATGAAGTTGAGCCCAACCTCATTAGCGTTTAGATGAATGAAAGGTGACCTTATTGAAACGTAAGAGATCCCTTGGCAACTTGACAGGGTAGATACAAGAAGATTGTTTCCCCTTATGAGAAAGTCTAGGATCAGAGGGCATAATCTCAAAGAAAGAGGTTTCCTAGTTGAGAGAGAGAGAAATGAGGATCGTTTCATGAGGCTGGTGAATTTGTGGAATTCTTTACAGCAGAGGGCTATGGAGGTGGGCCATTAGGTATATTGAAGGCCAAGATAAACAGATTTTTAGAGTCATAGAGCATGGAAAGACCCTTCTGGTCCAATTCATCTACGCTGACCAATTATCCCAAACTAATCTAGTCCCATTTGCCTGTATTTGGCCTATTTCCCTCCAAACCCTTTCCAGTTCATGTACCCATCCAGATGCCTTTTAAATGATGTAATTCTACCTGCCTCTAGCTGCCACTTCCTCTGGCAAAATATTCCATGTACATATCACCCTCTGCATGAAAAGTTGCCCTTCAGGTATCTTCTAAATCTTTCTCAACTCACCTTAAACCTGTGCTCTTGTAGTTTTGGACTCCTCTGTGTTGGGAAGAAGACCTTATCTATGCCCTCATGATTTTACAAACCATAAAACTGTGTAAGGTCACCCTTTAGCCT
The DNA here is from genome assembly GCA_024137785.1 of Ginglymostoma cirratum. NCBI lineage: Eukaryota > Metazoa > Chordata > Chondrichthyes > Orectolobiformes > Ginglymostomatidae > Ginglymostoma > Ginglymostoma cirratum. The sequence continues at coordinate 829,468 of JAHRHZ010000173.1, forward strand.
CTTACGTTCCAGCAAAAATAGTAAGGAAAGTAAGTGTATTGGGAAAAGGCAGGAAGGGGAGTTTAGGATTATCAATTCAGTCTTGATCATATTGAATGGTGGATCAGAATCCACAGACTGAAAAGTTTGCTTTTACTCTTCCACCTTGTTATCTTAAAATATGTTGCCTCTGCTGAGTCTAAATCCATGCAAATGAGACAGCAACATTGGCTTGGGGGGGGAGGTCGGGAGAGGGGTGTAAGAATAGGACTGAGATCCTGCTGTGAAGTTGTTGACCTTGAAGTTGAGTCGTCATGGCTGTAACATGCCTAGCAGGAGTGCCTAAATTAAGCTTCTGTTTTGGTGTATGTGGATATGTCCCTTGCTCAAATACTATTGAGGGAGGTGGGGGTGAGAGAGCTGAAAGTTGACTAGAGTTGATAAAAGCTGTTGTATAACAGCAGTGTTTAAATTGAAGGCTATGCTTGCCATTTTGCAGTGTGTTTATTGTATTAATTTAAAGGATCTAGATTTGTTGCTGGAATGAATTTTATAAGTATAACCTTTTCAAAGCTACTAGTTAATAGGAATTTAAGTGCTCCCTGCCACTGTGCCTTTGTTTATTTTACAGATATGCATATGATGGTCTCAAAGCCAGAGCAGTGGGTGAAACCGATGGCAGTAGCGGGGGCTAATCAATACACTTTCCATCTAGAAGCAACAAATAACCCAGGACCACTCATCAAAGACATACGTGAAAACTGCATGAAGGTAAGTGTGAAGGAAGTGTTTGAGTCAGTATGAACCACTTCATTTCTGTCCATGGGATTTCAATAAAGTGATTGCTCACTGTTCAGAATGAACTGTGTTTAAAAAGCTACCCGTGAAGTCAGAGAACCTCTCCCTCCAAATTGAGGTTATGGGCTGTTTAGAGCTGTACAGTTCTACCTTTCCAGATTGGAGGGCACATCCATAACACTGCAGTGATCACCCATTGCAGTAGAGTACTGGAGTGTGAAAATTTGTTTTTGTATGAGACAGTAGGAGTACAGGTCCATTTCTGTACAACACTTGGTTACAGTACTGGTGGGGACAGCAGTGTCAGTGTATAATACTGGAGTACAGTCCTGGTGGTGAAAGTCTGTCACCGTATAACACAGGGGAAGAGTACTGGTGGGGACAAAACTGTCACTGTGCAACACTCGGATACAGTACTGGTGGAGGCAGATCTGTCACTGTATAATTCCCTGTTTGATTTCTTAGTAACTACATTATGTTGATGGTCTCTAGTTTTGCTCTTCTCCACAAGTGTAAATGCTTTGTCTGAATTCCCTAAAAGTATTGTCCATTATGTTCATCACTCCCATATGACAAGTGTCCCAGTATAACAGGAAATTGAGTTGTGTTAAAGTTGTAGCAAATAAGCAACAGGCGTCACACTAGACCACTGTTTATCTGTCCCTCATTAAGCAAACTACAGTGAATATATTCATGTTAAACAGGAGTCACAGTAAAACCGTCATTTGTGGAAGAGGAGGCATTCTGCCCATCTGTTTCCATTTGACTCTCTACAGATAATTTAGTCCCATTCCCACACCAGTTTATTTCTTTCAAGTTACTGCTTTTCAAGTACCTACTCCCTCTCAATTTCCTATTGTCTCCAACATCTGCTTCTATCAATATTTATACAGATTCTTCTTCCTTAATAAATACCAACACAAATAACCTTTAAGGTATGCCAGGCGTATTGTGCACTAAACATATTAGCACCATTTTTATCCCTAACAGCAGCCATTCCATTGCTTACACCTCACGTTCGAACTGAGGGGCTGCTATGTCAAAGCAGGCAGGGCTATTCTTCACAAAGGACAGTGGTCTGACTGGTCTTTAACATTTTCTTTAAGAATCTAGTGATACCTGGGTGCTAACTGAGAAACTGGTTTTTATTTAGCAGTTCATTGGTACTATTCACAAAGCAACTACATGCATAATGGGAGTTAAGTGTGTAAGGAGTGCTGGGACAGTATAGAAAATGGGTTCAGCCTTTATCTTAATAGATATGTCAAACTGAATGACTGAAAGGTATAGGATGATACTGGTATAAAACACGAGATTAAAGGAGATTAGCCATGACCTGCAAGTAAATTAAATGATTGGATATCATGCTTGGAAATAGCTTGAGACAATATAAACAAGGTAAGACTCAGAATACAGATGCCAATACTCTAGAGATTTATACATTCTGTTCCCTTTCATTGTGTACCCCGCATTAGGCAGTGACAGATCTGCCTCCACTGGTGACGCTTGTGCTTGTTTATTTGCTACAACTTTAACACAACTCAATTTCATGTTATACTGCAGCACTTGTCATATGGGAGTGGGAAACATAATGGACAATACTTTTAGGGAGTACAGACAAAATACTTCCACTTGTGGAGAACAGCAACACTAGAGACCAACATAATGTAGCTACCAAGAAATCGAATAGCAAATTTAGAAAAACATTTTATCTGTAAAGCAATGCCTATCTATAGTAGTGGCTAAGATGAATATTACACTTCTGAAGAAGGGTCTCGACCCGAAACGTCAGCTTTCCTGCTCCTCTGATGCTGCTTGGCCTGCTGTGTTCATCCAGGTCTATGCCTTGTTATCTTGGAAAGGAATACATGTTTAGGTTGATCTGTTTGTGTTCAGTTTATTCTATGTAATTCTAGATTAGAATTAAGTTGATCTCAGCAAACTGACTCCAGTTTGGTATTGATCTTTATTCTGCATTTAAACTGCATATCTGACCTGTTAATGACGGATGCTGGGTGATCTACTTGGTTTTAAAAATTTGATACTTCATGTAGAGCAAAACAAATAAACTCCACATGTTTATCTTAAATGTAAGAAGTTTCTTGGTTAGCTTTTTTTCAAATGGTACATCCATCAAAGAGATGACTAGAGTGGGTATTATTTCTTTTTGCTTCCAACAGAAGACTTGTAGAACTAGACAGCACCTCTAGTAAAACAAGCATTCCTTTATTTCACTGCTGCATGGACACATTAATAGGTCAATGAACTTTCAAAACTTAATGTAAATCCAAACCCATGTAATATGGCAATCTCACACTTAACATATCTTGTATTCTTCCTCTAAAGGTGGGACTGGCAATTAAACCAGGTACAACTGTAGAAGACTTGGCTCCTTGGGCAAATCAGATTGACATGGCTCTAGTGATGACTGTGGAACCTGGGTTTGGAGGTCAGAAATTTATGGGTGATATGATGTCAAAGGTATAATTTCCATTTCATATGCTTTGTGGCCTGTCGTAGTGTTTGATCATTGAAGGAATTGGTTTAACATCTAATAGGTCCTATTAGCACAGGTTAGTTTGAATTTCTTTGGGTGCAGAAGTTCTGCTTTAAACAATTGCAAGATAATTCACTTTTTCCTGTCCTAATGTAGATATAGAATGTTGCTATAGCTATTACAAATCTGTTCCTATTTAGCTGTGGAACCTGTTTGCTAAAATATTTCCCTCCTGGATTGTCCATTTGTGAAAGAGATTTGGAACAGAAAACCATTGTTTGTTTTAGGTCCACTGGTTGCGAACACAATTTCCTTCGCTGGATATTGAAGTTGATGGAGGTGTGGGACCAGACACTATTCAGAAATGTGCAGAGGTACTACTACACTGTGACAAAAATAAAATCTGGTACATAATGTGTTTAATTGCTTCATCAACAAGACTTATTTGTTCCATCCCACCATTTGTTTTTTTTTTGCAAGTTCACCACAGTAGATGCTACAATGGATGTAGGACTCCAGCTGGGTTCCCTTGTTTTCTTCTCTGCTGAAGGTGATAAACTTGGTGTATAGTTTCACAGGGGTAGTGAGTGGTGGTACACTGACTCAATGCCAGTAGGTTTTGATGAGATGACCCTACAGACAATAGCAATCCCAATATACAGTGCACACTGTTGCCCAAGTGGCGATCAGCTATCTCAAACTGAGCTTGGCACCTCTATTGTGCCTACATTACATACTTTAAATTCAAAATGGCAAATATGGTATTTTTCAGGCTTATTGAGACTGTTCTCTTAACTGGAGATAAAAACATGGCACCTTTTTTTTTTAAGGACTGAAGCTTTCTTATCTGCAGATTTTGTGGTGTAGCAAAACTCTTAATGCTGTTAGGAAGCAAGTTCCAGGATTTTTGAGCTAGGGACACAGGAGGAATAGGAATGTATTGCCAAGCCATGAGGGTGAGTGATTTTGGCAGGAACGTGCAGGTGCAGGTGTTCCCATGTACCTACTGCCCTTGTCTTTTTGATAGGAGTGGTTATGGGTTTAGAAGGTACTATGTTAGGAGCTTTGGTGAATTGCTACTAAGCACTGGCCAATCACAAACATTTACTCCCTCCATGACTTCACAGTATTAATGTTCAATACATACAGCTTTTTTTTTTTTAGTAAATCTATTTATGGTATTAAACTTAATTTTTTTAGGCTGGAGCAAACATGATCGTATCTGGCAGTGCAATCATGAAGAGTGATGACCCCAGATCTGTAATAAATCTGCTCCGCAATGTCTGTGTTGAAGCCATGCAAAAGCGCTGTCTGGACAGGTGAAATGGCAACAGAGTGTAACCACAGGAAATTCAACTGTGCCTGCTACTGGTGGTGGTATGGGAATGAACTACAAACAGTTAAAACTAAATTCTTCCATACAGCTGAAACATTTTCTCTTGCTGCTTCTTTTCTCTATATTCTGAATAAAAACAAATAACTATGTTGTACTGTTTGTATGTGATGCAGAAACAGGAGCTGACACTAGAAAAAAAATCTCAGACCCTTGAGGAGTCAAAGAATCTGTCTGATGAGAGTTAGTACTGTGTGCATTCCTCACTACTTGAGGATTTTTACATCATTTAACAGGAGAAATTGGAGAAGAGAACTTTTTCGTGCTTAATGTGAAATTTAGTTTACCTATGGGCTTTCACAATCCAATGAGTTAAGCATAATGTGGAAGCTCTAAAATGGCACTTTTGAAGCCAGGAGTGTAACAAATTGATTTTGCATCATCAGTACGTCATCATTTAAATGCCTGAAGTAAAATATACTCAATGACTTGGCCTCTACAGCCTTCTATACCAAGGAGTTCCACAGATTCACCATACCTAGCTGAAGAAATTCCTCATCTCGGTTCAAAAGGGTCATTCCTTAAGTCTGGGGCTATGCCCTCAGGTCCTAGCAGGAGAAACTAGTGGAAACATTTTCTCCATGTCCACTGTATCCACTCGTCAGTATTCTGAGAGTTTCAATCCGATTTCCCTGTCTTCATCTTTCTAAACACCAAGTACAAAAACAGTCTTCAATCCTTGGGAGCTAGTGCATCCTTCCTTAGATTATAAGGCCCAAAACTGCTCACTGTGTACCAGATGCAGTCTGATCAGAGCCTTACCAGCCTCAGCATTACATCTCTGGTTTAAACTGCCTACCAAACTCCATAACCTTCTTTGCCCAATCTCCTAGCACATCAAAGTCCTTCTGCAGCCTTCCCATTTCTTCAACACTACATATCCCTCCAGTTATCTTTGAAACTGTTATCTGGTTTCAAGGAAGCTCCAGAGGGAGAGCAGTAGTTCTTCCTTTAGGGGGAAGAATATGCCCTAAGAGGAAGAATAGCTTCTTGGTGGTTTATGTATCCAGTTGTTCCACATACAATGAGGTGCCTTGGGTGATGGTGTTAAAATCATAAATATCACTCCCAAAAACCAGAACCATACAAAACTTTCTTGGAGGAGGAAAATTCTGGCTTAGAAGGAAAGTATTTAACACTACTGTTCTAATGATAAGTTAAGTTATCAGTGACTGAAATTATTTTCCTTAGTTCAGTGTTAAAATTGATAATGGCAATACTAAAAATAAATATGGAGCAGACTGTTAAAAGCAAAATACTTCCAGTTAAGATACAAAGTAAACCTTAAAAAAATGCTGGAAATACAGAGCAGCTCTGATGAAGCTTTGAACGTGTGGCCCAGTCCACCCTGACATTTACCTGACATTCAGTTGCTTAAGTATTTGCGGCACAGATGCACCAACTGGAACCTTTTAGCACAAGAGAGGACAATAACACTTTAATAACTAAAATAATTTTACTTAGAAAGATAAACAGAAGGCAACAAGGTGTGAAAAGAAACCTAAACAAGAACACTTTCTCTTGATCTAGTTGATATGACCTCAGGTCCAGCTGCTGGTCAAATAGGATGCAGAATATTCAACAGATTAGGAAAAGTATACAATTTGGATACTGCTGTTCTCATTAACGACTCCAGGCTTAGACTGTTTCTCTCAAATGAATACATCCAGTATTTTCAGTTCTTTGCCTGAACTCCAACCCTCCACTGAGTTTATTTGAATGATTTTTTTTTAGCTTAAAAATCAATCCAAAAAGCTTATGAAATTGCAGGTGTCTTTCACTATCATAAGATGATTTCTTGAAGATAATGGCTGCAAGAATAATACAAGGGATTAGCAAAAGTATGATGAAAACAGGAAATAAATTCCATTCAGAAATTTAAGAGTCTTTTCCTCATTGTTTTCAGTTCTGAAGAATTAAATCTGACTCAAAACATTAACTGTCTCTCTCCATCAAAGCCTCCACAAGTGCTTCCAGACCTACAGTTTCTCCAGCACTTGTTTTTTTTTTGTTTCCTCAGAAGATGAGTCTGGGATTATTCTGGATCAAAAACTGTTAGTATAGTTCACAGGTTAGAATGTAAAAATGGTTGAAAAACAAAATATTTCAACAGGTCTAGCAACATCTTAGATTAACATCTTTTGTCAGTCCTGACAAAAGATGTTAAGTGGTTTCAAAGTAAATATAGAGGCAGAGACAAGTGGCAGAAGGGACAAATCAGCTGGTATAAGGATAAGTAAAGCAAAGAGTCTAGAGGGTGTGGAAATGGGGAGCATCAGCAATAGGTGTTGTCCACAAGATCATATTTTGATAAAAACAATATTTAGTCTGGAAGGTTAAAGGGTTGATCAAAGATGAGATGCTGTTTAAAAAAAATACTGGCTCAGAAAGACTGGAGATAAAAGCTCAACAGAGCTGAAAAACAACCTCATTACCTGATATTAAAAACACATCCAATGCTGAAAACACTCAGCAGGTCAGATAGCAAAGGTGGAGACAGAAACAGTGAATGACAAGTCTGTGACCTTTTATCACCTTGTACCTGAAACTGTCATGTTACTGGAGGTTTGAGATGTATGAACTGCACATCCAAAAACACATGTAACATGTTACTCTTACTGCCACAGGAAACCATGCGCTCGAAAAGTTGCACAGTGGCAGATTCCATGTTCAACTCTTGATATCTGCTGGTCATAAGTGGGGGCTACAATTAATAGCTCCATGCCCTAAATTGAAGTCAACGTGAAATCAGCCCAAATTCCAAAGTTTAGTTCCAGTAACATCTGCTGAAAATGACTAAGTATGGATGTTCAGTGGAGCAAGGACCCAGCGCAGCGACATGGTCACAGTCAGTAAATAACCTTGAATGCTGCCAGAGGTGATGGATTGAATTATAAGCACTAGGGAGGAGTTCTGGATGAGTATCCACACTTTCAGAAGGGGTAGGAACAAAGATTTGCTCAAAATTGCTTAGAAGTGGCGACTTTCAAAAAGACAGTTATAAACTCACTGCATCAGTTACCTTATGATCATCCAATAATTTTCTGGTTTGCTAAATAAACCTCAGGTTTATCAGCACTACTTCATTACACCGCTCTGTCCCCAGAGCGAGAGTTTATATTCTGCTTCTTCAGTAACTGTGTGTCCACTGGATGGCACTCTGTCTGAACTTCCAGTCCAGTTGGTGATTGATTAGTTGGGCTATTCCCACTGAGTGCCAAGTATGATCTTGTGAGTGGGCGAGGTCCAACCTTATCACTTACAGCTACCTCCGGATGAGTCAAGTGTTTTGTCTCCTCGTCATTCAGAGGGAAAGTACGACAATTCCAGGGTAAGACGACCTGAAAGAAAGAGCAGTTCTCATTATAAATAAAGCTGTGTTAATGATTTACATATTTTCCATTACACCTTATATCTTCAATATTCACAAGCTCAAAAACATTTTGAAACTGCATCAACACTATTTCACTTCTGTACATTTTGGGTAACTAAGTCTGACCTCACACAGTCATCTTGAACAAATATACCTTAATCTTTGGAGCATTACTCAACATTGTTGAATTCCAGGACAAAAATGTGCTTGAGAAAGCTTGGACAGACAAAACAGCGATGTTAAAATTTAACTGCAGTTTAAATTGCCCAAATCCTATTTCAAAAAAGGTATTTAACAGGATCGATGTCATTACAGCTATTTGATCTATACAGGCCATATTGGCTCTCCATATATCAATCCAGTCAGTCCAACACCTTATTAAATCACTGCAGCCCTTCCAAGTTTACTTCCTTCAGTTGTTGATCCAATTTCCTTTTCAAATCATTCACCTTCTCTGATCACACTGACCAACTAAGACACTACAGAATCTCAAAGCTACATGTATAAAACGTTTCAGTATTCTTTTCCTTCAAACAGTATTAAAACTTAGTGACCTCTGGTTCAAACAATATATCCTGGTCATCAAAATACATTGGCAGGCAAAATTAGGGAGAAACCCAAGGTATTTTGCTAGTGGGAGGAGAATAACCAGGGAAAGAGTAGGGACCAAGGAGGAAACGTATGTGTGTGGAGCCACATGACATTGTTAGAGTGTTAAACAAGTACTTCACAACTGTCTTTAGTCAGGAGGAGGATGTAGGTACAGATTTGAGGAAGAGGAACGGAGAAGTGCTTGAGCAGATTGATATATGGACTAAGGTATTGGAGGTTCTGGCGGGTTTAAAAGCCAAAAAACCCCAGGTCTGGAGGACTTGTGTCCTTTGGCAGCCTGGGATACAAGAGGGGAAATTACAAGGGCCCTGACCCAAATTGTTAATTTCTCTCTAGTTGCTTGGAGGAAATGCCAACATACTGGAGCATTGCTAATCTGGTTTCTCTTTTCAAGAAGGGTGATAGAGATAGACTAGTGGTCAGGAAACTATTGGAGAAAATTCTGAAGGAGAGAATCTATTTAGAGAAGAAAGGTTTGATCAGGGCCACAGTCAGCATGATTTTTTTCCATACTGAGGTGATGCCTAACAAAGCTGGTTGAATTTTTCAGAGTGTAGATGAGGATGCAGTTGATATGGATTACAAAGTCTTTGATAAGATCCCACATGGCAGACTGATGAAGATGAAAGCCTGGATCCCATGTGCTAACTCGGCAAGTTGGATCCAAAATTGGCAGAGTGACAGCAGATAGAAAATGATGCAGGAAGGTTGTTTGTATCTTGAGGCCAGTGCCATTGGTGTACCACAGGGATCAGCACTGGGTCTCTTGTTTGTGATATTCATAAACAATCTGGATGAGAACGTGGACAGGGGAATAGATAAATAAGTTTGTGGATGACACAAAAGCAAAGTTCCTGGGGAAGCTCAGCAGGCCTGGCACAGCATCTGTGAAAAAAAAGTTAACATTTCGGGTCCGGTGGCCCTTCCTCAGAACTCAACTCGAGTTCTGAGGAAGGGTCACCAGACCCGAAACGTTAACTCTTTTTTCCTTCCTAGATGCTGCCAGACCTGCTGAGCTTTCCCAGCAACTTTGTTTTTGTTCCTGATTTACAGCATCCGCAGTTCTTTAGGTTTTTATTGTGGATGACACATACTGGCTGGGTGGTTGACAGTGAGGAAGGAGGTCTTAGGTTGCAGGAAGATATAAATGGATTGCTCAGATGGGCAAGGCAAGATTAGTGGCAGATATTAACCCTGATAAATGTGAAGTGTTGCACTTTGGAAATAGTAACAAAGACTGGAAAGTACTCAACAAATGGCAGGACACCAGGAAACTCAGGAACAGAAGGATCTTGGGTGTGGCCATACCTGAAGGTGGCAGGACAGGTTAATCAGGCAGTTAAAATGGCATATGGGACAGTGTTCTTATCAGTTGAGGTGTAGATTATAAGAACAGGGAGGTTATGTGGGAGCTGAACAGGACTTTGGTTAAGCACAGTGATAGCACTGCATGTAGTACTGGTCACTGGAAGTACAAAGTGCACTGGAGAGATGCAAAGGAGAGTCACCAGGATGCTGCCTGAAGGGAGGGTGGATAAGCTTGGGTTGTTTTCTTTAAAGCAGAGCAGGGTGAGGGGACCTGATAAGGGCTATGGATCAGGTGAATCGAGAGTAGTTGTTCCCCTGAGCTGAAGGTTCAATTAAAAAAAAGGCACGTTATTTTAAAGTGAAAGGTTGAGAGAGATTGGAGGAAAAATTTTTTTCACCCAGAGGGTTTGAAATGCACTGCCTGGGAAGGTAGTTGAGGCAGGTAACCTGAACCTTTAAAAAGAAAAGAACTTGGATCAGCATTTGAAATGTCATGACTATAAGCCTAGTGCAGAAAGATGGGGCTAGTGTAGATTTAGTGTAGCTTTGGTGGGCAGGAGGGTCTCTTCATAATGTACAATTCTATAATTTGTTACAGTGGATTTTGCAAGATGTAGCTGAGATAAGCAGCATGTCAAATGGACCTAGTTTTGGAAGTACCAGAGAAGGCAAAAGAGAGATGGTGAATAGGGAAATGGAAGTGAGGGAAGTCCTCAGTGTTGACACTGAACAAGGAAATTATTGCATTACAATGGGTAAGAGATAAGGGCAGAATTAAATTGTGTATATGCAAATACACGGAGTGTAGTAAACAAAATTGGGGAACTGGAAGCAGAAATTGCTCTGGGAGATATGACATAGTAGCAGTGACAGACACGGGACTCAAGCCAAAACAGGACTGGATATTTAACATTCCAGGTTATAAGGCTTTTAGTAGAAACATGGTGGGTAAAAGGGGAGGTGGTGTAGCAGTCTAGGTCAAAGATAGTGTCATTGTCCCAACTCCTGAATTAGAATCTATATGGTTGGAGGTGAGAAACAGAAGGGAGCAATGACCTTGTTGAGTACTTGTTACAGACCTCCAAACAGTGAGGAGGAAGTAGAAGAGAGCATTTATTGGCAGATTATGGAAATCTGCAGAGCAAGTAGGGTTGTGATAGTTGGTGATTTCAATTACCTGATGGAGGATTGTGGAAAAACTAGACTGTCAGGTATGGATGGGGATAAATTCCTGTAATGCATACAGGATAACTTTCTGGAACAGTACATATCCAGAGTCCTACCAGGGAGGCAGCTGTGCTGGATCTGGTCCTGGAAAATGAGGCAGGCCAAGCGGAGAACCTGAGTGGGTGAGCATTTGGAACGCAACATTGAACATTTATGACGTTATGATTGCTAAGTTGAAAAAGTATAATAGTCAGTCAATGATTAAGTTACCAGACCGGAAAAGGTCAGATTTTAGGGCTCTAAGAAGTCGAACTTCAGCAAATTGATGCATTTTGGTGGATAAAACAGTGGATTTAAAAAAAAAGGGAGAACTTCAGAAGGGTACAAGCAAGGTACATACCCATGAGAAATAAATACGGGGAATCCAAAGCTACATTACCCTAGATAACCAAGGACATTGATGAGAAAATAGGGAAGAAAAAAGGAGGTAGTAAGAACTGCTGATGCTGGAGTCAGAGATAACACAGCGTGGAGCTGGAGGAACACAGCAGGCCAGGTAGCATCAGAGGAGCAGAAAAACTGACATTTCGGGTCGGGACCCTTAAGGGGTTGTGTGTTAAGAAAAAAGGAGGCATGTCATACATATCAGAACAACAACAGCAATAAATGTCAGGAAGCGTATCTTAGCTAAGGCTGCAATAAGCCTAAGAGCGAGCATGAACAAAAAAGATGGCAGGCTGCATTAAAATGAATAGTAACATGTTCTTTAGACACATTAAAAGTAAAACACGGGTGGTACGGTGGACTTGTTGGGTTGAAGGGCCTGTTTCCACACTGTATAGATTCTATGGATTCGTGAAAGATAGTGTGTGTCCCATAGGGAATAAGCAGGGTAAGTAGCTCACTGAGCCAAAGGATATGGCAGAGGTATTAAATGAATATTTTGCTTCTGTCTTTACCAAACTGGAAGATGGTGACAATGGCCTAATTCAAAATATGGGTGTTGAGCAACTGAACAGTATAGAGGGGTGCTAAAAAGGCTGGCAGCACTCCAGATGGGACCTGGAAGAGGGAAGAGATTGCTGCGCCTTTGGCGATGGTCTTTGCGTCCTCACTGTCCACTGGAGTAGTACCAGATGATTGGGGGGTGGCAAATGTTATTCCCTTGTTCAAGAAAGGGAATAGGGATAATTCAGGGAATTACAGACCGGTCAGTCTTACTTCTGTGGTGGGCAAATTATTGGAGAGGATTCTGAGAGATAGTATTTATGATTATTTAGAAAAGCACAGTTTGATTAGAATTAGTCAGCATGGCTTTCAGAGGGGCAGGTCATGCCTCACAAGCCTTACTGAATTCTTTGAGGATGTGACAAAACACATTGATGAAGACAGAGCAGTGGATGTGGTGCATATTGATTTTAGCAAGGCATTTGATAAGGTTCCACATGGGAGACTCATTCTGAAAGTAAGGAAGCATGGGATTCAGGGAAATTTGGCTGTCTGGATACAGAACTGGTTGTCCAATTGAAGACAGATGGAAACTATTCAGCCTGGAGCTCGGTGATCCGCAGGGATCTGTTCTGGGACCTCTGCTCTTTGTGATCTTTATAAATGGCTTGGCTGAGGAAGTGAAAGAGTGGGTTAGTAAGTTGGCTGATGACACGAAGGTTGGAGGAGTTGTGCATAGTGTGGAGGGCTCTTGTAGGTTGCAACGGGACGCTGACAGGATGCAGAGCTGGGCAAAGAAGTGCCAGATGGAATTCAACCTGGAAAAGTGTGAAATGATTTATTTTGGATGGTCGAATTTGAATACAGAATATGGGGTGTCAATGGCAGGATTCTTGGCAGTGTGGAGCAACAGAGGGATCTTGGGGTCCACATCCATAGATCCCTCAAAGTTGCTACCCGAGTTGATAGGGTTGTAAAGGAGGCATATGGTGTGTTGGCTTTCATTGGCAGGGGAATTGAGTTTAAGAGCCGTGAGGTTATTCTGCAGCTCTGTAAACCTCTGGTTAGGCCACACTTGGAATATTGTGTTCAGTTTTGGTCGCTTCATTATAGGAAGGATGTGGAAGCTTTAGAGAGGGTGAAAAGGAGATTTACCAGGATGCTGCCTGGACTGGAGGGCAGGTCTTATGAGGAAGGGTCAACAGAGCTAGGGCTTTTCTCATTGGAGCAAAGAAGGATGAGAGGTGACTTGATAGAGGTGTACAAGATGATAAGAGGCATAGATAGAGTGGATACCCAGAGACTTTTCCCCAGGGCGGAAATGACTATTACAAAGGGGCATAATCTTAAGGTGATTGGGGGAAGGTGTAGGGGAGATGTCAGAGGTAGGTTCTTTACAAAGAGTGGTGGGTGCGTTGAATGCGCCGCTGGCAGTGGTAGTGGAGTCAGATACATTAGAGACATTTAAACGACTCTTGGATAGGCACACGGATGACAGTAAAACATAGGGTATGCAGGGTAGTTTGATCTTACAGTGGGATATACAAGTCGGCATAACATCATGGGCCGAAGGACCTGCACTGTGCCATACTGTTCTATGTTCTATGGATGCATTCTAGATTCCTACAGTTAAGGGAGAAAATTGTGGAGACAGAAATTTTTCAGGCCTCTATGAACATAGGATTAGTCCCAGGGGACTGGAGGATTGCAAATGTTACACTAATGTTTAAGAAAGTGATACGGATAACTCAGGAAACTACAGGCCTGTCAGCTTGACATCAACAATGGAAAAACTGAGAGAGGCCACAGCATGGCTAGGTAAATATACACTTAGAGAAAAATAAGTCAATACTAGACGGTCAACATGGCTTTGTCAACAGTAGGTCACGTCTGACAAATTTAACTGAGTTCTTTGATGAGGTGACACATGCAGTGGATGAGGGTAAACCTGTGGATATTGTATATTTGGACTTTCAGAAAGCACTTGATATGGTGCCATATGATAGGTTGGTTAGCAAATTAGAAATGTTTGTGATTGAAGGGTCTTTGGCAGAATGGATCAGATGTCAGCTAAAAGAAAGGAAACAGACGGGAGGTATAGACAGGTAGTTGTCAGATTGGAGAAGAGTTGGAAGTGATGATCCCCAAGGATCGGTGTTGGGACCTTTGCTTTTTATGATTTACAAGAAAGGTTTGAAAAAGGGTGTTGATGGCAAAAATCTCTAAATATGCAGATGATACTAACTAGGGAGAACAGTGAATTACGAGGATGATGCTGAGCAGCTTCAGAGGGACATTTTCAAATTGCAAGTGGGCAGACATCTGGCAAATGGATTTCAAAGCAAAGATATGCAAGATAATGCTTTTTGGAAAAGAAACACGGGAAGACAATACAGGCTTAATGGCACAACTTTGAGGGGAGTACAGGAACAGCCAGGCAAGTTAAAACAGTTGTTAAGGTGGCTTATCGAATCCTAGATTTATAGAGGCATAACATATAAAAGCAAGAAATGATTTACAAATCATTGATAAGATCACATTTGGAATGTTGCGTTCAATTCAGGATATTTTATTTATGGAAAGATATGGAAGATTATGCAAAGATACTGGAGAGAATTCAAATGAGATTTACTAGAATGATATCAGGAATGAAGGATTTTAGATACATGAGAAAACATGAGCGAGATTGAGCTTAATCTCCTTGGAGCAGAGAAGGAGGAGGTGACCTTACTGAGGTGTTCAAAACCATGAACAATTTTGACAGGGTCAAGAAGGATATTCTGTTTCCATTTCTTGGCATGTCAATAACTGGGGGTCACAATTTTAAGACCATCAACAAGAGAACTAGGAGCGATATGAGGAGAAACTTCTTTATTCAGAAGTTGGGATTTAGAATGCCTTGCCTGGGAGAGTAGTGGAGGCAAATTTCACAGGAGGCTTCAAAAGAGAGCTAAATATATATTTGAAACCGATGAAGTTAGAGGGCTACAGAGATAAGGCTAAAGAGTAGGATTAGCTGGGTAGCTCTTTCGTGAGATGATATAAACACAAGAATGGTCTCCTCCTGAGCTGTAAAATTCTATGGTTCTATTATTTAACAGAAACCCCAGACAAACATGACTAATGAAGGACAGTCAGAACCTGTGCTGTATGTTATTCTCGAGATAACAAGCATGGGGCTGGATGAACACAGCAGGTCAAGCAGCATCATAGGAGCAGGAAAAC
>JAHRHZ010000173.1:844777-873706 GCA_024137785.1 Ginglymostoma cirratum
GAGCAGGAAAACTTGACGTTTCGGGCCTAGACCCTTCATCAGAAATGAGGGAGGGGTATGTTATTCTATTGGTTTTTTTATATATAGAATCCCTACAGTGAGGGAACAGGCCCTCTGGCCCAACAAGTCCACCCCACCTAGACGCATCCCTCTATAACCCAACTAATCTACACATTCCTGAACACTACAGGCAATTTAGCATGGCCAATCCACCTAGCCTGCACACCTTTGGACTGTGAGAGGAACCCCACACAGGCAGACAGTCGCCTAAGGCTGGAAACAAACCCGGGTCCTGGTGCCGTGAGGCAGCAGTGCTAACCACTGAGCCACCGTGCCACCTCTTACATGCGTACATTCTCATTCTAGGATTGAGGATGAAATGATTCTGGTTTTGGATTGATGGCAGTGCAGGTCGAATAGTTCCCCAGCTGTTACACAGATTGTCTCGGTGTCTTGCTGGAGGCTAGATTAATATAATCAATAAGACACTCACTATAGAGTCAGAGTCATATAGCATAGAAACAGATCTGTAAGTCCTACCAGTTCATGCTGAACATAATCCCAAACTAAAGTAGTCTCACCTGCATGCTCTGGCCCATATCCCTCCAAACCTTTCCTATCCATGTATTTATCCAGATGTCTTTTAAAATGTTGTAACTGCACACACATCCACCACTTCTTCAGGAAGTTCATTCCACAAGTGAACCATCCTCTAAGAACATTTGCCCCTCATATCTTTTTAAAATCTCTATCCTCGCACCTTAAAAATGTGGCTCCTAGTCCAGAAATTCCCCAAAGGGAAAAGATAACTACCATTAACTCTATCTTTACCCCTCATTATTTTATAAACTTATAGTCCCAGCCTATCCTGCCTTGCTTTATAAATCAAACCTTTCATACCTGACAACATCCTGGTAAATCTCTTCTGAACCCTCTCCAGCTTAATAATATCCTTCCTATAACTGGGTGACCAGAAATAGACACAGTATTCTAGAAGAGGCCTCATCAATGTCCTGTACAACCTCAATACGACTTCCCAACTCAAAAGGAATAAGCAATGAAGACAAGTGTGCCAAGTGCCTTTTTAACTACCCTGTCTGTATGTGACGCAAACTTCAAAGAATTTTGTACTGAACCCCTATGTTCTACAACACTACTCAACGCTGTGCCATTAATTGTACTAGCCCTACCCTTGTTCGTTGTACCAAAATGCAATACCTTGCATTTGTCTAGATTGAACTCCTTTTGCCATTTTTCAGCCCATTGACCAATTTATCACAATCCCTTTGTAATCTTAAAAAACCTTCTTCACTGTCTATTATGCCACCAATTTTGATGTCGTCTGCAAACTTGCTAACCATGCCTTCTAAATTTTCATCCAAATCATAAGTGACAAACAAAAGAGGACCCAGAACTGATCCCCGTGGAACATCCCTGGTCACAGACCTCCAGTCCAAGAAGCACCACCACTCTGTATCCAATTGGCAAGCTCACCCTGAATCCCATGTGACCTAACCTTACTAATCAGTCTACCACGCAGAAGCTTTTCGAAGGCTTTACTGAAGGCCAATTAAAAACATTACTATTCTGCCCTCAATCCTTTTGGTAACTTCCTCAAGTTCATGAGACACTATTTTCCTCGCCCAAAACCATGCTGACTATCCCTAAATCAATTTCTGCCTTTCTAAATATCCATAAATCCTATCTTTTATAATCACCTCCAACAATTTACCCACAGCCGAAATCAGAAGCATAACAAGATGCAGAATGCCTTTCTATAACTCTTGTGGCAATGCTCAGTCAAAAGATGAGCGGTGTTGGATACTGGGCATAAATCACTTCACAAAGTGAATGCAGGCAAGTATGGAATATTACAGGAGATTATTCCAATAGAGTGCCTCTATTGTATATGAGGTTGTAAAGGGTGACCATCAGGAGGACATCAGGTAATACATAGAAACATAGAAGATATGAGCAGCAGGTGGCCATTCTGCCTTTAGAGCCTGCTGTGCCATTCATCATGATCATTGATCGTCCAACTCAAAAGCCTAATCCTGCTTCCCTCCATAACCTTTGATCTCATTCACCCCAAGTGCTATAGCTAGCCACTCTTGAATACATTCAACGTTTTGGCATCAACATCCAGTGGTAATGACTTCCACAGGCTCACCACTCTTGGGGTAAAGAAACATCTCCTCATCTCAGTCTTAAATGGTCTACCCTAAATCCGCAGGCTGTGGCCCCTAGTTCTAGCCATATATACCATCAGGAACATCCTCCCTGCATCTACCCTGTCCAGTCTTGTTAGAATTTCATAAGTCTCTATGAGATACTCCCTCACTCGTCTGAACTCCAGCAAAAACAATCCTAGACCCTAGAAGAGTCTAGGCCCGAAACGTCAAGCTTTTCTGCTCCTATGATGCTGCTTGGCCTGCTGTGTTCATCCAGCCCCACACCTTGTTATCTCGGATTCTCCAGCATCTGCAGTACCTTTTATCCCTGGAATCAACCTGGTAAAGCTTCTCTGCACTCCCTCAAGAGCAAGAACACCCCTCCTCAGAAAAGGAGACTAAAACTGCACACAATATTCTAGGTGTGGCCTTACCAAGGCCTTGCATAACTGCCACAACACATCCCTGGTCCTGCACTCAAAACCTCCCGCAATGAAGGCCAACATACCATTTGCCTTCTTAACCGCCTGCTACACCTGCATGCTTACCTTCAGTGACTGGTACACAAGGACAGCCAGGTCCTGCTGCACACTCCCCTTTCCCAATTTACAGCCATTTAGGTAGTAATGTGCCTTCTTGTTTTTGCTTCCAAAGTGAATAACCTCACATTTATCCAAATTATAGTGTATCTGCTATTGATTTGCCCACTCAACTAACATGTGGAGATCATGCTGAAGGATCTCTGTATCCTCGTCACATTTCACCCTCCCACCCAGCCAGGTATCATCTGCAAACCTGGAGATGTTACATTTGTTCTCTCATCCAAATCACTAATATATATTGAGAATAGTTGGACACCCAGCACTGATCCCTGTGGCACCCCACTAGTTACTGCCTGCCAATTTGAAAGGCACTCACTAATTCCTACTCTGTTTCCTCTCTGCCAACCAGTTTCCTATCCATCTCAATACACTTCCCCCAATCCCATGTGCTTTAATCTTGCACAATAATCTCTTATGCGGGATTTTGTCAAACGCTTTCTACAAGTCCAAATATACTACATCACCTGTCCCCCTCCTTGTCAACTCTACTTATTACATCTTCATAGAATTCTAACTAATTTCCCAAGCTTGATTTCCCCTTCGTAAATCCATGCTGACTGTATCTGATCCTGCCATTGCTTTCTAAACGCTCTGCTATAAACTCCTTGATAACTGATTCAAGAATTTTCCATACTGCCGATGTTAGGCTTACTGGCCTATAATTCCTGGTTTTCTCCCTTTTTGAATATTGGAGTGGACATTAGCTACCCTCCAATCTGCAGGGGCTGTTCCAAAGTCTACAGAATCCTGAAGATGACCACCAATGCATCCACTACTTCTACAGCATCTTCCTAAAGTACTCTGGGACGTAGATTATCAGGCCCTGGGGATTTATCAGCCTTCAATCCCATCAATTTTCCCAACATCATTTCTCTACTAATATTGATCTCCCTCAATTCTTCCCTCTCACTAAATCTTGCATTCTCCAACAATTCTTGTATCTGATTTGTGTCCTCTTTTGTGAGGACAGATCTAAAGTATGTATTCAGTTGCTTAACCACTACTTTGTCCTCTATTATACATTACCCTGTTCCTGTCTGTAGGAGACCTACATTTGTTTTCACCAATCTCTTTCTCTTCACGTACCTATAGAAACTCTTAGTGTCAGTCTTTATGCTCTCTGCAAGCTTAATTTCATACTGTATTTTCCCCTTCTTAATGGAAGAGAATGAGGCTAACAGCTGTTGCCAAAGACTAGGTTACCAGATAAACAATAATCATCAGAGCCCCTACAGTGTGGAAACAGGCCATTTGGCCCAACAAGTCCACACCGACTCACTGAGAAGCATCCTACACGGATTCACCACCGCATCCCACCCCCGTCCCCATTCCTGTAACCCTGCATATCCATGGCTAATCCACCTAATTTATACATCCCTGGACACTATGAGCAATTTAGCATGGCAAATCCACCTAATCTGCACATCTTTGGACTGTGGGAGGAAACCCACGCAGACAGCTGAGAGAACGTGTAAATTCCACACAGGCAGTTACCCGAGGCTGGAAATGAACCTGGGTCCCTGGTACTGTGAGACAGCAGTGCTAACCACAGCTACTGTGCTACCCGCAAAAGGACAATGAAGCATGCACCCTCAAGGTTTATTATAAACATAAATACCTACTAGAAACAACAGAAGTGGCTACAGAATTGAAATTATATATATATATTAGCACAAAGATAACATTAACAGGATAAGAGAAACACATTTTCTCCAACCTACCTTTGCATTGGTCCCTCCCTCTAGATGTAAATCCTGAGGATCTTCAGTCTGTGCCACCTTAGAAACACAGCACTCTGAGCTAGTACAGTTGAGTTGGTTTTGAATATCTGGAGAAGCTGGAAGGGGAGGATTCAAATGCTCATCATTATTCTTACTGAAGGATGATGACCTAAAGGAAAAAATAAAGATTGATAACCTAAAAGGCCGTAAAAATAATTTCAAATATCAGGAAGTAAGTTCAGCAGAAAGACCACTTCCCTCGAAATAATACATTTTGGGGGTGCAATTTGTAAAGTTAGTGTGTCTAGAAATTTCCAAAGACACAAAAATAGGTTGCATTGTTACACTATTATCTACACTAGTTACATCATATTTATAAGTCAAGGGAATGGATAAAACTCTAGCAAAAAGATTTTAAGACAACACCTGACAGAAGACTAATCCTGGTTCAATGAAGAGTGCAAGACAGCATGCCAGGAGTAGCACCACGCATGAGAAGTCAACCTGACATGACCCAAGACCAGTAGCACGACAAGCAGTATGCAATACAACGGCCAAGCAATCGCATAACCAACAGAACAGATCAAAAATTAAAACAGAAAATAGCAGAGAAACTCAGAAGGTTTGGTAGCATCTATTGCAAGATCCAAGCTCTGCAGTCCTGCCACATCCAATCATGAACTGTGGTGGACAATTAAATAACTAACAGGAGGGGTAGGGTTCCACAAATATCCCTATCCTCAATGGGGAAGCCCACACCATCAATGCAGAAGGAAGGCTGAAGCATTCGCAACAATCTACAGTCACAAGGGCCAACTAGATGATCCATTTCAGCCTCTACCAGTGGTCCTAAGCATCACATACGCCAGTCTCCAGGCAATTTGATTCACTCCACATGATATCAAGAAATGTCTGACAACATTCCAGCAATGGTACTGAAAATTTGTGCTCCAGAAAGTGATGTGCAGCTCAACAAGTTGTTCCAGCCCAAATACAACTCTACCCAGGTATGTCCTGTACACAAAAAGCAGGACAAATCCAAATTAGCCAATTACTATCCTATCAGTTTACTCTCAGTCATTGGCAAAGTGATGGAAGGAGTCATAAGCTATACTATCAAAATGCTTAACGTGAAGGAGGAAGCTATTCGGCCCATCATGTCTACACTGGCTCTCCAAAAGAACATTATGACTTGTCCCAGTCTCCCTCCCTTGTAACCTTGCATATTATCTTTAATCACTTATAATGCCTCTTGAATGCCTCATTTGAACCTGTATTAATCTTACTAATGATTTATGTACTCGTTCATGGTATTTTAAACAATCAGTATATCTGCATTTCTATTAAAAGGTATTTCACATTTAACGTCAACATGTTTACTATTGTTTCACTTTGACGTCAGTACATGATTCAGACTGGAAATCTCATGCAGCAATTTGTCACAATGTTTTTATGGTAGAACTTTATCACAGCAACATCCCCAAACCAAGGGGGTGTCCAAAACAGAAGTGCCCCCACAGTCATGTGGACAAGTTCCACAAAGCAACGACTCAAGTCAGCTATGTAGGCAACAAGAATGTGTGCAGCCCAAGTGCAAAAAGCCACCACTAGGCAGCAGGTGGGTACAAGCAACAACCCATGAGTGTCCTCTCTAAAATCCACTTTGAGGAAAATAAACCAGGCCTGAAGTCAGGACACCCTGTGTTTCTGCTTTCTCAACATTTGTTCTATCCTTTCTCAGATCCAAAGTGGTGACCTCCCATTTATTTCCCATCCCTAACTGTAGTGATTGTGGTGAGCTGCCTTTCTAAACTGCTGCAGTTCTTGGAGTACACCCACAATGCTGTTAAGGTCGTTGACACAGTAGCACAGTGAAAGAACAGTTCCAAGTCAGATGTAAACAACTTGGTGGGGAAATTGCATGTGGTGTTTCTACGGATTCGATGCCTTTTGCTTCTGGATGGGAAAAGGTCACAGGTTTGGAAGGTGCTATCCAAGAACGCGAGTTGCAGGATCATTCTATTCCCTAATCTATCATCTCCAGCCACATGAAACTGGTCAGAATAGAACTGAAAAGTAAATGCAAATGTGTGTCAAATCCACAACTGCAGGGCTGACTCTTGTAAATTCCTCAGAGCAGAGAAAATTGAGAGGGGACATAATTTTATGTCTCTCAATCATGAAGGACGTAGATAGACATTATGAAGCTTTTCCCCTTCAAGGAAACAGATCCTTCAGTCCAACTCATCCATGCCGACTAAGTTTCACAAACTAAACTAGTCCCACGTGCCTACATTTGGCCCATATCCCTCCAAACCTTTCCTATTCATGTACCTATCCAAAGCTCACCACTCTTTGTGGCAGTTTATTCACATACAAACCACCGTTATCCTCCGATCCAGTTTAAATCTTTCTCCTCCCACCTTAAAAAGGTACGCCCTCTAGTTCAACTCCCCCACCCAAGTGGAAAAATGTTTGTTATTCACTTGTCTATGTCCCTCATGATTTTACAAACTTCTATAAGGTCACCCCTCATCTTTCTACATACCAGTGAAAAAAGTCTCAGCCTATCCAGCCTCTCCTTGTAACTCAAGACCTCTAGTTCCAGCAACATCCTGGTAAATTTCTTCTGTGTGGAGTTTGCACATTCTCCCCATGTCTGCATGGGTTTCCTCCGCGTGCTCTGGTTTCCTCCCACAGTCCAAAGATGTGCACGCTTGGTGGATTGCGTGCTAAATCGCCCCTAATGTCCAGGGATCTGTAGATTAGGGGGACGGGTCTGGGTGGGTTGCTCGGAGGGTTGGTGTGGACTTATTGGGCCGAAGGGCCTGTTTCCACACTACAGGGATTCCATGAGCTATGAATCTTCTCCAATTTAGTAATACCCTTCCTACAGCAGACACAGTACTCCAAAAGTGGCTTTAATGTCCTGTACAACCTCAATATGACCAAATCCTATACTCAATGTCCTGAGCAATGAAGGCAAGCATGCTGAAGCCACTCTGTCTACTTGTGACACAACTTTAAGAACTATGTACCCGAACCCAAAGGTCTCTTTGTTCAACAACACTGCCTCGGGTTGTACAAGTCATGCCCTTGTTTGCCTTACCAAAATGCATTACCTCACATTTATCCAAACTGAACTGCATCTGCCATTCCTCAGCCCATTGGCTCGATTGATCAAGATCCTTTTGTAACCTTAGAAAACTTTCTTCATTGCTGACTATATCACCAATTTTGGTGTCATCCACAAACTTACTAACCATTCCTCCTAAATTCTCATCCAAATTATTTATATAAATGACAAATGACAGCAGACCCAGCACAAATCTCTGTGGAACACTGCTCTTGTTGTGAAGGACTCTTCACATAAATAAAGGGTGATTTGATGACAGGACACCAGTCTCAGTGGAGTTATTTCAGTAGCAAATTGAAGTAAACCTGCAATCATCCAAAACTCCATTGCTGTGACCTAAGTTATACCAATGACCAGGGGCACAGATATAAGGTAAGGGACAGAAGATTTAGGAGGGGATGAGAGAAAAACTTTTTCACTCAGACAGTGATGGCAGAATCTGGAACTCAGTGCCTGTAAGGGTGGTAGAGGCAGAAACCCTCATAACATTTAAGTAGTATTTCGTTGTGCACTTGCAATGCCAAGGCATAAAAGACTATGGAGCCACGTGCTGAAAAATGGGATTAGAATAGTTGATTGTTTTTGACCAGCATGGGCACAATGGGTCGAAGGGCTCTTTTCTGTGTTGTTGATCTCTATGACTCCACGGCATTCTTCAGTTTTAACATTGTGTGGAGGTCAGAGATGAAGACAAAAACTTCAAGCAATCTTTTTTAAAACAGAGCTTCTCACATTCTGGAGTCAATAACCCTTTGTTGGTCTGTGATTTCTTAAGTACTGACAGCCCTTGGCACCTAGTACTCTTTGTAAGAGAGAGCGTGAATTAAGGCATTCATACGAGGGGAGGCTAGATGGGTGAGGTTATCAAGGTTTGAGCCAAGCAAGGAATTAGCAGTTTTAGCAGGCGAGAAACTTTAACAAAATGACTGCTTGCAATACAACTAAGTATGGTACCTACTTAAAAAAAAACATCAAGGACAGATGAAAACAGTAAACCAAATATGTAGCAACCTTGGGTCCTCCATATTGGTATGCTGTGTAAAGAAGAGAGAACACCACTGTAATCAATACTGGATCAATACACTTGCCTGTTGCCTCTTCGATGACATCTGCTCTGCTCCCACAGGAACCATCTTGCCTGCTCCCATCTTTCACGCTTTTTATGCCGTAGGGAAAACGCTTCATCTGAAATGTCTTCTAGCTGTGAATAAAGTGGACACTGACCAACAGAAACTAAAATCTTGTTTAATTAACGTAAACTTGGTTAAAATGTTTGCACAAGGATTATATTAAGAAAAAACATGAGCATAAGGAAATAGAAAAGCAGAAGCAGTAATTTTAAAAAAAAGCAGGGATGCTGATGCCCTGCCAAAATAAGTGCCAGGACTTTCAGGAGTTTTCCCCTTATTTCTTGCCTAAGAAGGCAACCAATTGCACAAGAGTTTCCACCTCTAACCAATTTGGAGTGGAAGTCCGGTTTATATGTTAGTGAAGTATTGCAAATCTCCCAGCAGGACATCCAAAAGCCACTGCCATGAAAATGACAAATCTCTCAGTAATGGGGGCAAACATTTTTCATTGAGAAGAATAAGAAACAGACAACTGAAGAGAGGGATGATGGTTAATACGGAGACAAAAATTTTTGAAGAAGGCTAAGATGGGTGGTTATTATAGGATTGTACAATCCTTAAAATGTTAGCACAATGAGAGCAATAACAATGGTATAAAATATCAGGTGGGACCAGTGATCTGGAAAGCAAAAAAGGGCAAGTACTACAACCAGTATCAATAATGAGAAATGCAACTGATCTAAAATCAGCTGGGCAGTTGCAGTCCCAGAGTTATCAGTATGATTGTAGAGGGGTCATTAATAAAAGTCACTACCAGTTATTGGAACTGTTGCTGTTGACTTTAAACATACCACTTCCCCTGGTGTGTGTCGTTCCTTTGACGGTTTGATGGGCACAATTCGCCAGCTGTTGACAGAAAGGAAAGCAAATTCAGTCAACAAACCTATGAATTGCATAGCACAGGAGTGAGCTATAGGTCTGTTGATCTTGTGCTAGCTACTTATCCAACTAGCCCCACTCCTCTGTCCTTCCCATGGCCCTCTGAATTCTCCCCCCTCAACTTTGTTTAATTCACTGTCAAATGTTACTGCTGAATTTCCATTCAACATCATTTAAATGCAGTGCATTCCTGACTGTTCCAATATTTATTGTGTAAAACATATTTCCTCACCTCCTCTTTGATACTTTTGTTTTTTATTTTAAATTTGTGCCACGTCAGAGAAAAAGCATTCTATCTTGAGCAAAGCAGTGAGAACAACATATCACAAACTTTATCAATGTAACACAGAACCAGACTGAAGTATGAATAAAGAGCTAGGACACAGCTGTTTTGTACTTTATGAAGAATGAGAAAGATCACAATAACTGATATCCAGTTGGAATCATGCAGACTAAAAACAGATTAAATAGATGATTGGATGAACCTTGTACAGTGTCTTGGGACGTTTCTGAAATGATTTATTTCTTTTGTCAGTTGGAGCTGGAGCACCACCTTTGGCAGAATCCACTGCAGACATCATAATACATCAACTTTTCAGTGAACAAGACTAATGTGAATTGAAAAAAAGTTATCACATCTTGGGAACTTTGGGAATATTGAGAAACACTGACCACCCCTCCAAAAAAAATGTAATCACTACAGAATCATTTCAAAGTGCTGAACTTGTTGATTTTGCTGCTGACTACAAAATCCACTCAACTACAGAAAAAAACGCTGTTTTCCATTTATAACTTATAACGTACTCAGTAAAGCACTTTGCAAACGAATAAATGTCTCCAAACGGAAAAATTAACTGTTTCTCTCTGCCAAACCTACTGAATATTTTCAGCAATTTTTGTTTATTTCAGATTTTCAGCAACCATAGCATTTTACTTTTGTAGCAGACTGGTTATTTCTGAAGTACAATCATTATTATGCAAGCAATCGTGGCAACCAATTCACTGTGACAAACTTTAGCGGAGTCAGTGATGTACCAATCCAAAGTAGAACTAGCTTAAATGAGGAAAGGCAGAGCACAGTAAGAGACCATTTTTGAATATGCTGATTGAAGAAATCTTAAAAGCTTGATCCTTTATTCTGAGACTGTGATCCAGTGTTCTAGATCCTGCAACCCTGGAAAACATCCTCAGCATTTACCTTAGCCATTTCTGTTTTTTTTGACAAATTTTCATTCAAGACATATTAAACAAGTATCTGATGTCTGCCTTTACAGTATAGACAGCAAAGTGGATGAGGAGCAGGCTCAAGGGGCTGAATGGCCTACTCCTGCCCCTATTAAAGTTTTGGATCTGAAACATTCCAGAATAGCTCCCCATTTTTGCTGCTCGCTCTTTTTTAAGAACAGCAGGATTAGGCTTGTTTGCTACCTTCCAATGTTTGGAGATGCCTTCGAAGCCAAGAAACCCTGGAAGGTAAAAACCAATGCATCCACCATTTCTGTAGCCTGCTCTTTTAAAACTCTAGGATGAAGGCTGTCAGATCCACACGCTGGTCATTACCTACTCCTATTCATTCTTCCCATACTATACCTTTACTTCTGTTGATTTCTTTAAGACCCTCATTCCTGCAAAAACTAGACACACCATTCTTCATCCCTTCCAGAGCATTTTTAGTTGTTTTTTTTCTGTGAAGGCCTCAATGTGTTCACAAATTCCTTTTTACTCACATGGCTGATGCTTTTTTCTCAGAATGTGCCACTTAATCATTTGTATATTTTTTCCTTATTAATTTCTTGATTTTCCTAAGCTGAAGTCTAAAATCCACCCTAACTTCACTCTTACTTTTCTTTTCAGTCAAACAGTAAGCT
This sequence comes from Ginglymostoma cirratum, assembly GCA_024137785.1. Classification (NCBI taxonomy): domain Eukaryota; kingdom Metazoa; phylum Chordata; class Chondrichthyes; order Orectolobiformes; family Ginglymostomatidae; genus Ginglymostoma; species Ginglymostoma cirratum. The sequence continues at coordinate 856,285 of JAHRHZ010000173.1, forward strand.
TCTTCCTTTGATCTAATACAATTTTTAACTTCTCATTTGCCACAGAGCAATTTTTCTGCAAGATTTTTCATAGAATCATAGAATACCTGCAGTGTGGAAACAGGCCATTTGGCCCAACATGTCCACTCCACCCCACCGAAGAGCATCCCACCCCAACTCATTCCCCTACCCATGCATTTCCCCATGTCTAACCCACCTAACCTAGACATCCCTGATACTACGCATTTAGCATGGCACACCTGTGAACTGTGGGAGGAAACCGGAGCACCCAGAGGAAACCCACGCAGACACGGGAGAATGTGCAAACTCTAAACAGTTACCCGAGGGTGGAATCAAACCCTAGTCCCTGGTGCTGCGAGGCACCAGTGCTGACCACTGTGTCGCTGTGCTGCCGTATTTTTGTTCCTTAATTTTTTTTTTTTGCTTAGTAGGTATTAGTTCTTCATGCTGTGTCTCTACCATAACGTCTTTTAACGTACAGTCCAAATCTACCCTCGGTCAATTCATGCCTCAAAGCAAGTTCTTTTTTTTAAAAAATTCATTTTGTGGGATGTGGGCGTCACCAGCTGGTCAGCATTTAATTGCCTGTCCCTAGTTGCCCTTGAGAAGCAGTGGTGAGCTGCCTTCTCGAACCGCTGCAGTCCAGCTGCTGCAGGTTGACCCACAAAACCATTAGGGAGGGAATACCAGGATTTTGACCAAGACAGTGAAGGAACAGCGATAAATTTCCAGGTCAGGATGGGGAGTGGTTTGGAGGGGAACTTGAAGGTGGTGCTCCCAAATATCTAACCCCCTTTGTCCTTCTAGATGGAAGCGATCGTGGGTTTGGAAGATTATGTCCGAGGATCTTTGGTGAATTTCTACAGTGCATCTTGTAGGTAGTACACCCTGCTGCAACTGAGCGTTGGTGGTGGAGGGAGTGGATGCAGTGTCAATCTAGCAGGTTGCTTTGTCCTGAAATGGCATCAAGTTCTTGAGCACTGTTGCAGCTGCACTCATCCAGGCAAGCGGGGGACATTCTATCACACTCGATTTGTGCCTTGTAGACGGTGAACAGCCTTTGGGGAGTCAGGAGGTGAGTTACTCGCTACACTATTCCTAGCCTCTGCCCTGCTCTTGTAGCCACTGTTTATGTGGTGAGTCAAGATGAGTTTCTTATCAATGAAAACTCCCGGGATGTTGATAGTGGGGGTATTCAGCTGTGGTAACACTATTGAACGTTAAGAGGCAGTGCTTAGATTTTCGCTTGTTGGTGATAGTCATAGTCTGGCATTTGTGTGGCGCAAATGTAACTTGTTACTTATCAGCCCAAGCCTGGATATTGTCCAGATCTTGTTGTATTTTGACATGGACTGCTTCAGCATGAGAAGTTGCGAACAGTGCTGAACTTCGTGTAATCATGGGCAAACATCCCCACGTGAGACCTTATGATGGAGGGAAGGACATTGATGAAGCAGCTGAAGATTGTTGCGCCTAGGACACGACCCTGATGAACTCCTGCACAGATGCAGGCAGTTTGCTTTGAATTAGATGTGAGACCATAGTTTCTGACTTAAACAAATCACTTCCAAGCATGACATGAAATTCACATTGTGGCTATTTTTGTCTAGACACACCAGTTTATTAATAAACCTTCCCTCACTATGTATTACCAAATCCAAAATTGTTGGTTTGATAGGGAACTGATACAGAAAACTATTTTCACACATTACACCAACTCATCCTTCACACAATTAGATTATTTACAAGATAAGTAAGATCTCTTTTCCCTTTTCTAGTTTGACTACTACTTCTAAAATTGAAGTATCCTGAAATATATTGTTCCCAACCTAGGTCACTTTTTAACCGTAGCTCAATAACGAACATTCGGTCAAACCTATTAAATTTCCATCTGTGCTTTTGTAATACCTGATTTGTTGAAAACGCTTGACGTTCCAATATAATGCCATTAGCTTTGAGATTATTCTAATTTTACTTGACCTGCCCTTAGTCACAAATGCCCATTACCTTTGTTAATCTCACGATCCCTTCATGATCCATTAATTTTAAAAAAACTGCACAGAGTCTGGGCCTCAAATTTTCAAATATTAAAAGGCCTTTGAGAAGATGCAAAGATTGAACAGAATGGTATCAATCAGATGCGTTATGTACAGGGATTAAGAAACCGACATTGTCTGCTTAGAGCAATTAAGAGGGAACATTTAATTGGGTTATTCAAAATGTTGCGAAGGCTTTCAGATAGAGAGGGAGAAACTGTTTCCACTGACATACGGGTATGAGCCAGAGGACACAGACTGAAGGTAATTGACAGATGAGCCAGAGAGAGACTAGAAAAGAATTTAAATACAGTGCCAGGAAGCAGATTCATTAGTAACATGCAAGAAGTGAGTTAGAAATACACTTGTAAAAAGAAAATAAAATTGCAGGCTGTGGGAAAAAAATGGGAAGACTGAATTGGACTGTTCTTTCAAAGAGGGAGTACATGCGTTGTATACTTCTCGGAATACATGGTCTGATCAACACTCTGGAAACTCAGTCAGTGCTTCTACTCCTGAACATTATCCAATGGCTGAGGGAGGGAGAGAGACAGAGAAGTTCACAATATGAAATAGTCTGACAGCACTCAGTGAAGGATGATGGGTTAGCAAAAGAGATTGCTGTCAGGAGATGGTGGGGAGTCAGGAAGGGGGGAAAAATAACAAACCATTCCTTCAGGAAAAGGTGGTTTTCCACGTGTCAAAATCAAATGCAGGTTTTGAGATGCCAGGTAAATGGTACACAAGGTGTTAACACATCACAAAATCAACGAAGCTTGATAAACTGATAGGTTTAGAAAACCTGGTCAGCATTGATGGAGTTTATGTGCTGCATAACTCTACGACGGTGATAGGATTTCGGACAAAATTATCAAACTACATGTTAGATCTATACCACAGTCTGAACAGCCTGCATATTAACAGGGACGTTAATTTAATTCTGTGCAATCTAAGACGAGATTCTGTGATACGCATCTAACAGACTGAAGACAGGAAAATTTTTAGTTTTTCTGATATTTTGCACTATACACCACAACATGAGTAGGGACATGAACAGCAGCATACACAAGCTGGTCCAGTCAGTTATCTGTCCTTTTCTCGATCAGTATGACTTTTTTTTAATGCAATTAATTATTAATAATTTTAATAAAAGACTGATATTTTTAATAAGGTGTATGTTCACTTCCTAATGAAAGAAAAATGTACTTAGATTCATGACCAATTATATGACCTCAAAATAATTCTGCTATAATGTACTGTTTTATATTTACTCATGTTGTCCTCAAATAGTTGGACTGATTTAGGGTCAATGGTAATGCAAGGTTAAAGTTACTGCTTGAAACAATACGTGGAGAACTCTCTTGATCCCTCAATGCTAGCCTTCTGCTAGATATAACAATAAAATTTTTAATAAAAAGTCTACCTGGGTGTAATTATTTCCTTATACTGCAGCTTCTCGATCTTGGAGGTGGCAACCAATGACATTGGTATCACAATGTTATCAATATCGTAACAACATTCACTCTGCTGTCTTTGCCGTGAAGGAATCTAGAATGGCACAACATAAAGCGTTTTTCATTGTATATACAAGAATTTGCTTTACTACTTTCCTGAAAAAAAATAGTAAAAGTGACATCATCCCCATTTTGATAACATAGCAAAAGTACAATCCTGTCAATTTTCTGCTGCCCTTCTTCCAGAAGGCTCAGGTTTTTTGCTCCATGGCAATTCAATGAACACCAGAGCATTTCATAGTACAAAACTTTAGGACCATTGTAAAAGATATTTAATCAAAATATTTTTAAAGCAAAAACAAATCTACTCATGTTATTCTCCCTTTATTCAGGTATTTATTGTGAATTATCCTGATACATGCTTTGACAAAACGCTGTTTTATTTTAAAAGCGATATTTAAACAATACCATGTTCAATACTTCAGCAAATAAACAATCACCATTGTATGAAGTGAGAAAATAAATGGCAAAAGACTATTTGACTGAATAGGGTGGTGAGGAAAATCCCATTCCAACTTGATGAATTCGAGGGAAGGTCACTAAATCAGACTGGAAACTCTCAGCCAATTTCTCTATTCCTAGCGTGGAAATAACCAAGGTCATCTTGGACAATCTCTCTCATCCCAATTAAGATGAGTAGAGATCAACGATGAAATCTGGAATCTAATGATCTATGTGGCTCACCTACCTACATAAAGTCTGAATCAATTAGGTTGCAAGAATCAAAAGTCTATCAGTCAGAATCAAATTAACATACAAAGTGATCACAATTCATTTCATTTTTTAAAAGCTATTTCTTTACAAACCCAATCAATCGTTGGGGCAGAGGATTTATGATCCTTTGTATGGTCAAATCACAAGGACAATAATAACTCATGTTCTTAATTAATCCTGGCTAAGTTTATCCTTGTTCTTTATCCTCAAATTCATCCTCACAAATACTACATAGAAACAGCTACTATGCCCATTGACTGGGATGCCCTCATCTTTAAACCAATCCCATTCAAAAAACAATGAAGACACCTCAATGCTCTAGCATCTGAAACAAACAAGACTAGGATAGACATATCCAGATCAAAATCAAATAATCTCCTCCTGTGGTTTAATCAAAATCATGCCTTTGTCAGACAAAGGATAAATCTCTATTTTTGCGAAATCTTTTGGAAAATGGCCACTTCATCCTTGAAGAAACCTTCTTACATTATGGCTATAATGAAAATAAAGTTTAATTAATATATAGAACATAGAACTGTACTGCACAGGAAAGGGGCGCATGATGCTGTGCTGAACATGGGGCCAAATTAAGTAATCCCTTTTGCCTGCCCTTGCATCCATATCCCTCCATTCCTTGTATATTCATGTACTTATCTTAAAAAAATCCCTTAAATGCCCCATCGTATCGGCCTCCACCACCACACTTGGCTGCACGCTCCAGACCCTTACCACTAAAAAAAACTTGCTCCTCACATTTCCATTGAAATTTCCCCCCACCCTAGGATTAGACATTTCAACTCTGGGAAAGGGCTCTTAAAAAAGAAAAAAAAAAAGGGCTGCACACTGCTGCCTCACATGCCAGGGGCCAGGGTTCGATTCCGTCCTTGGATGATTGTCTGTGCGGAGTTTGCACATTCTCCCCATGTCTGCATGGGTTTCCTCCAGGTCCTCTGGTTTCCTCCCACAGTTCAAAGATGTGCAGGCTAGGTGGATTGGCCATGCTAAACTGCCCGTAGTGTTCAGGGATGTGTAGCTTAAGGGGATGGGTCTGGGTGGGATGCTCCAAGGGTCGGTGTGGATATGTTGGGCTGAAGGGCCTGTTTCCACACTGTAGGGATTCTATGATATATGGAAAAGATTCTGACCGTCAACCCTATCTATGCATTTTATAATTTTAAAGACTTCTAAAGACTTCTATCAAATCTCCCCTCAGCCTCTGCCACTCCAGACAAAACAACACCGGTTTTTCTAGTCTCCCATTATAGCTCGTACCCTCTAATCCAGGCAGCACCCTGGTATTTTGATATATATAAATGACTTACATGTAAAACAGCAAAGGTCCAAGTATGGATAGTTATCCATACTTGGACCTTTGCTGGTTTACATGTAAGTAGAACAGCATTAGGTCACGGATCTTCAGCCTGAAAAACACCCCTCCACCACTAACCTCTGCCTTCTATGGGTAAGACAATTCTGAATCCATGTGGCCAAGTTGCCATGAATCCCATGCATCTTAATCTTTCTGTTGAGCCTACCACGAGGGACTTTACTGAAAGCCTTACTAAAATCCATGTAGACAACATCCACTGCTCTGCCTCATCAATCATCTTTGAATTTTTCGAAGAGGTGACAATCAAGTAAGAAAGACATCACCGCCCTGCACAAAGCCATGCTGACTGTCCCTAATTAGGCCATGCTTTTCCAGATGCACATAGATCATATCCTTAAGAATTCTCTCCAACAGCTTCCCAACCACCGATAAGAGACTCACCGGTCTAATTTTCTGGATTATCCCTATTTCCCTCGTTGAACAGAGGAACAAAATTAGCTACTCACTGGTTGTCCAGTACCTCTAGATGCTAGCAAGGATTCAAAAGTCTTGGTCAAGGCCCCCGCAATCTCCTTTCTTGCACCTCTCAGTAACCTTGGGTAGATACCATCAGGCCCTGGGACTTGCCCAGCTTAATGCTCTTCAAGAGACCCAACACCACTTCTTTCTTGATCTCAAAATGCTCTAGCATACTAGCATGCTTCACACAAATCTCACTACCCTCCATATCCTACTCCTGGGTGAATACCGACGCAAATTATTCATTTAGGATCTCACCCACAAACTCTGCCAAGTGCAAGTTCCCTCCTTTATCGTTGAATGGTACTACAATCTCCGTAGCTATTCTCGTTTTAATGTATGTATGGAATGCTTTGGTATTCTCTTTAACTCTACGTGCCAAGGTCATTTCACAGCCCCTTCTTGCTCTCCTAATTCCCTACTTGGGTACTTGCAATATTCAGAAGGAATTTCTCATTTATGCTATCTTCCTCCTCCCAACACTCCAGTGTTGGGATACATCCAACAAAGAAGCATACGAGGACCAAACAATAGCGACAGGTTTAGGCAATTCTAATAAATTACAGAAATGAAATCTTACATCTTTTGTCTGTGGAAGTGATCTTTGGTATGTTGATGACCTGGAAGCTTCAGTACCTGTTGGGCTGGAACATGGAGTTTGTTGAATAGGGGTAAAGACTGATGTCTGTGCTGTTTTTACCAAAGAACCAGGAGTTTCTCTGGGATTTAGCAAAGGACAATGCCGTTTACTTAGAGCTGAAATACAAAAAGATGTGCAGAAAATAGGAGCAATTACATCATTATGACAATGAGATTCTGTAAAGCTATTTAACTAATCTGATTTTAGAAACTGGCATCGGTACTCTTAAAACAGCGATTCAATAACATTAGTTGTGATTTATTGTGAAGTTTCATTCATTTTAAATCTAAAATAAAATAAATAATTATGACAAATTGTAAGTAAACAACTTTCAACTCAATCTATTAACAGAAAATTAAATGGGCATTATATATCACAAAACGGATTAATTAGAAAAGGCCTAGGCAAATTGGGAGATATTGTTTAATGTAGCAAAATACAATGTGTAGGAGCTAGGGAGGGGAATTACAAAATAAGAGTTGGGAGTGAGAGTTTCTTCTGCAGAATTGAAAGGAGAATCTGGAGTCATTGTGGACAGGGGAGGAAATAAAAAGGCAGAAAGTGTACCTTCAGAAATACAGGCAAGAACAATCAAACTAACAAATGCACACTTTATATAGCCCCTTTCACAGCCTCAACGTATGACAAAGCACTTCATACCAAATATAAACGACTTGACTTCAGAGTCATGAACTGGCTATGTGCAATTTGGCTGTCATATTTGCCAGAAACAGAGATAAATGATGCTCAGGAAACTGAGCAAACTCCCAACCTTTTCTTTGAATAAGACATCTCATCCAACTGACAGTATTTCCAACACAGGATTCACTCAGTACTGCAGTGGAGTGTCTGCCCAGCTTATGTGATCGAGTCCTATAGTGTGACCTGCACCATGATCTAACTCCAAGACAGTTTAAACACCGGTGTCTTTTTATTTTTGTGCTTTTAAAGCATTGGTCTGAAATGAAAATGAATGGCTTTAAAACCGAGGATTTAGAAGGATGGCTGCTTGCATTGCAAGTAAGAAATTAGATACCTATTGTGAACAGCAGCTGAGGGATCACTTACATGTGAAGCTGACTGGTTTGTGGACTAGGGACCAATTATCAAAGACAATGGTCCAGAATGAACTTTAGGAAGTGGTGGATGTGGGTACAATTACAATGTTTAAAATACATTTGCATAAGTACATTAATGGGAAAGGTGTTAAGGGATATGGGCCAGGAGCAGACGGGTGGGACTAGATTAGTTTGGGATTATGTTTAGCAGAGACTGGTTGGACTGAAGGGTCTGTTTCCATACTGTATGACTACGCGACTGTCAAACAGCTGAACATCTTGGGCTGTGAATAATAGAGATGGCAGTCAAACCTGGAGAGAACCTAGGTCTGTAGCAGCCAAGAGCTCACTCTCACTCCTCTACAGTAAGCACTTTAATCCTGATAAGAATGACTGATCTTTCCCTCACCAGATGCTGAGAGTTGGGACTTTGAATTGGATTAAGTCAGAGATCTTTTGTAAGCGAACCAGCCTTCTGCAAACCAGTGGAAGCATTTGAAAAACCAAAGTCGAGGAGAAACTTTTGGACCAGCAAGAACTAACCCTTGTGAATACAGACTATTTTTACAATGATGTTTTAAGTTTCCCACCGCTCGTGCTTCCCTCCCCCACTGTTCATTTTTATCTGCAGGTGTACAAGGGGAGTTTATAAGGGACTTAGAATTTACATTTGTAGATTTTACTTAGTGCAATCGCTTACCTATAGCCAGAATCTAATGATGTGTAATAAATAATAATTCTCATTAAGTGCAGAAACCTGGTCCGTGTCTTCAATCAACACAGGACTGAAAACCAGATAGGTTAGAAATTTTGTATAGTTCTTTCTGTGATAACTCTGCAGTGCGGTATCCAGCAAGCAATAGAGTGGGAAGATAGACAAGAGGTCACAAGTATTGGCAAGTGAGAGAGGTCAACTAGAAGAGAAATATCAGCTTAGCGAGTGAAAAAGAGAAAGAAAGCTATTCCACAGACGAAAAGTTCAGAGGGAGACAGACTCTGTGGATACAAGAAATGTGTTATTTATTGCACTTTTCCCTCAATCGAGTATCTGCATTAAGAATAACTGATACACCAAATCAGGCTAGGTACCAGTGTTAGCTGTGTATCAGCAAGGTTAGGTCGAAGTCAATGTGCAAGCTTCACGCTTTCAAAAGATCATTCATGGAATGCAGTCATCACTGGTTGGGCCAGCATTCATTTCCCATTCCTAATTGCCTATGAGAAAAAGTGGTGGCGAGCTAACTTCTTAAACCAGTGCAGTACACTTGACGCAGGCACACTCACAATGCTGTTAGGGAGACAGATCCAGGATTTTGACACAGCACTCAAGATTACCCAGTAAGTGTTGTCTAACTGCAGAATCTAATGTTGAACACTGTTGCAAGTTTTGCCAGCATGAGCTGTTTGGGCATGGTCAGTACATTGTTGAGAAGACATTAACAGAAATGGAATCGTATGTGATCTGTCAGTCTTTGGGATTGATGGCCTACATAGCTGGAATCTCACCAACACTGGAATTCTATATACCACTTAAGTGTATGATAGGCAGAATATCTTTTTGGCTTGATGGTAATATCCTGTTGGAGGCAAATACCATCTGTACTCAACTTCACCTGTTGCTCAAATCTTTAAAATACTTTACCCTTCTGAGATATAATAAGCACTTTTCAGGAGTAACAGACCCCACCTTAGAGCCTTTCATGAGTTTGTGCAATACGTGGAGAGAAATCGTCTGTTAAGGGTAGCTATTATCATGCAAGATGGCTTTTAATGCGCTTATCAGTTTCAAGCTTGCAGGGTAAAAATGTGACTGTGGCCTCGTTCACGAGGTTGCTGTTTAGGCCAGTCCTATAGCAGATGAAATTGTAGGAATCCCAACATGTATTCTGAAGGTAGGTTTGCGGTAAGGGAGTTAATTTGACAGTTCCACTTCAGATGTAAATTTAAACACAGGATAGAGCCCGTTAAGACAATGTAAGGAAATTCTCACACAAACTTTAGATTCAATTAAGCAAATCTATAATCTACATACTGAAATGTGCAAGAGGTTGGTGTCATTCCATCGAAAACATCTTTCACGGAAACCAAAGAGGTTTGCAAAACTGGGCAAATCAGGAATCTTATGGCAACATTATTGATTTGGACTTGCAAAGAGTTGTTACTGAACTCAACTGCATCAGTTGCTGAATTCATAAATTCAATGACAATGATTCACAAAATAGGGGCCGGTCTAGATTGCCACAACATAATCCTGCAGTACAAATGTCTACAGCTTCCTCGAGTGATTTTTTGGAGAATAAGCCAGCAATGTCATATGATCACACATTCCGTTGTTAGTGATATGAAAGTCCTGATTGGTCCTCACAAATGTAAAGGAATTCTTCACTATATCAGTAGAAAACTTGTTCAAGATTGTTTCTACTCAAGACAGTTTGTGCCTGGGAAGGGAATTTCATCAACTGAGTATCAGCAAATTTGCTTCAACATATCAGATGGAAGAATGATTTTAAAATTCTTTTTGCTGATAGGAATGCATTACTTTACCCTATATTGTCAAAAATGCTGTTATATGAGCACAAAGTTAATTGACAGTGTCAGTTGAAAGGTAAGCATGAATTTGTAAGTTAAACAAACCACAATGCTAGTCAAAAAATTGTTTCAAACAAGGAGGGTGTTCTAAATGTAGCACAAATACGTCAACTAGAAATTTTAACGAGATCATCAATATAGGGATGTTTATTACTTTTGTCTCAGTATTTCAATGCTTTAACTAAGCAAGCTTTTCAGAAGATTTCAGTTTGTTACTGTTATCAGGTTCAATTGCATCTTCAGGATCTAATGTTAGGTTTTCCATGGGCATTTCTTCTGTATCCTCAACAGAAGCCAAGGCATCTTTGTATCACTTCTGCTGGTGAAGTATCATCATCTACTTGCAGGTTAATTTCCTTAATAACTTGCTTTATCTTTCTCCCCAGTCATGTGTTGCCTCCTTTTTTGCTATTATATTTTGATTTTCATCGTAAAAAATTTCTTTAAGTTGGTCTTGAGAGATGTCTGGTGTATTTTTCAACAACTGCAAGTTAGCTGCACCAGGTGTTCTTACCCAGCTGCCATCAATCATGAGTCTACCATTCCGTTCCACCTCAGCTGTTTGAACCAGAAGTTTATTGATTTCTTCCTCCCAATAGTTTTAATAAGCCCATGAATCAGACCAGTTTTTAATTATCAGAGTCTGCAAATTTTTCATCTGAAATCTTACGTGGACTATCATCTTTAATGAATTTTTCCTTATAGTTCATTTCAAGCCTTTTCCCCCAGCCCCTCCTTAACTGGCCTTTTTTGCTCAAGATTGCTTTCATTACACTCTTCCTGGTTTTTTTATTTTTCTTCCATCCTGTACATACTCATCTAATTCTGCTTTTAACTTATTTCCTCCTCCTTCTTCTGATGCTGCTTTGCCATCATCTTCTTTGCCAGTGCATAACTGAAGTCTCAGACTATCGAGAATTTATGTCAATGCTGCCCTTCATTCCCAAAATTCCCAGCTCTGTTGCCACAGCATCTTGATTTTTCACTTGTAACATGAGCATCAAATATTGTTAACTTTGTGACCTACTACTTTTGCAGGATTTCCAGTCCCTGTAAAACATCAACTGGACGAAAAGGCAAGACTGGAGGCTTTAAAGGTAGATTGTTCGCACTATTTGAACACTTCTAACATTTCCTTTGCCACAAGAGTCTTCTCTCATCATCTGAATCAAGATCACTCTCTTCACTCAAATTGTCAATTGTTATGGTTTGGCAGCAACCCTCAAGTCGAAAGCTAATAGATGAGCTGGCATATCATTTTATGCACGAAAAGGGTGTAGTTGGAAAATATAGTCGTGCTGGGACCTCTGCTGTTTGTGACATATACAAATGACTTAGATGAAAATGTAGATGGGTGAGCTCGTAAATTTGCAGGTAATACAAAGATCAGTGGAGTTGTGGATAGTGTAGAAGATTGTCAAAGGATACAGCGGGATATGGATCAGTTACAGATATGGACGGAGGAATGTCAGATGGAGTTTAATCCGGGTAAGCTGCACTTTGGGAGATCAAATGTTAAGGACAAATATACAGTTAATGGCAGGATCCTGAAAAGTGTTGATGTACAAAGGGATCTCAGGGTTCAAGTCCACAGCTCTCTGAAAGTGGCCACACAAGTAGATAGGGTGGTAAAGGTGGCGTACGGCACTTTTGCCTCTATTGGTCAGGTAATTGAGTACAAGAGTCAGATGTCATGTAGCAGCTTTAGAAGACTTTGTGAGGCCTCTCAGAGTACTGCATTCAACTCCGGTCACCACATTACAGAAAGGACGTGGAGGCTTTGTAGAGGGTGCAGAAGAGGTTTACCAGGATGCTGCCTGGATTAGAGGGTATGAGCTATAAGGAAAGGATAGAAAAACTTGCGATGTTTTCTGTGGAGTGGCGGAGGCTGATGGGCGACTCGATAGAAGTCTTTAAAAATGAGATACATAGATTAGGGTTGATGGTCATTAGAATCCCTACAGTGTGGAAACAGGCCCTTTGGCCCAACAAGTCTACAACAACCCTCGCAGCATCCCACCCAGACCCATCCCCCCATAACCCACAAACCCCTGAACACTATGGGCAATTTAGCATGGCCAATCCACCTAGCCTGCACATCTTTGGACTGTGGGAGGAAACTGGAGCACCCGGGAGGAAACCCACGCAGACACGGGGAGAATGTGCAAACTCCGCACAGACAGTCACCTGGGGTTGGAATTGAACCCAGGTCCCTGGCGCTGTGAGGCTGCAGTGCTAACCACTGAGCCACTGTGCCGCCCGAATCTTTTTCCCACAGTGTTGAAATGTCTAATACTAGTGGGCATGTATTTAAGGTGAGGGGTGGATAAAGTTCAAGAGGAAATGCGAGGGGCAAGTTTTTGTTTTTTTTTTTTATACACAGAGCAGTAGGAACATATTGCCAGGGTTGGTGGCGCAAGCTGATACAGTAGGGCATTTAAGGGACTTTTAGATAGCACATGAACATGCAAGGAGTCGAGGAATATGGACCAAAAGGCAGGCAGAAGGGATTAGTTTAATTTGGTGTCACGTTTAGCACATCATCATGGGCTGAAGGGCCTGTTCCTGTGCTGTACAGTTCTATGTTCTATGTACTCACTGAAATTTCAAAGAAAACTGCACACTTTCAAAATCAAATTCAACAATTAGTGGCACGGTGGCTCAGTGGTTAGCACTACTGCCTCACAGAGCCAGGGACCAGAGTTTGATTCTAGACTCGAGCAACTGTCTGTGTGGAGTTTGCACATTCTCTCAGTGTCTGCGTGGGTTTCCTCTGGGTGCTCCCGTTCCCTCCCACAGTCCAAAGATGTGCAGGGTAGATGGATTGGCTATGCTAAATTGCCCATAGAGCCCAGGGATGTTTAGGTTAGGGGGGTTAGACAAGGGAGATGCACGGGTGGGGGAATGGGTCTGGGCGGGATGCTCTTCGGAGGGGCAGTGTGGACTTGTTGGGCTGAATGGTCTGTTTCCTCACTGTAGGGATTCTATATTAAAAAAAAATACACAGCCTGAAGCAGGTTTCCCAAAACTACTATTTGTCCTTACCAGTTATTTCTTCATTTGAATGCCTCCTCTTTCTTAATTCTTTAAGGGGCTTCCTCAACTCTTCTGCAGGAGTCTGTAGTCTAAAGCCAGAAGGTGACTGGTCCCAATGCTGTGCCAGCATCTTTGCATGATGGTCTTTATTCACGTTACACCCTGGAGATCAATTAGACAATATCAATAAAAAAAAACCTCGGGCTACGCTCACTAAGATACAAACAATTTCAGAAAACACAACCTGCCTAACCTAGAAAGTATTAAATATTTCTATCATTAATTTTTGCATGTACCAATTTTGAAAAGGCCTTCAGAAACTTTTACATTTAAACTAAATTACAACCTTCTGAAGGCATGGATTTTTAAAAAAAATATAGCGAGGAGCAGTAGAACTAGCTTCTGTACCCTGCCTCTAATTTCTGTTCAAGCATCAAGATTTTGTGTCTACAAAATCATGAGAGGTATAGACAGGGTGGATAGCAAAAAGCTATTTCCCCAGAGTGGGGGACTCAATTACTAGGGGGTCACGATTTCAAGGTGAGAGGGAAAAAGTTTAAGGGAGGTGTGTGTGGAAAGTTCTTTACGCAGAGGGTGGTGGGTGCCTGGAACACATTGCCAGCGGAGGTGGTAGAGGCGGGCATGATAGTGTCATGTAAGCTGTATCGCGACAGATACATGAATGGGCAGGGAGCAGAGGGATACAGATCCTTGGAAAATAGGAGACAGGTTTAGATAGAAGATCTGGATCAGCGCAGGCTTGGAGGGCCGAAGGGCCTGTTCCTGTGCTGTAATTTTCTTTGTTCTTTGTTCTCATCCTCTGCTAGAAATTCATTAATAAAGCTTGGCCTTGATTGCTTAGATTTTTAGCACTTTGTCATACTGCACACTTGAACTACTGGGCACCTGGATTATCCCTTCTCCAGAGGGCCGAACTATCCTTCGGAAAGGAACTGAGACCATAACAACAGGGGAACGCAGAAAAACACGGTATGGACCATTAAACTAAGAGTAAATTACAAGTTATTATTGCAACATCAAACAAACCTGGCGACACGAACATTATCAAACCAGCACTACAGAATTACCTGTTTCAATAACAGGTCATTGTGCACGCCAAGAGGAAATTATAATCTATAACAATTCAAAAAGGTCTACACCAGTGACAGAAAATTATACACATTGAGACTAACTCTGGTGGCGAAAACAAAGATGGTGATGTCTAGTGCACCCTAACCTGCAGAAGCCTTTAAAGGAATAGCACATTACAAAATTACAAGAACCCACTGAAAATCCTGAAGAATTTGATTTTCATTATGACAGTAATAATGGGCAAAACAGATGATTTTGGGTGTGTTTGTTTTAAAAGCTATTAGATAGTCCACAGTTACAACTGACTGGTATTCTGTTGTTAGATTATACATTCAAGAAATTTTAAAACTTGTACTGAATCAAACAAAATGTTTTTAAAATTACAGTATAATAAAGGCGCAATGATGTTATAACGTGGAAAAAGGAGGGAATGGTGATGAAACGTTTTTTAAATACTGCAAAGTAGACATGACCATTATAGTTAATGTGAAAACAGAAAATGGTAATGACTCTGTACATCTGACAGCATTTGAGAACAAAAAGAAAGAGTGCGAGTGCTTCAGGTCAGTGATCCAAAATGTTAACTCAAATCGCTTCTCCACAGGTGTTGTTAAACCTGTTGTGCATTCTAGCGTTTTTTATTTGTATTCTAGACTCTCAGCATCTGCACTACTTTCTTCTGGGATTCTAGTTAAACAATTGTACCTTTACCAATAAAATTGGTTTTAAGAAAATGAACAAATCAAAATGAAAGACAATAATAGAAAGTTCCCACTTACTGACTGAATCCAAGGCACTCTCACATGGGTGACTTTT
Organism: Ginglymostoma cirratum; assembly: GCA_024137785.1. Classification (NCBI taxonomy): domain Eukaryota; kingdom Metazoa; phylum Chordata; class Chondrichthyes; order Orectolobiformes; family Ginglymostomatidae; genus Ginglymostoma; species Ginglymostoma cirratum. The sequence continues at coordinate 871,629 of JAHRHZ010000173.1, forward strand.
ACAGGGTGTACTGTTTGATAACAAAGCCTTTAATTCATTCATTGCTGGAAAAGGCTGCTTGTTCCCGTCTTCATTACATAACAAAGCTTGAACATGTACGCTAAGAGGCATGTCTACAAAACGTTAAAAATAAGATTATTTCTTAAGTGTATGATTTATTTACAAGCTGTAAAGATGTCAATGAGTTTTGTACACAATTTCATGTACAACTGTGTATTCACTCTGTAGATTCTAGATGAAGTTAAAATACTGCTAAACAAAGAAATGTGCAATAAAAATAACTGAACTGCAGCTCACTTATACATTCAGAAAGATGCACTGATACAGGATTGAAAATTAATAACTCTGCTGCAAAATATGAGGCAGATATCCCATTACACAGCAATCTTTTCAATTCATTCTATCCTCCTTAGAGAGTGCTTCAACTCACTCCGTATTTCCCCCTCAGACTTCAAGGGGTTGACAAACTTTGGCCTGTGGGTAAAGCCTGGACAAGCTGGCCCTTATAAACAAAGCGATGGAAGACAAATTGAAAAAAAAAAATTGAACAACTTCAGTCCAGGGGTCTCTGCAAAGGGTTATTTCTAGCACTGTTGAGGTCTGAGCGGGATGGTGTTAGGAGGGTCAGTGCAGACTTGATGGGCCAACAGCCTCTATATGCACTGTAGGGATTCTATGATTTTACAGTCATGGGTTCGAGTCTGGAATAAAAAGTTAGTCTAATGGCAACCGAGAAACTACTGACTGTTGTAAAAAAAACTCATCTGGTTCACTAGTGTCCTTTAGAGAAGGAAATCTACTGTCCTTACTTAGTCTGGCTTACACATAACTTCAGGCCCACAGCAACGTTGTTGACTCTGAACTACTCTCTGGGCAATTAGAGGTAGGCATTAAATACTGACCTAGGCAGCAACATGTATATCCCACGAACAAAGAAATACGTATTTCTATATCAGACTATGGTAAAAACTGCTAGTGAGATGTTCAAAATAAAATGTTTCCACAAAGGAAGAAAACAATATTGTAAAACAGAGAAACTTAATGCAGGACGAAAGCTGTGGCACAAAATTTATCATTCTCACCACACTTTCAACATAGTTGAAAACCAAAGAGAACCAGAACTTTCACCAAGGAAGAGGCTCCTTGACCTGCTCTCTATTTTGATGAGCTGTATTAAGTGGTTAGAGCAGTTTACCACCACCTTACTGGAAAAGAAAAATGAGGAAGGATGTGGATCGAACCCTTTTCTGCTACTTCAAACAACTTCCACATAATCAAATCCAAATTCACATATCAGAAGCCAAGTGATATTCTCAAACAATGTGAAAATGGAATACACTAGAATTCCTTTAATTGCATCTCATAAGACATGCTTGGATTTATACAGAACCTTTAATTCTCTTCCAAAGTGTTTTACAGCCAGTGAAGTATTTCTGAAACATGGTACTGTAGTAATGCAGGAAACAGCAACCAATATGCACGCAGCAAGCTCCCACATAGGGTTAAAATTGTTTCAGAGATAGTAGGAACTGCAGATGCTGGAGAATCTGAGATAACAAGGTGTAGGGTCCAGGCCCGAAACGTCAGCCTTCCTGCTCCTCTGATGCTGCTTGGCCTGCCATGTTCATCCAGCTCTACACCTGGTTACCATGTTATCCCACATAGGGTAATATGATAATAACCAGACAAACACCTGTGATGTTGATTAAAGGAAAATATTGGACAGGATACTAGGAATAACTCCGCTTTCACCAGAGGTTATAGGTGGCCTTGATTTAATGTCTGAATGGAAGATGGAAAATAAATCAATAGTAATAAAACTAGTGTTTTTCTGTATACAAACTGCCCCCAAACAAAATACTGACGTTGAACAAAAAACTGTTCCGGTGAGATAAAATCATAACCTAGGACCAGAACAACCAGGGAGTTTTTAAAAAAATCCTCCACTTTATAAAAACCAAAAGAACTGCAGATGCTGTAAATCAGGAACAAAAACAAAGTTGCTAGAAAAGCTCAGCAGGTCTGGCGGCATCTGTGGAGGAGAAAACAGAGTTAACGTTTCAGGTCCAGTGACCCGA
>JAHRHZ010000173.1:874106-891042 GCA_024137785.1 Ginglymostoma cirratum
TTAACTCTGCTCTCTCTCCACAGATGCTGCCAGATCTGCTGAGTTTCTCCAGCAATTTGTTTCTTCTTCAGATCTTCTGCATTCACAGTTCTTGTTTTATTATAAACAGAAAGCTATAGTTGATTGTTATTTCCCAAGGAGCAATCATCAATTTCAACAAAGTCAGCACTGCAGGACTGAAAGATTCCTTGTGTGTTTGGCTATTGTGGAGTTCAAATCAACCACCAGCACTAAATATAAAAGGAGGTCATTATTATTTCTACAACCACATGTGACATCCACAATCCAAAACAATGATGTTGATTGATTTTCACTTATAAAACATAGGCCAGGAAAAGCTTGATAAAGAAAAATTGGTTTAATCTACCATGCTGGTGCGTCATTTACCCTGGATGCTCTGCGAGCAATTTACAGGGTCCATTTATCACAGGGTGTTGAAAGCAGAATCATTGCCAATTGTTTTTGGCACTAAATCGGTCTTATTATAAGCAAAGAAATAAGCCATATTTAATGGTATTTAGTTGAAGATCCCAAACTAATGGATAATCCTTAAAATGATTTTGATAATGATCAAGTTCTCTCACAACAGTTTTCAACAGGTGGAAAAAACAGGGCGGCATGGTGGCTCAGTGGTTAGCACTGCTGCCTCACAGCGCTAGGGGCCCAGGTTTGACTCCAGCCTCGGGTGACTGTCTGTGTGGAGTTTGCACATTCTCCCTGTGTATGCATGGGTTTCCTCCGGGTGCTCCGGTTTCTTCCCACAAATCGAAAGATGTGCAGGTTAGGTGGATTGGCCATGCTAAATTGCCCGTAGTGTTCAGGGATGTGTAGATTAGGTGGATTACAAGGGGACGGGTGTGGGTGGGATGCTCCAAGGTTCGGTGTGGACTTGTTGGGCCAAAGGGCCTGTTTCCACACTGTAGGGATTCTAGATACTCCTTTAAAAAAGGAACAGAAAAGCTCAGATTGCAGGGAGACTAGGCACGTTGGAAATTCCAAGGCACAAGACCATAAGAATTATGAACAGGTATAGGCCACTTGGCTTTTCAAGCCTGGTTATAGGATCATGGCTGATTAGACATTCCTCACATCCACTTTCCTTCCCTTTTCCTGTAACCCATGATTCTCCTACTGATCAAGAATCTGTCTCAGCCTTAAATACACAATGACTCTGCTGCTGCCGCCACCACCAACCCCCCCCCCCCCCCCAATAGCTCTCTGTGGCAACGAGTTCTAAAGAGCTCAAGAAATTCCTTCTAATAGGAGCAGGTTGTTCGGCCCATCATGTCCAGTGACCCTCTGAAGAGCATACCACCCAAACCCACTCCTTATCCTATCTATGTAACCCTACATTTCCTGTTGTTAATCCACCTAACCTGCACATCTTTGGGCTGTTGGAGGAAACTGGAGCACCTGGAGGGAAACCCACGCAGACACAGGGAGAATGTACAAACTCCACACAGACAGTTGCCAGAGGGTGGAATCAAACCAGGGTCCCTGGCACTGTGAGGCAGCAGTGCTAAGCCCCACTGAATCACTGTGCTGCCCGTCTTAATATCAGTCTTAAATTGGTGACCCTTAATTCTAAGACTATACCCTCCAAACCTAGACTCTTCCATGAGGGAAACACATCCTCTCCGCATTTAGTCTGTCAAGGCCCTTCAAATTCAATGTGTTTCAAATAGATCATCTCTCATTCTAAAATCGAACAAGTACAGCCTCAACCTGTCTAGCATCGGTCCATAAAACAATCCATCCGTACCAGGGATCACCCTTATGAATCTCCTCTGAACTGCCTCCAAATGTAATTTTTTTAAACCATATGATATGGAAGCAGAATTAGGTCATTCAGCCCATTGAGTTTGATCCATCATTTGATCATGGCTGCTATGCTTCTCAACCTTATTCTCCTGCCTTCGCCCTGGAACCCTTGATCCTTGCTCAAATCAAGAACCTACTTCTGTCTTTAAGATACTCAGTAACTTGGCCTCCACGCCTTCCGCAGCAATGAGTTCCACAACTTCATCGCCCTCCCTGCACTGAGGCTGTGCCCTCGAATTGCAAAATCTCCTACTAATGGTAACATCTCCATGTCCACTCTCTCCAAGCCTCTCAGTATTGTGCATGTTTCAGTGAGACTCCACCACCCCCCATCCTCTAAACTCTACTGAGTATAGTCCCAGAGTCCACAACTAGTCCTCATATGACAAGCCCTTCATTCGTAAATGAATGAAGGGGACCAAAACAGCACATTACTCCAGACTGGTCTCACCAGCAACTTGTACATTTGCAGTAAGACTTTCCTACTCTTATACTTCACCTTACTGAAACGAGGGATAACATTCCAATAGCCTTCCTGATTATCTGCTGCACCTGTGTGCTCACTTTTTAATGTTTCACTGATGTTCTACAGGAGAATGCTGCGGAAGAGGAGGTACAAACGAATGAATGTAGAAACCAGATGCAGGCGATTTCAACCCAATTACCCCAACTACCACAGGCATGGAGTACTGTGATGGAACTGTGTCTCAACTATGCAAAATTCACAACATTAAAATGGAAGATTTTGTTGCAAGCAGGAAATACACAAATCACTGAGCCTTTTATTCAAGATCAACATTGCGTTGTATAGCATCTGTACTAAAGTCTGATCATATGCATTTACTGAACAGTAAAAAAAACCAATTATCTTCTTCAGTTGGCTGTTTTATTAAAATTGTTTAATCCAAACGATTGTCGTATGCATTGCCTTTGATAAACTGAACAGAAATGAAATCTAGCAACCAGTGAAACTGTTTGCCTGAGAAACATTTACTCTCAATTGAAAATTTACGGCAAAATCTTTAATAGTTCAACATAAATTTTAATATATCCAACTGTATATTTTTGGTACAGTACTTTTCTGAGCCTGCAGACACTACAGTGCATTCAAATAACAGAGGTTCGTGGAAAGCAACTTTCAGGTTGTGGTCACTCAGCAGACAGTTAACAAGGGAATATCCCTCGCAAATCTTTTCTCTCCCTCAAAAAATGGGGACAGTGACGGCTTTTCTTTGGAGGCCACGGCACTGTGGTGGTCCAGTTGCTTTGGGGGCTGGGGACACAGCGAAAAGAAAATGAGAAGAGACACGTGGAAGGATGGTAGGGGAAATCATTAGTATAGGGAGTAAACGAATGCATCTGCAGCCATAGATGTGTTTGTGATTCCTGGGTGCCAGGATCAAGGACAGCTGGAATGCCTCCAGGACTGTCTGGGAGTACACAGCCCAGTCACAATCCATGCTGGGACCAATGACGTAGGAATAAAGAAAGAGAAATGACATCCTGTAAGCAGAATTTAGGGAATTAGGTAGGAAATTTAAAAGCAGGAATTCCAAGGCCCTGCACATTATTCCCAGAGACATGCAGTACTATAAAAATAGAAGAATAGAGCAGATACAGTCATACAGCACAGAAACAGACCCTTAGATCATAGAATCCCTACACAGTGTGGAAACAGGCCCTTCAGCCCAAGAAGTCCACACCAACACTCAGAGCATCCCACCCAGACCATCCTCCTAATCTGCACATCCCAGAACACTGTGGGCAATTTAGCACGGTCAATCCCACATCTTTGGATGGTGGGAGGAAACCGGAGCACCCGGAGGAAACCCGCGCAGACACGGGAAGAATGTGCAAACTCCACACAGTCGCCCGAAAGTAGAATCGAACCCAGGTCCCTGGTGCAGTGAGGCAGCAGTGCTAACCACTGAACCACCGTGCTGCCCTTTTTTAGCGCAGGGAGGAGAGGGAGAGAGGGAGGGAGGGACATGCATTTAAGGTGAGGAGAGGAAAGTTCAAAAGCAGATGTGAGGAGCAAGTTTTTTTTTTTTTACAGAATGGTAAGGTCTGGAGCACACTGTCAGGCGTGGTGGCGAAGGCAGATACGACAGGGGCATTTAAAAGATTTTTTAGATAAGTACATGAATATACAAGGATATGGACCCAAAGGCAGACAAAATGGATTCGTTTAATTTGGCGTCATGTTCAACACAACATCATGCTGCCTCACAGAGCCAGAGACCCAGATTAGATTCCATCTTCGGCAACTGTCTGTGTGGAGCTTGCACGTTCTCCCCGTGTCAGTGTGGGTTTCTGCCAGGAGCTCCGGTTCTCTCCCACAGTCCAAAAATGGAGTTTGGGAGGACTGGCCATGCTAAATTGCTCTTAGTGTCCAGGGAAGTATAGGATAGGTGCATTAGCACAGGTAATGCAGGGTTGCAGGATAGAGTGGGTCTGGGTGGGGTGACTTTCAGAAGGTTGGTGTGGACTTGTCAGGCCGAATGGCCCATTTCCACACTGCAGGAGTACTATGGACTACTAAATGAATGAGTGAATGGAGAGACTGCGCAGGAAGGAGGGCTTTAGATCCTTGAGGGATTGGGACCTTTTCCTGGTGATATGGGGACTGTACAAGTTGGACAAGTTACATCTGAACTGGAACGGGACCACATCCTTACAGGAAGTCTGCCAATGCTGTAGGGGTGGATTTCAAATAGACTGACAGGAGGTGAGATCCCGGCAAGTAGATCAGAAGGAATAGAAACAGAGAGAGATAGAATTTTTTAAGAAAAAAAAAAGAAGTGTGTCTGGAAGGCAGAGGAACCATGACTTAGATAAGAAAGTATTGAATTTAATAAGGCTAAATGGAATACATACTTTAGAGCAAGGAACCCAAGGTATAAGATATACAAGTGAAGGGCACAGATAGGCACATGGGAGTGTATGCTTATGGATATGGTGCCAATCAAGTGGTCTGATTTGTCCTGGACAGTGTCAAGCTTCGAGTAAAATGGGGGAATATTCCGTCACACTCCTGAATTGTGCTTCGCAGATGATGGGAGGCCTTTGGGGAGTCAGGATGTAAGTTATTCACCACAATATTCCTAGCATCTGACCTGCTCTTGTTGTCACTGTATTTATTCCAGTGAGTCCAGTTCAGTTTCTGGTCAATGACAACCCCAGAGATGTTGATAGTGGGAGATTCAGTGATGGTAACACCACTGAATGTCACGGGGCAATGGCTAGATTCCTTCCAATAAGAGACAGTCATTGCCTGGCATTCATGAGGTGTGACCATTACTTGCTTTATGTCAACGCAAGTCTGGGTACTGTCCAGATCCTATTGCATTTGTTGAGAGTGTATATCAGGTATTTGTCTAATCATTTGGTATCTCTCCTATATTTTGAATGATTTAGAGATTTATCACAAGGCCTTTCCCTATCTCTGCTTCTACTGTTGACATCTTGGAATAAAAGCCATCATACCAAGTGGCAGTCATTCCAAACATCCTTCCAATAAATTTTCATCCTATCCATTCCCACTAACAGTAAATTTGCAGACAACACAAAAATTCGTAAGTTATGGATAGGGAGGAAGGTTGTCAGAGGCTGCAGAGGATATTGATCATTTCGAAAGCTGGCTCGAGAAAATGGCAGGAGTCTAAGCCAACAAGAGTAAGGTGATGGATTTTGGGAGGTCAAATGCAAAAGGCAAGTATACAGTAAATGGCAGGAACCCATGAGCCTTGATATACAAAGGGGGATCTCGGGGTGCAAGTCCACAGCTCCCTGCAAGTAGCAACACAAGATGGTAAAGAAGATGTACTGCAAACTTACCTTCACAGGCCACAGTACAGAGTATAAAAGTTGGCAAGTCACAGAAAGCTGCATAAAAATTTTAGTTAGGCCACATTTGAAGTCTTGTGCACTGTTCTGCTCACCACACTATGGGAAGGACGTGGAGGCTTTGGGTTACTAGAACATTACCTGGTTTGGAGTGTATTAACTATAAAAGGCGAGGTTGAACAAACTTGGATTGTTGCACGAGAGCAAAGCAGAAACATACAAAATTATGATAGGCGTGGACAGTCGGAGTCTTTTTTCAAATACTAAGGGGCACAGGTTTAAGATGATATGCAAGGGAAGTTTTTGTTTAGAAAACAGGGGACGGTAGAGGCCTAGAACCTGCTGCCAGAAAAAAGTAGCAGAAGCAGCAACATTTAAGGAGGCATGTAGAAGATAGAACGCGCGGGGAATAGAGGGATACGAAACAGGCACAGGAAGACGTCATCTTTTCAGACTGCCATCATGGTCAGCAAGACGTGGTACAGCCCAGGGACAGGTCCTTTGGCACACTGTTCTGTTCTATGCATTGATCCTGTCAAGTCCTGTTAGAATTTTGTTGATTTCTTTGAAATCTCTCCTTTTCTTCTGAGCCCCAGCAATTATAATCCTCATTGAGTCAACCTCTCCTCGTATGTCAGTCCTGCCATGTCCGGAATTGGTTTGACAAGCCTTTGTTGCCCTACTTGCGTAGCAAGACCATCCCCTCCACAAAACTTCATATAATATTCCAGCTGTGGACTCACCAAGGCCCTGTACAACTGCAAATGTGCCTGCTCCTGTAATAGAATCCTCTCATAATGAAGGCTTATATACCATTTCCATTCTTTACCACCTACTGCACCTGCATACTCACTTTCAATGACTAGTGTACAAGGACACATTCTTGTTACACATTTCCTTCTCTTAATTTATAGCCAGATGATAATCTGCCTTCCTGCTTTTGCTACCAATTATACATCGTACGTATCCACATCATACTGCATTTGCCCACTAACTCAACTTGTCCAAATCACACTGAAGCATTTCTTTCTCCTCACCGTTTACCCTCCCACCCATCGTTGCGTCATCTGCAATTCTGGAGATGATTTCTACAGCCATCTCAAGTACTCTAGGATGTAGATTATCAGGCCCTAGAGATTTAATTGGCCTTCAATCCCAACAATTACACCAATGCCATTTCCCCAAAAATACTGATTCTCATCACTTCCTCCCTCTCACTAAACAGTGTTCACCAACATTTCTGGTGTGTTATTTGTATCCTTGTTTGTGAACAGAACCAAAGTACGCAGTTAGTGGATCAGCCATTTCTTTGTTCTCCATTCTAAATTCCTCTTCCTTCTGACCGTGAGGATTCTACATTTGTAGTGACCAATTCCTTTCTCTTCATATACTGCACCAATTAAAAACTTTTTCAGTCAATTTTTGTCTTCTGAAGTTCTGAAGGGTCACTGAACTCAAAATGGTGACTCTGTCCAAAGATGATACCAGACCTGCTGAGTTTCTCCAGCAATCTGTTTTTGCTCCAGATTTTCAGCATCTGCAATTCTTTGTTTTTTGTTTAGAGATTATGCTGGAATTGTATACAAATGCTAGAGAGGAAAGGTCATCAGGTTTTTTTTCCTTTACAGATGTTACCAGATCTGCTGAGCTTTTCCAGCAACTTCTGTTTTTGATCCTGATTTATCAGGATCTGCAGTTCTTTCAGTTTTTAATTTAGATCTTCTAGGATGTTGGCTGGGTTAGAAGGTCTGAGCTACGACTAGAGATTGGACAGGTGGGGGTTATGTTCCTTGGAGAAGCAAAAAGGTTGAGAGAGAACTTGATATAGATATGCAAAATTGAGGGGCATAGATAGGGCAGTTAAGAAAGCAAATGTTCCATTAGTAGAGGGATCAATAATCAGGAGTATAGATTTAAGACAAGAGACAAGAGACAGAAGGCCAACAGGAGAGCTGAGGAGACTTCTTAAATTCTGAGGATGGTGGTGATCTGGAACTCACTGCCAGAAAGGGTAGTCAAATCAGAAACTCTCAACCTTTGTTGACCAATGCAAACACGATGGGCCAAATGGCTACAATGGCCATTTGGGTGACACACCATTAGGTCTATTGTGTGTAGTACAATACCCTAGCCAGAATCAATAGACTTGCCGAGAATGCAAAGTTAAATACAACAGTCAATGATCTGTAAACATTCCAAAATCAGAAGTACAAAGAAACGTGCGCTACTTTGAAAAATTTTTGTAATAGGAAATTATGGCTATATAACCAAGTCAATAGTGTGGAGCTGGAGGAACACGGCAGGTCAGGCAGCATCAGAGGAGCAGGAAAGTCAATATTTTGGGTTGGGACCTTTCATTGGGACTGGATGAAGGGTCCCAACCCAAAACATCAACATTCCTACTCCTCTGATGCTGCCTGACCTACCCTGTTCCTCCAGCTCCACACTGTATTGACTTGGACTCCAGCACCTGTAGTTTTTGCTATCTCCGAGTGGCTATTTAACCAGCCTTACCAGAATGGAGTGATAAGACTGGATGGAAACAGGGGTCCAACACAGCTACTTGTTCTTCCAGTGTCATTGTCCTTGGGTCTATTGCATCAGTTGTGCTAGTAGGACCACACATTTCACAGCACATTGGCCAGCAACATTTACACTGCACAGTTGTCACCTGAACCTGTAAATGTAATAACTAGTTTAAAGCAATTTTACAAACAGCAATTTCAGTTATATCATTTTGTCAGCTGGACTCCCAGCAGACGACAATTTGACCCAAGCCAAACATTTAAAAGAAGTCACAGACTGCAACTTAGGAGGATGAAAAAAAAAATAAATCACTATAAATTTTGTGCATTACCAATATTCCACTGATTTGAAAAATAGACTAATGTTTCCATTGTATTTAACCATTACCAATATTCAAAAATGAAAGCAATGGTGTCCCTGTAATAACTTCCTTGCAGTTTATCTTTCCATACAGTGCGCTTCAGTCAGCCGTTATAAAGAGAACAAACTTTCATACCATCAGATATCTTAAAGTACTTGATAACCAAATGAATTATATAGCATTGTTGTTATATGGGCAAATATTGCAGTCAGCTTATCCAAAACAAGGTCCTGGCACTAATGAGAAAAATTACATGTTCGTCCGTTTTAAAAATTGTGTTGTAAAAGGATAGCATAAACAAGAATACCAAAAGGGCTCCCAGTTCCTTCAAAAAGTGCCTAAAGGATTTTTGACATTTCCTCAAAAATCATAAAAGTGTTCTTGTTTCAATAACTCATTTGAAAGTCATATCCCTTATGGTCAAGAGACAAAAATAGAAATTGCTGGAGAAGCTCAACAGATCTGATAGATAGAAGATAGATAGAATCCCTACAGTGTGGAAACAGGCCCTTCGGCCCAACAAGTCCACAGTGAACCTCAGAGCATCCCACCCAGACTCATCACCCTACAACGCACTTAATCTACACATCCCTGGACACTACAGGCAATTTAGCATGGCCAATCCACCTAATTTGCACATCTTCGGACTGTGGGAGGAAACCCACGCAGACACGGGGAGAATGTGCAAACTCCACACAGACAGTTACCCGAGGGTGGAATCGAACCCGGGTCCCTGGCGCTGTGAGGCAGTAGTGCTAACCACTGTGCCACCATGCCACCCATCTGGCATCATCTGTGAAGAGAAATCAGAGCTAAGATTTTGGGTCCAGTGGCCATTCCTCAGAACTGATGGTAGCTAGGAAAATGTCAGTTTATATGCAGAAGATAGAGTGGTAATAAGAAGTAAACGACAGGTGGGGATAGAGCCCAAAAGAGAGAGAACAGCAGCTGGACAGAGAAAGGAATGGATAATCTGCTAGGAGGGAGAACAGCTGTTAATGGAGACTGTGAGTGGCTCGCAATGGGTGGTGTGTAATAGCAGACTGTGTGATAAGAAGGCCTGGTTGTGGGGTTGGGGTAAGGACATGGGAGAGCTCAAGCCCTAAAGTTACTGAACTTCACAGAATCTGGAAGACTACAGGGTCCCCAGGCAGAAAATGAGGTGCTGTTCTTTCAGCTTGTGCTGAGCTTCACTGGAGCGCTGTAGCAAGCGTGAGACAGAGATGTTGACAAGGGAAAAGGGTGATGTATTGAAGTGGCAGGCAACTGAAAGCTCAGTCTTTTTTTTAAACAAGGTGTGTTAGATCTCATTTTCCAATGAAAGTCTGAGTTGCAGGGTGGTTTCAGGAGACCTTAATTGCAGCTTTCGTTTTCAGTACAGGTACACTTCTCCACAGCAACAAAGCACGCAAGAGTGTTTCGGAATGTCTTACATAATTCAAGCATAGAGTGCACACGCCCCACACTGCCTCCAACCCCCTTTGTTTACTATCGGTCAGCAGCACCAAGCTATCACTTTGTAATGGGATCACTGGTGCAGCATCTTACACAGTTCAAGCTTGCTTCAACAATTTACTTGAAGCAGCTTAACTGTTGATAGTCCTTAAAAGAACAAAGAACAATACAGCATAGGAACAGGCCCTTTGGGCCTCCAAGCCTGCACTGCCACATTTTGCCCTTCCATACTAAAAGGTCTTCACTTACAGGATCTGTATCTCTGTAGTCCCTTCCTACTCATGTATTCATCCAGGTGCTTCTTGACACTGTCTGCTTCCACCTCCTCTGGCAACACATTCCAGGCACTCAGTATCCTTTGAATAGAAAACTTGCCTTGCACATCTCTTAAATCCCTTCCCTTCTTACTCCCCTTACCACCCGCCAACACCCGCAACCCACGCCCCCAAACTTGAACCTGTGTCCCCTAGTAATTGACCCCTCCACCCTGGAGGAAGTGCTGCCGCACTCAGCAATGGCAATGTATTTCCAATTAAGCTAAATATATCACTGAACGACAAAGATGGACAAGCTCGTGGTCCCCTCCCTGGCTCCCCAAGGTTTAATGGTGTTACCAGACTCTCATCTCCCAGTAACGATATGGGGGCTGTTTTTACTGTCTGAGACTGGTTTGAATCTTTACCTCTAATGCTTTTAGTGTATACAAGTGGATCTATAACTACAGAAACTTTAAGATCTCAATTAAAACCTGTTACTATTGTAACAGATTGATTAACTATGTCGAGAGATTCACTGATTAAAATGTCTTATCTATATCTTGAGTAAAGAGCTGCAGCTGCATATTCTATCTTCAGTCCAGTAACCTTGAGTCTACAGAGCTACTATTGTTCTACTTGTAAAGAATACAGTAAGCAAATATTTACCCAAGGTCCCTAACTACTGTCAGCCACGTTCTGTTGCATTAGTCATAGGCAGCCGTTGGCCATTTTGTGCTGCTGAGTCATGGGCATCCCTAACAGGGTGTTTTGGTCCCAGGATACCGAGGAGGGAGGAAGTGAACAGACAGTGTTACACCTTCTGTGGTTGCAACGAGGCTGTTTGCGGGGAGGGGGGGTAGGAGTGAGAGAAGAGTGGACCAGGGTGTTCCAGAGAAAGTGGAAACAATCTCCTGAAACCGCCCCGCAACTCAGACTCTCATTGGAAAATGATATAACACACATCTTCCAGGTATGCTTCACCTGCACTTCACACAATCTAGTCTACTGCATTCGTTGCTCACAATGCAGTCTCCTCTACATTGCAGAAGACTGACAAGGGAGGGGGCAGAAGTGTGTGTTTGGTCGGGACATCTCACTGGATGTGGCAGAAATGGCAGCTAATGATCGTCTGGATGGGAATACTGGTGGGATGGTAAGGAAGGACAAGGGGGCACTATCACTGTTGTGGGAAGGGAGAGAGTGGTGAGAGCCAAAGTGCAGGAAGTGGGTAATAACTTGGCTGAGGGCCCAGTCAGTAACAACGCTGGGAATCCTCAGTTGAGAAAGAAGATGGACATTTTGGAGGCTCCCTTATCGAAGATGGCATCATCAGAACAAATGCGACAGAGATGGAGAAACTTGGAGAATCGAATGGAATAGAATGGAGCCTTTACAGGCAGCAGGGTGCGAGGATGTATAGGCCAGGTAACTGTGAGAGTTGGTGGGTTTACAGTGGATATTGGTGGCCAGCGCATCGCCAGAAATGGAAAAAGAGATGTCAAGGATGGGAAGGGAGGAGTCAGATACGGACCTGGTGAAGGTAAGAGTGGAGTGGAAATTGGAAGCAAAGCACCAATGACACCATCAAGGTTGGGGGAGTTGTGGACAGCGTGGAGGGCTGTTGTAGGTTGCAACGGGACGTTGACAGGATGCAGAACTAGGCAAAGAAGTGGCAGGTGGAATTCAACCCGGAGAAAAGTGTGAAGTGATTCATTTTGGAAGGTTGAATTTGAATGCAGAATACAGGGTTAATGCAGGATTCTTGGCAGTGTGGACGAACAGAGGGATCTTGGGGTCCACGTCCATAGATCCCTCAAAAGTTGCTACCCAAGTTGATAAAATTGTAAAGAAGGTGTATGGTGTGTTGGCTTTCATTGGCAGGGGAATTGAGTTTAAGAGCTGCGAGGTTATGCTGCAGATGGAGAAAATCCTGGTTAGACCACACTTGGAATACTGGGTTCAGTTCTGGTTGCCTCATTATAGAGAAGATGTGGAAGCTTTAGAGGGTGCAGAGGAGATTTACCAGGAAGCTATCTGGACTGGAGGGCAGGTCTTATGAGGAAAGGTTGAGGGGAGCGAGGACTTTTCTCATTGGAGCAAAGAAGGACATGAGGTGACTTGATAGAGGTGTACAAGATGATGAGAGGCACAGATAGAGTGAAAACCCAGAGACGTTTCCCCAGGGCAGAAATGGCTATCATGAGGGGGCATAATTTTAAGGTGACTGGAGGAACGTATACGGGAGATGTCAGAGGTAGGTTCTTCACACAGAGAGTGGTGGGCGTTTAGAATGCGCTGCCGGCGGTGGTAGTGGAGTCAGATACATTAAAGATTTTTAGGCGACTCTTGGGTAGGCACATGAGAGGATAGCAGAGCGTAGGGTATACAGCATAGTTTGATCTTAGTAGGATAATAGGTCGGCACAACATCGTGGGCCAAAGGGCCTGCACTGTGCTGTGCTGTTCTATGTTGTACTATATCGGAGAAAGAGTTTTGGTTTGGGGCTAGAATAGGATTGGAACAAGGAATGTTCCACATATCCCACAAAGAGAAGGCATAACTGGGGCCGATGCATGTACCCACAGCCACTCCTCTGACCTGAAGAAAATGAAAAGAAGTTAAAATAAAAAAGTTATTCAGGGTAAAGACGAGCTCAGCCAGGCATAGGAGGTTGGTGGTGGATGGAGACAGTTCAGGCCTTTGTTCCAGGAAGAAGTGGATAGCCCTGAGATCATCCTGATGGAGGCGGGCATGTAAAGAAATTGCACATCCACGGTAAAGAGGTGGCAGCTGAGGCCCACAAACTGGAAACTCTGAAGTGGCGTAAAGCATCTGAGGAATCATGGATATAAATGGGCAGGGACTGGACCTAGTGAGAAAAGACAGAGTTAAGGTAGGAAGAGATGAGTTCTGCTGAACAAGAGCAGGCAGAAACAAAGGACTGCCCAGGCAGACCCAGTTTGAGAATTTTGGGAAGGTAGAAGTGAGCTGTGGTGCAGGGGTGTAACATCTGTCTGTTTACTCACTCCCTCCTCAGCATCCAAGAGCCTAAACACACCTCTCAGGTGAAGTAGAGCTTTATCTGCACTTCACGCAATCTGATCTACTGCAGTCACTGCTCACAATGTGGTCTCCTCTAATATTTTGGGTTTTTTTTAGGGGAAGAAGTGCAGACGAGGTGACCGCTTCGTGGAGCACTTGTTTTCTACTCACAAAGATGATTGAGCTTCCAGTTGCCTGCCACTTCAACATCTGTCCCAAGCTCACTACAGTGATCCAGCAAAGCTCAGCACCTTATTTTCTGCTTGGGGACCCTGCAGCCTTCCAGACTCAATATTGAGTTCAATAACTTCAAGGCTTGGGTTCCCCATGTCCTTACCCCAACTCTCACAACCAGACCTGGTTATTCTCACAGTCTGCTATTAAATACCACCCACTGTTAGCCACTATCAGTCTCCATTAACAGCTATTCATCCTCCTAGCAGTTAGACAGACAAAGGAGTAGATAACGACCCGCTCTTCTCTTTGGGCTTTACCCCACCTATGGTTTACTCCTTACTCTCTCTCCCCCCCAACCCTATCTTCTGCATATAAACCAATATTTACCTAGCTACCATCAATTCCGATGAAGGGTCACAAAACGTTAACTGGATCATTCTCCACAGATATTGCCAGACCTGCCGAGCTTTTCCAGCAATTTCTATTTTTTACTCTGATTTACAGCATCTGCATTACCATCATTGAGTAATACAGCATGGAAACCCTCTGATGTACAAGTCCCTTAGTGCTGCAAATGGCGGATACACCTGGAAAATGTGCTTATGCACTCGTCTGGGAGTGACATATGAAAATCAATGGCAGAAAAAAAAAGATGATGTCAAACTACACGAATTTATTCCATTGATAAAAAGGAAAAAGTTACTGCAGAGTGGTTTACAAAGATAACCAATAACACACTAACAATGGTTTAACTGGTCTCCTGCAGATCCTGAAGACCAAAGTAAAATTTATTTACTTTCACAAAAATCAGGACTGGTTCATTTAAAAATAAAGAAAAATCCACAGATGTTGGAAATAAGCAGAATCTGCAACCATCAGCAATGGTTGTCGCCTCACAGCTTAAGAACTAAATATACATTTCCTCTCAAAGGCATCAAATATCTCTAACCTTCTTGAATTCCTTCAAACCTAACTCTTTGACCAAGCTTCAGGACATCTTTCCTCGCATTACAGCATGTCTGTGTGAAATTTTGCTTTATTATGCTCCTGTGAAGCATCTTCTGATGTTTTGTTAAAGGAGCTACCAGGAGCTAGCACGGTGACAGTACTTAGCTCTGCTACCTCACAGTGCCAGACACCTGGGTTCAGTTCAGCCTTGGGCGACTATGTGTGGAGTTTGCATATTCTCCGTCTGCCTGAGCTTCCACCAGGTGTTCTAGTTTCCGTCCACAATCCAAAGATGTGCAAGCTAGGTGGCTAAGCTAGATTGGCCCGTAGCGTGCAGGGCTAGGTGGGTTAACTATGATAAATGTGGCTATGGCGGGTGCGCTTCTGGAGCGCCGGTGCAGATTCAATAGGCTGAATGATCTATCTACACTGTAGGGGTTTTATAATTCTCTGGAATAGTAATTATTTTTATTGTTTAGAAGAACCCATTCCAGGCATAGGGTCCAGATAAGGAATCCACATCTGAAATGTTAATTTCCCCATTTTATTCAGGCATTGCTTAGGTACAGAGGTTCACTTCTACATTTTTCATTTCAAGAGGGACTGAGCCTGTTTTTCCAGCCAGATGATGCTGGTCTAATCACAGTTACTAACCCTGTTTGCACATCCATTGACTTCCATTTTCCTTCACGTTCCCACCTAAAAACTAGACCGTTGACAGTTTCTGTCTCAACCACACATCAAGCATCTTAATCGAATGCTGCCTCCCTGAAGCCTCAATGTCTTTACATGCGTCGGCAATATTGTACTCGTTAATGGAGTTCTTAAGGTTCCACGTAGTGCTTCCAGCTTTCTTTTAAAAAAAAATTAGATAATCCCAGCCACCGGCCTTAGTGAATCTGGGAAATCCACTTGCAGAAATGAACACAAATTCTGGAAATACCCATCAGAGGAGTCAGCATTTGAAACATTGTTCTGGGATGTGTATTGTTTTCCATGAGTTCATTCAGTCTATTTCATTATCGGATGCTGACTGCTCTGCCATCTAATTATAGCATTTGCAGCTTTTATTTGTGTTATTTCAGATTTGCAATTTTTATCTTAAAGTTTGTTAAGCTTGCTGCCTGTTTCAAGAACCCATCCTTAAAAAGCCAGCAAACAAAAATCAGGAGTAGAGTAACTTGTAATAAAAACCAGTCTTCCAAGTTTACATTTCATTTCATATATATTAAAATGTTATTTTGACAGCACATGATAAGTACTCAAGAAACCCATGTCAAAGTTGTTGAACTGAATGTATACAATTAGCTTGCTTATGAATGATCTTTGTAAACACTTGCTTCCAGAGAAGATGGCCATAGATAAGAGATTTGGAACAGATTTGCACTTTGGACTCCAAACTTCGTTACATGGATGGCAAAGCATCAAGAAAGGAAGGGAGTTAGGTTTAATTAACTGCTTATGAGTTTGCAGTAGGAGCAATTTCCAGTGATGTGAATCACTGCAAAAAGCCCATTCGTTGTTTGTACTGTTTCCAGGGCAGCAAACATGTGCATGCTTCCTAGTGGGAATGCAGTTTGGAATTTGCCAAGTAATAATATGATAATAACCCTAATGCAACACCACACTAGACAAATTCTTTTTAAATATCTTCGGGGTTTAATTTCCTTCAATGGATCACCGAATAAAGTCCTCAGGTTTATATTAAATTACCACAAATTGAACATCAGCAGTACAGTAGCAAGAATATTAAATTCCTGTGTGGATGTAGGCTATATTTCAACAACATGGAATGCAAGGCAATTTTCTGGGGAAGACAGGCAGAACAACAGAATGAGACTTCGCAGTCATTAGCAGCAGACATTTTGTGTCAAAAGATCTATGGCCCTAACTTGCAAAGAGCAAAGAACAATACAGCACAGGAACAGGCCCTTCAGCCCTCCAAGCCTGCACCAACACATTTTGCTCTTCCATACTAAAACTGTCTTCACTTCCTAGTTCAGGAGCTTAAATACTGCTATTGCATCTGCTTACATCACCTCCTCTGGCAGTGCATTCCAGGTGTTCATCACCTTGTGAGTGAAAAACTTGCCTCGCATATCTCAAACTGCTTCCCCTTCAACCCCACCTTGAACCCATGTCCCTTGCTAATTGACCTCTACACCCTAAGAAAAAACCTTACACTTTCCATTCTAACCATGCCATTTACAATCTTATAAACTTTTATCAGGACACCCCTAAACCTCCTGTGTTCCAGTGAAAACAAATCCAGTCTATCCAACCTTTCTTCATACCTAACATCCCCCAGACCAGGCAACATTCTGGTAAACCTTTTCCGTAGCCTCTCCAAAGCAACCACATCCTTCTGGTGATGAGATAAAAGGTACTGCAAATGCTGGAGAATCCGAGATAACAAGCATGGGGCTGGATGAACACAGCAGGTCAAGCAGCATCATAGGAGCAGGGAAACTCGACGTTTCGGGCCTAAACCCTTCATCAGAAA
>JAHRHZ010000173.1:891442-929390 GCA_024137785.1 Ginglymostoma cirratum
TTTCTGATGAAGGGTTTAGGCCCGAAACGTCGAGTTTCCCTGCTCCTATGATGCTGCTTGACCTGCTGTGTTCATCCAGCCCCATGCTTGTTATCTCACATCCTTCTGGTAGTGTGGTAACCAGAACTGTTTGCAATATTCCAAGTGTGCCCTAACTAAAATTCTATAAAGCTGCAGCAATAACATGCCTATCCTTATATTCAATGCCCCTTCCAATTACGGCGAGCATGCCATAGGTCTTTCTTACCACCTTATCTACCAGCGCTCCCACCTTCAGTGATCTGCAGACCTACACACAGAGATCCCTCTGCATAACAATATTCCTAAGGGTTCTGCCATTCACTGTATAATTTCCACCTGACAGAGACTGGAGTGGAAGAATTATTTTAAAATCAGTAGGAAAGTGAATGCAACAAATACTAAAATAAGCAGGTGGTGGTTATGGATAAAAAGGTAGTTGCAAGGGTATTGTAGAAGCCTTATTCTATAAGATGTAGTAATATGTGAACATGCAGAAAGATGACACAAATTACTGTGGATTTGAAAATGCAGGAAGATTTGCCTTCAGTTTCCCTTCACCTCGATCCCTTGTGGTTTATTATTGCTTTCTCCCCCGTACCACCGGCTGAAGAGTTTCACTTGACAGAACTTGTACACAATATATAGATTAGCCATTAGTACAACAACCATGTATTTCAGCAGTTCTGATAACAAGTGTTAATGTTATCCCTGCTTTCTCACCACAGATGCTGCCAGATCTGCTGAGTTTCTCCAGCAATTTGATTCTGCATCCACAGCTCTTGTTTTATTATATATAACTATATTTCTTTCCTTTTGCCAAACATCTGACTAAAGGAGTGTTGGCTACATGAACAAAACTGCTTTGACACCTGTTTTATTGCCACGAGAAAGGACAAAGATTGGTACCAATGACCTAGGTAGAAAGAGGGATGAGGACTTGTGGAGCGAGTACAAGCAGTCAGGAAAGAGGCTGAGAAGCAGGGCCTCAAGGGAGTTGGGAAAATTAAAACGAATAAACAGATATTTAAGTCCCTAGGATAAAGTCCATCAGGACCTAGGCACTTGTCAACACAGTTCCAAAAGGTTTACTCAGTTTTCCGATAGAGTCATAGTTGTACAGCATGAAAAAAGTGTCCCTTCGGTCCAACTTGTCCAAAAGACTAAGATGCATGGGATTCACAGTGACATGGCCATGTGGATTCAGAATTGACTTGGCCATAGAAGGCAGAGGGTAGTGATGGAAGGGTGTTTTTCTGACTGGAGGTCTGTGACTAGTGGTGCTCCCCAGGGATCTGTACTGGGACCTCTGCTGTTTGAAATTTATATAAACGACTTGGATGAAAATGCAGGTGGGCAGGTTAGTAAGTTTACAGACAATATAAAGATTGGTGGAATTCTGGATAGTGTATAACATTGTCAAAGGATACAGTGGGATATGGATCAGTTGCAGGTATGGGCAGAGAAATGGCAGATGGAGTTTAATCCAGGTAAATGTGAGGTGCTGCACTTTGGGAGACTAAATGTTAAGGAAAAGTATACGTTAATGGCACGACCCTGAAGAACTGATGTACAAAGGAATCTTGGTGTTCAAGTCTATAGCTCCCTGAAAGTGGCCACACAAGTAGATAGGGTGGTTTAAAAGAAAACGCATAATGGCATGTTTGCCCTTATTGGTGGGCGAACTGAGTACAAGAGTCAGGGTATCATGTTGCAGCTCTAAGACTTTGGTTAGACCACACTTAGTATTGTGCTCAATTCTGGTTGCCATATTACAGGAAGGATGGGGAGATTTGGAGAAGGTACAGAAGAGGTTTAGGAGGATGCTGCTTGGATTAGAAGGTATCAGCTACGAGGAGAGGCTAGAAAAACTCTATTTTCTCTAGGGAGGCAGAGGCCAAGGGGAGACTTCATAGAAGTTTATAAAATTATGAGTTACATAGATTGGGGAAAAGATTCTGACTGTCAACCCAGAGTTGAAATGTCTTAAAACTAGGGGACATGCATTTAAGGT
Source organism: Ginglymostoma cirratum (assembly GCA_024137785.1). Taxonomy (NCBI): domain Eukaryota; kingdom Metazoa; phylum Chordata; class Chondrichthyes; order Orectolobiformes; family Ginglymostomatidae; genus Ginglymostoma; species Ginglymostoma cirratum. The sequence continues at coordinate 893,475 of JAHRHZ010000173.1, forward strand.
AGAACCTTCTATAAACACAGGACATTCCAGTCATTTCTGTAATGTAGGAAATCAGCAGTCAATTTTCAAACAACAATGCAATAGTTACCAGATAACGTGTTTATGTGATGTTCAGTGAAGGTTAAATAGTCCGAGGTCTGAGGGTCACCGGACCCGAAACGTTAACTCAGTTTTCTCCTTCTCAAATGCTGCCAGACCTGCTGAGCTTTTCCATCAACTTTGTTTGTGTGTGAGCACTTCCTCCAGTTGTGAAACTTTGGAATTCTCTACCCCAGAGGGTTGTGAAAGCTTAGTATGAGTGTATTTTTAAAGTAAACATTGGTAAATCTTTGATTGGCAGAAGCGTGTAGGATTACCAGTCTGGGTTAGATAAGTACTGAAGGGTTTGAACAGACATTATCATGTTAAATGGCAGAGCAGTCTCAATGGGTTGAATGGCCAATTCCTGTTCGTAAGTGTCTAGGAAAGCAAGCAAGAATTTGCATCCACGTAGCAGCCTCATTCTCTACGGAATAGACCAGTCTAGAGACAGGTTGGGCTGGAACAGGATAGGGAGCAAGGAATGCCTGTTGGATTAAATTGAATATATTTTAATGCAAGAGGGCTGATAGGTAAGGCCAATGAGCTCAGGGCATGGATTGGTACATAGAGCTGGGATATTACAGCCATTACAGAAACACAAGTGGTGTGCCTCAGGAGTCAGTGCTGGGCCCATTGCTGTTTGTTATCTATACCAACCATTTAGATGAGAAAGTAGAAGGCATGATTAGTAAGTTGCAGATGACACAAAAATAAAAAGCTTTTGGACAGTGAGGAAGTTTCAGAAGTTGCAGCAGGATCTTGATCTGCTGGGTAAGTGGGCCAAGAAACAGCAAATGGTGTTTAATATAGATAAGTGAGGTTTTGCATTTTGTAAAGTCAAATCAAAGTAGGTGTTTCATGGTGAATGGTAGGGCCTTGACTGTAGTAGAACAGGGCATCCTTGGAGTTCAGGTGCATGGTTCTCTGAAAGTGGAGTCACAGGTAGACAGGGCCGTGAAGGCAGCTTTTGGCACACTGGCTTTCAGTCAGGGCATTGAGTATAGAAATTGGGAAGTTGTGTTGCAGTTGTACAAGACACTGGGGAGGCCACACTCGGAGTACTGCATGCAGTTATTGTCACCTTGCTATAGGAAGGATGTTGTTAAACTGTAAATAAAGACAGAGAAGAAATTTACAAGGATGTTGCCAGGACTCAAGGGACTGAGTCACAAAGAGAGGTTGGACAAGCTAGGACATTTTTTCTTTAGAGCTAAGGCAAGGGGGGAATCTTATCAAAGTGTGTAATATCATGAGGGGCACGGATAGGGTGAATGCACTCACCTTCCCAGGTTTGGGGCATCAAGGACTAAAGGGCATCAGTTTAAGCTAAGGTGGGGGTGGGGGGGTGCATAGGAACCCGAGGGGCAATTTTTTTTTTTTTTTGAAAGCAGAGGGTGGTATGCAAATGGAATAAGCTGCCAGCAGAAGTGGTTGAGGCAGGTACATTAACAACATTTAAAAGGCATTGGACGAATACATGGATAGGAAAGCTTTAGAAGGATATGGGCCAAGTGCAGGAAAATGGGGTTAGTGTGGATGGACATTTTGATCAGCATGGACCAGTTTGGGCTGAAGAGCCTGTCTCTGTGCTGTAGGACCCTATGACTATGAAATATGAAATAGGTAGGCACACGACATGAAATTTACTTCAGAGAAATGTATGCATTTCAGTAGGAACAATTAAATGATACAATTTAGCAGAGTACAGGAATGAGAAGACTATTAAGATCAATACAGTATCCTTGACTTTTTGAAGAGGTACACAGCACAAAAGCAAGGAATTCACGCTAAACCTAAAAAAATCAATTTGGCCCCAGCTGGAATAGTATGTTCAGTGCTGGACAACATACTTTTGGAACCATGGCCAGACCAAAGTGGATGTGGACAAAAAGCTGCTAAAACAGTATAAGGAATGTGGGACTTCAGTTAATGTAGAGAGAAGCTGGCATTGTTTTTCCTCAGGAAAAAAAAATGTAGGTATTCAAAAACGTGATGGTATGTGTTAAGGACAAATAAGATTAGACTTATTATAAGGATGAACGATGGTTCCATTGACAAAATGGTCACGATCCGAAAGGACAGAGGTATGTGGTAAGTAAACTTCAAAAGAAAAAAAGACAGTGAAGAGAAAGCAAACTATGATGATCTAGAATATGCTTAGGTTGAGTGTAGTCAAAGTAGCTTCAATAATACCATTCAAATGTGCAGAAGAAATAACTTGTATAGTTGTGGGACAAGAGAAAGGGAGTGCGAAGTATTGAATACCTTTTCAAAAAAGAACAATTAATAGAGTGGTCACTTTCTGTGCTGCATCCTTCTACTATTCTGACACTTCATGTGTAAATGGTTTCAGGAAATTTTCAGATAATTGCTGACAAAAATGTAACGTGAGTGCCAGCATTAACCTGAAGTACAGTACAGTGAAAGCACAATAAAAAAGGTCTTAATATGATATTTTAGTCATTGTTTATATTCTGGACAATTAAGTTAAGGCTACTAAATTTTTTATGTAGGAATACTACTGATATCTTGCAGCCTCAAAAGTACCACTAGCACCTGGAAGGTGGTGGTCAAAGGAACAAGCTAATAGTGTTGGCACTGTATAGCTGAATTATACTCTTTTAGAGTATTTAAGCTATAGATTGGTGGTACCATAGATATACCGGCCTAAGATAATCCGTTTTGTACAGTTAAGGTCAGAATTATGGAATAATGACTAATAATTCATATTTACACAATAGCTCAAAGCATTTCATGCAGTGCATTGCAGTTTTTGCCCATTGGCAGCAATGTAGGCAGATATTAAAGGTCAAATTTATGCCGCAAATTAAAGTATATAAGTGCTTAGGTTAAATTATTGCACTGACATAGGAAAAAGTTTTATGCAGGGTACTAGGAAAATTCACTGCTCTTTAGTAACATTACCTTTTGGAGCTCCCTTCTGCAAATGACAACTGAAACTAGACAAAACTAAGTTATATATCTGAAACATATAAATTTTTCTTAAGAAATAATCGCACACAGGTCATAGGCCATGATCCCAGTAAATGGCTGAAGAGTCTCAAGGATTAAATGGCTTACCCCTGTTCTTATTAAATTTACATTGGCTTGAACTTCATACTTTGAGTGACATTCTGAAAAACATAATCAGGACTAGAAGTGATTAAAATGTGTTGAGATGTTGGGACAATTTTGACTCTACAGAGAAGGCTGAATAAAGATTTAATAGAACAGCATAATTCATTTTAACAATAATCAGCAGGAAAACACCATCTTCCTGATCTGGAAAGCAGTGAAACGGTGCCATCGACCGAAAACCATTATGGAACCCAGTGATTGCCAAGTCTGTCCAGAATGAAGTGTAAACTTCCTTGTTGCTAGCTTTGTAACACTAATTATCTGACACCTCGAACCTAATCTTTCATGACTTCTGCTCTTCTACTCTAGTTTTTCTGTCATCAACATACCTTCATCACAAGTCTAGCGAAAAAGCCCTCTGTCACAGCCACTATTCTCAAACTCCTTACCTTCATCCTTATGTGACTTGATTTCATTCTTCACTTATAAATTCATTTAACAATATATCTTTCCAACTAAACTTTAATCAGCTCTACTGATCATCACAATGATTATTTATTCATCTCCCCGCCATGCTTGCACAAAGAACTTTTATGTCTATATTAAGGGTGTTGTTTCAATGGATGCAGAACTGACAACTGCGCATGGTCAAGTAGGGAAAATTATACCCAATTGTGTGAAATAAAATCATATGACAGGTGTATGAGTTATTAGCCATAATTTTTTTTTAAAATTCATTCACAGGATGAGGGCATCACTGGCTAGGCAGCATTTGTTGCCCGGGGACAGTTCAGAATCAACAACATTGTTGTGGGTCTGGAGTCACATGTAGACCAGACCAGATAAAGATGGCAGTTTCATCCCCTAAAAAGGACATTAGTGAACCAGATGGGTTTTCCCAACAATCGACAACAGATTCACGGTCATCATTAGACTCTTCATTCCAGATACTGGTGTTCAAATTCCACGATCTGCCGTATGATTTGAACCCAGGTCCCCAGAATGTTATCTGGGTCTCTAGATTAACAGTCCAGCGATAATACCACCAGGCCATCGCCTCCCCCAGATTCATGCACTTTACTTAACAACTGATTCCTTGTTCTGAACACGAAGGGTGCTTCAAAATCACTAACAGATAATAGGAGGAGTTGTAATGTTTTTACTGTCATTAGTTGCCATTTTCAGTGTCTCACTTTTGCACAGTAATGCTCCTAGCTAGGAAATGCCTGCATAAAATGATGGAAGGAAGGCATTACTTTAGAAGTTTGATCTGGGGATCCAAGTGAAATTATTAAAGCTGGAGTCAATGTCAGGGCACCTGAGGGAAGGAAGAGGAGATGGGGGAAAGGGAGGAGACCTGAGGGGTAGGAAAGAAAAGAGAGGCAGTTTGTGATTTGTACTCCCACCTCTGCTGGAAGAGCTAACTCTTATAGGACTTTTCTTGCAGGTACGAATACCTTCCTAATATTTCACAGTGCCTTCATGCAGGAGACAAGCTATTGGATATTCAACGGTGCCACGCATCACATTTGCAAGTCATAAGAACATAAGAACTAGGAGCAGTAGGAGGCCATCTGGCCCCCCGAGCCTGCCCCGCCATTTAAGATGATCATGGCTGATCTTTTGAGACTCAGCTCCACTTACCCGCCCACTCACCATAACCCTTAATTCCTTTACTATTCAAAAATTTATCTAGCCTTGCCTTAAAAACATTCAGCGAGGTGGCTTCAACTGCTTCACTGGGCAGTGAATTCCACAGATTCACAACCCTTTGGGTGAAGAAGTTCTCCTGACCTCAGTCCTACACATGCTTCCCTTTATTTTGAGGCGATCCCCTCTAGTCCTAGTTTCACCTGCTAGTGGAAACAATGTCCCTGCCTCCATCTTATCTATTCCCTTCATAATCTTATATGTTTCTATAAGATCTCCCCTCATTCTTCTGAATTCCAACGAGCATAATCCCAGTCAACTCATTCTCTCCTCATAATCCAACCCTCTCAACTCTGGAATCAACCGAGTGAATCTCCTCTGCACCCTGTCCAGTGCTAGTATATCTCTTCTCAAGTAAGGAGACCAAAACTGCACACAGTACTCCAGGTGTGGCCTCACCAGGACCCTACACAGGTCCTGTAGCACAGCCTCCCTGTTTTTAAACTCCATCTCTCTAGCAATGGCAGACAAAATTCTATTTGCCTTTTTAATTACCTGCAATCCTACTTTTAGCAATTCATGCACAAGGACACCCAAGTCCCTCTGCACAGCAGCATGCTGCAATTTTTTTACCATTTAAAACATAGTCCATTTTCCTGTTATTCCTACCAAAATGGATGACTTCACACTTATCAACATTGTACTCCATCTGCCAGACCTTTGCCTACTCACTTAGACTATCTATATCCCTCTGCAGACTTTGTGTCTTCTGCACGCTTGCTCTACCACTCATCTTAGTGTCATCTGCAAATTTTGACACACCACACTTAGTCCCCAACTCCAAATCATCCAGTCCATCTGTGTACGAGCAGAGAGATCTCGGTGTCCATGTGTAATAGATCCCTGAAAGTTGCCACCCAGGTTGATAGGGTTGTTAAGAAGGCGTACTGTGTGTTAGGTTTTATTGGTAGAGGGATTGAGTCTCGGAGCCGTGAGGTCATGTTGCAGCTGTACAAAACTCTGGTGTGGCCACACTTGGAGTATTGTGTACAGTTCTGGTCACCGCATTATAAGAAGGATGTGGAAGCATTGGAAAGGGTGCAGAGGAGATTTACCAGGACATTGCCTGGTATGGAGGGAAGGTCTTATGAGGAAAGGCTGAGGGACTTGAGGCTGTTTTCGTTAGAGAGAAGAAGGTTAAGAGGTGACTTAATAGAGACACACAAGATGATCAGAGGATTAGATAGGGTGGACAGTGAGAGCCTCTTTCTTCGGATGGTGACGGGTAGCACGAGGGGACATAGCTTTAAATTGGGGGGTGATACATATAGGACAGATTTCAGAGGTAGGTTCTTTACTCAGAGAGTAGTCAGGGCATGGAATGCCTTGCCTGCAGCAGTTGTGGACTCGCCAACTTTAAGGGCATTTAAATGGTCGTTGGATAAACATATGGATGATAATGGATTAGTATAGGTTAGATGGCCGTCAGATTGGTTTCACAGGTCAGCGCAACATCAAGGGCTGAAGTGTCTGTACTGCGCTGTGATGTTCTATGTTCTATGTATACACCTATGTATACATGAAAATCCAAATGCTGACAGTGTATAATTCTCAGAAGTAGAAAACACTACATAAATTTTCCTCCTTTTTAGGAGGAATTACAAACAAAATCTATTGAAGTAGTATGTTTCACTATTCTAAAAGATATTGCTTTTAGAAACAAAAATAGAAATTCCTGGATAAGCTCAGGAGGTCTGGCAGCATCTGTGGAGAGAAATCAGTTAACATTTTGGGTTGAGTGACCCTTCCTCAGAACTTTTAGCCACTGCCTGATAGTTTACAGTCCTTACGAACATCAAAAACTGAAGTAAAACTGATATCCACATTCAAAGTTTCAATGTGCAAACTGAATCAATTTTCATGTCAGTTACTAACGGTTATCAAGACAATGAAAAAAAAAATCATTTTGTTTTGCATCCTACTTTGAAAATACTTAAGTGCAACAACTGACTCTTAATAACAGCTAACTGTGTGTTAAACGATGTCCTTCACATGATTTCAGCATCAGGTCCAAAGCCACATTCTATGTTATTTGTTCATGAGAAGTGAAGTGGGTGTCACTAACAGACAACATTTACAGCTCATCCCTAAAAATGGTGGCGGTCACTGGTTCGAAGGTGCTGCCAAGGGAGTTTCGGTGAGTTACTGCAGTACATTATGCCAATGTCACACATTGCATTGACAAAAGGCATACCGATCAAGCTGACTGTTTTGTCTCAGATGGGGGTGAATTTGAGTTGTTGGAGCTGCACCTATTCAGGCAAGCGGAAAATATGCTATCATACCGCTAATTTGTGTTTTATAGATGGTGATGGATAGGCACTGAAGTAAAGGAGGCAAGTTACTTAACAGATTCCTAGTCTGTGACCTTCTTTTGTAGCCAGTGTCCTCATGGCTGTTTAGTTCAATTTTTGATTAATGGCAACCCCAGGATGTCACTGATTGAAGATTCAGTGACAGTAATGCCATTGAACATCGAGGCGATATGGTTAGATTGCCAGGCAGTGACCATCTTCAATGACAGACAGTGATGTGAATGTCACTTGCCATTTGTCAGCCCAAAACCAGGGTGTTAAGATTTGCTGCATAAACTGCTTCAGTAGTGGAGGAGTTGTGAATGGTGCTAGGCATTGCACAGTGAATATTCCCAATTCTGACCTTCTGAAGGGAAGAAGCAGTTGGTTCTCAAACTCCCATGAGGAACTCCTCCAATGATATCCTGAAGCCAAGATGATCAACCATTTTCTTGCTAGATAATCAGCACAGAGCTTCCCCGCTCCCCCCCAGCTTCCTGACTCCGTGACTCCAGTCTGCTTTCACAGTGGTCAATACCCTGCAATTGGTAAAATACTTCTGCTTCTACTTAGTTACAAAAAACTAAACGAATGTAATTATATGGTAAGAAAAGCCAAAAATAATTTAATTGATTAAATACTTAATTTTTATTTCTAGTCCCTGGTTCAAGTCAGCTTAAACTGATAAGGAGGATGTCTCCTTTATCTACTGTCTTCTTGGGAATGAATTGGGGAAGTTTCAAATTTGCACCTCATGCATACACGCCCACAGTTGAAAACTGCCCATCTTTTGACACTAGATACCTCATATCTTCAATTCCTAACAATATTGCCCTAATGAGCACAAAATACACGTTAGGCTGGCACCTTCAATCACAAAGCAAAAGCTTCCTGAACTTGGTTTTAAGCAATTCAACTCACCCATCTGCTCGTGTCATAAACATGACCAAAAGGCCTGTGCTTATGCTGCATCCGGAGAGGCCTGGTTCTGGCTGATGTGTCATCCACAGAAAGAAGTTGCTGTGTAGTTCTGTCTGGATGCTCTGTCTTAGGCTGACATTCCTCAGAACCAAAACAGTCCGAGGAGCCAGACACATCACCTAAAACACTAATAACCACACAGTTATTTTTACAATGCGCCTATTACATAAGGTAACAAAAAGAAACAACATTGACATTCGTGATAAAAGGAACTGCTTCAAAAAAAAAAAAAAGCACTGCATCAAAAGTCACTGTAGTTAGACTTACAACAGCAGAAGTGGTGAGCTTTAGCTTTAAGGCACTGCCCACTCATCCCTCTGAAATAAAGAGTGCCGTTTCATGTGCATGCTGAAGCCCCACTGTAAATCAAATTAACTGTCCATGGCTCTGCTAGAACCATAAATTATGAAGATTTGAGAAGGATTTAAAATCATATAGATGAACTTTTGAAAAAAATTCTACAGCTTTTGTAAACAGTTAAACATGACAAAAGAACACAGCACAGGAACAGGCCCTTCAGCCCTCCAAGCCTGCACCAACACATTTTACCCTTCCATGCTAAAACTGTCTTCACTTACAGGATCCGTACCCCTCTATTCCCTTCGTATAGAAGTATTCATCCAGGTGTTCCTTCAATGCTGCTATTGCGTCTGCATCTACCACTTTCTCTGGCAGCACTTCCCAGGCACTCACCACCCTTTATGTGAAAAGCATTCCTCACACATCTCAAACTATGCCCACCCTCCACCAGCATTCCCACCTTGAACCACGTCCCGTAGGAATCAACTCCTCCACCCTAAGAAAAAGTCTCATACTTTCCACTCTATCCATGCCATTCACAATCTCAAACTTCTATCAGGTCACCTTTCAACCTCCCACAGACCAGCACCATGCTGGTGAACCTTTTCTGTACCGTCTCCAAAGCATGCACATCCTTCTGCAGTTTTCTACCCAGGCCTCCAACTCATCTATATCCTGCTGTATCCTCTGACAATCTCCTCAATCTGCAACTCCAATCTTTGTACCATCCACAGACTTACTAATTAAACCAGCTAGGCTTTATTCCAAATCATTTATTCACACCACAAAACAGCAGAGTTCCCAGCACTGATCCCTGTGGAACACTACTTGTCACAACGCTCCCTTCCAAAAAGCATCCCTCTACCACTACCCTCTCCTATGACTACACCAGTTCTGTATCTATCTTGCCAGCTCACCCACAGAACATAGAACAATACAGCGCAGAACAGGCCCTTCGGCCCTCGATGTTGCGCCACCCTGTGAACTAATCTAAGCCCATCCCCCTACACTATCCCATCATCATCCATATGCTTATCCAAGGACTGTTTAAATGCCCCTAATGCGGCTGAGTTAACTACAGTGGCAGGCAGGGCATTCCACGCCCTTACCACTCTCTGAGTAAAGAACCTGCCTCTGACATCTGTCTTAAATCTATCACCCCTCAATTTGCAGCTATGTCCCCTCGTACTAGCCGACATCATCATCCTAGGAAAAAGACTCTCACTGTCCACCCTATCTAATCCTCTGATCATTTTGTAGGTCTCTATTAAATCCTCTCTTAGCCTTCTTCTCTCCAATGAGAACAGACCCAAGTCCCTCAGTCTTTCCTCATAAGACCTTCGCTCCAGACCAGGCAACATCTTGGTAAATCTCCTCTGCACCTTTTCCAATGCTTCCACATCCATGATACCATGTGAATTTTCCTTTTGTATCAGTCTGCCATGAAGGAACTTCTCAAAGGCTTTGTTGTCTACGAGGACTTCAAAATCAACCACGTTTCCCGCAATCATCTTAGTCACCTCCTCAAAAATCTTGATCAAGTTAGTGACACACAGCCTCCCTTGCAGAAAACCATGCTGCTAACACTCATCAGTGCATTTGCTTCCAAATGCATATGGATCTTGTCCTCGACAGTCCTTTCCAATAAATTTCCCTACCACCAATGTGAGGCTCACAGGCCTGTAAATTCCTGGATTATCCCTGCTACCCTTCTTAAACAATGGGACATTGTAGTTATTCCCCAGTCTTCTAGACCAATTGTCAATGCTACAGCAACGTGTTCTCTTGCCTCACTCAATATACTGGGATAGATCACATCAGGACCAGGGACTAATCTACCCTAACGCTACCCATTAGCTGACTTTCACCTCATAGCTGGCCCCTCAGCATGGTTAAATCCCCAGCAAATTGTCTAACACTTCCTCTACCACTGGAAAATTCCCAGCTGGAGTGGGAAAATGCAAGAATGCAGCAGGCAGAGGATGGTGAAAAACTGTGCCCCCACCACAATAGCTGCCGTGCCACAGAATTCCAGCCAGTCAAAATTTACAGCACAGAAAGCAGCCATTCAAATCTTTCTCACTGCTAGCTGAAAGTGAGCTCTCTGGTCTAATCCCACTTTCTACCTATTTATTTATAGTTTACACCTCTTCATGTGCATATCCAAGCTTTTTTTTTAAATAAGCACAAAAAGGCTGACAGATCACCACCCTTTTCAATCGCCCTCTAATCTTCCTACCAATTACTAAGCCTCTGCTTTCTTGTTATTAATATCTCTGCTACAGGTATTAGGGCATTCCTATTGTGTCTACCTAGACTCCTTGTATTTTATACATCTTTATTAAAATCTCCCGTCAACCTCAGATTAAAAAGTATTTCATCCAGTTTTCTTGCATTTCAAGAATTCTCAATTCTTGGAAACATCCTCACAGATCTCTTATGTACTCCCTCTGCCCTGATCACATCCTTCCAATAATATTGGCAAGAACTGTGCGCAGTACCTCAGCTGACCTAACTAGACTTTTATATATTTCTGCCTATTCTGCTCTTAGATCTGTCAGGATTATGAACGTTCAAACATTGAGTATGTTCAAAATTGAGACTCAGATTTATGCAAAATTCACCATCAACATCACCCTTTCCCACATGAAGAAATTCCTGCTCAGCTCAGTCCCATATGACTAAATCCCTACTGAGACCCTGTCCCCAACTGGGTTCCACAGCATCATCATGAGCAGCATTACCTCTAATTTTCTTTCCAACTGTGTGGAACGCCCATGCATATGACAGTGACTTCCAGAATATAAAGTCAATGCTGTGATCAGCATGCAGGAGGCCAACACCATTTGTGTTGGGGTGACTGCACAAACAAACACTCAGCTTTGCAGTTTAAATAGGGACAGTGCCTACAAGTCAGGAAACATTTCCCGCATACATCCTGTTGAGTTCTGTAAAAATGTGTTTGTCGCAACAAAGCCACTTCTCATTCTTCAAAGCAGAGCGATTCCTCCATCCCAGAAACTGGTTTGTAAAACCGTTGCTGAATTCCTTCAATGGCAAGTGCATCCCTCCAAAACTGCACACAATATTCCAGGTGCAGTCTCCACAAGGCTCTATAATTTCAGTAAGATATCTTCACACCTATACCCAATTCTCTTGCAATAAAAGTCAACATACCACTTGTCTTAATAGCTTTCTGTACCTGCATGTTAATGTTCAGTGACTCATTAACAAGGATACTCCGATCTCTCTAATTCAAAACTTGCCAACTTCTCAACATTTAATTACAGTAATCACCCAAGTATCATTTACGTACAGAGAATGGGGACTGCCAATGAGCTGAATCTGCAAACTGATTGAAAAATTAGTGGCAGATAAGAGATCTCAACTGTTAAGATGAATGTTTTTAAAACAGAGTGGCCACGACTGGTCATAAAAACCTGATGAGGTTTTGGAATGCCAGTGTTATAGCACTGTACAGCACGGAAACAGACCCTTTGGTCCAACTTGCCCATGCCGACCAGATATCCTAAATTAATCTGGTCTCACTAGCCAGCTTTTGGCCCACAACCCTCAACCCTACAGGCTCATAACCCTATTCATATATCCATCCAGATGCCTTTTAAATGTTGTAATTATACCAGCCTTCACCACTTCCTCTGGCACCCTTTATTCCATACATGCACCACCCTCTGCGTGAAAAGGCTGCCCCTTAGGTCCCTTTTATATCTTTCCCCTCAACTTAAACCTGTGCCTTCTAGTTTTGGACTCCCCACCCTGGGGGAAAAGACGTTGGCTATTCACCCTATCCATGCTCTCACGATTTTATTAACTTGTAGAAAGTCACCCCCTCAGCCTCTGACGATCCAGGGAACATAGTCCCAGCCTATTCAGCCTCGCCCTATAGCTCAAAACCTCTAATCCCAGCAATACATTTGTAAATTTTTTCTGAACCGTTCAAGCTTTGCAACATCCTTCCTATAGCAGGGAGACAAGACGAGACGAGAACTGAACACAGTATTCCAGAAGTGGCCTAACCAATGTCCTGCACAGCTGTAATAGGACCTCCCAACTCCTATATTCAAAGCACTGACCAATACAGGCAAACATACCAAATGCCTTCTTCAATATCCTATCTACCTGTGATTCTACTTTCAAGGAACCATGAACCTGCATTCCAAGGTCTCTTTGTTCAGCAACATCCTCAGGTCCTTACCATGAAATGTATAAGTCCTGCTCGATTTGCCTCTTCAAAAAATAAAAAACGTAGTATAGAATCGCAGAATGCCTAGTGGGGAAGTAGGCCATTCGGCCCATTGAGTTCACACCAACCCTCCAAACAGTACCCCAACTAGACCCACCCCATCCCATCCCTGTAACCCTGCACTGCCCATAGCTAATCCATCTAGCAGCACCCCACATCTATCTAAAGATAACTCCATTTGCCAAAAGAAAAAAAAACAAAGCAGCTCTTACAGCCACAATTTTTCCATCTTGGATTACCCAGAATCCTGACAGAGAATTCTGAATGCTTGGGTATCAGACCCCGGTGTTCCTACCAAAGTGGACGACCTTACATTTCTCCATACCAAAAACCATTTAAAGGGAGGCTGTGATGTATCGGTAGTGTCATTAGACTAGCAATCCAGAGCAACAGACTAACATCTATGATTTATACAAATGACTTGGATGAAAATGTAGATGGGTGGGTTAGTAAGTTTGCAGACAATACAAGGATCAGTGGAGTTGTGGATAGTGCAGAATGTTGTCAAAAGGTGTAGCAGGGTATAGATCAGTTCCAGATATGGGCAGAGAAATGGCAGATGGAGTTTAATCCGGCTAAGTGTGAGATGCTGCACTTCGGGAGATCAAGTGTTAAGGAAAAGTATAGTTAATGCCCGAACTCTAAACAGCATTGAGGTACAGAGGGATGTCAGGGCTCAGGTCCATAGCTCCCTGAAAGTGACCACGCAGGTAGATAGGGTGGGAAAGAAGGCATATAGCACGCTTGCCTCTATTGGTTGGGGAATGGAGTACAAGAATCAGGATACCATGTTGCAGCTTTAAGACTTTTGTTAGGTCATGCTTAGAGTATTGTTTTCAATTCTGGTCACCACATTTTAGGAAGGCTTTGGAGAGGGTGCTGAAGAGGTTTTTCAGGACACTGCCTGGATGACAGGGTATGTGCTATAAAAGGAGAGACTGGAAAAAAAAAAACAACAAAAACACTTGTCTTCTCTTTTCTGGAGCAGCAGAGGCTGAGGAGAGAAATGACAGAAATCTTTAAAATTATGGAGGTGCATAGATAGGGTTAACGGTCAGAATCTTTTTCCGGAGATGAAATGTCCAATTAGGGGACATGCATTTAAAAGTAAGAGGGGAAAGTTCAAAGGCGACATTAGAATCCCTACAGTGTGGAAACAGGCCCTTTGGCCCAACAAGTCCACACCAACCTTTGGAGTATCCCACCCAGACCCAGCCCCCTATAACCCACACACCCCTGAACACTATGGGCGATTTAGCATGGCCAATCCACCTAGCCTGCACATCTTTGGACTGCGGGAGGAAACCGGAGCACCCGGAGGAAACCCACGCAGACACGGGGAGAATGTGCAAACTCCACACAGACAGTCACCCGAGGCTGGAATCAAACCCGGGTCCCTGGCGCTGTGAGGCTGCAGTGCTAACCACTGAGCCACCGTGCCACCCGACATGAGGGGCAAGTTTTTTTAAAATAAAAAGTGCAGTAGGAATCTGGAACATGCTACCAGGGTGGTGGAGGAGGCAGTCATGAAAGGGAGGTTTAAGGGACTTTTAGATAAGCATATGAATATGTAAGGAATGGAAGGATATGGACCAAGGGCAGGCAGAAAGGATTAGTTTGATTTGGTGTTTTGTTCACCACACCATTGTGGGTCAAACGGCTCATTCCTGTGCTATCCTGTTCTATGTTCCAACGTGCTGGAGCCATGGGTTCAAATCCCAACTAGATGAAATTCAAATTCAAATTCAATAAAAATCTGACATTGAAGTCTAATATCAATCATGTAACCATTGTTAAATAGCCATAAAAGCCCGACTGGCTCACTGGTGAGCTTAGGCAAGAAAATCTACCGTCCTTACCTGGTCTGGCATACTCTTAATTGCCTTCTGAAAGGGCTTCGCATGCCATACAGTTCAAAAGCAAAGACTGGCAATAAGTTATGGCTTAGCCAGCAAATGCTTATATCCCACACCTCTCACTCACTTCTGAGAGTCATCTGTAAACTTTACAATGTTACATTTAATACTCGCATTTACATCAATCGATATCTTGCGTGCAGCTAGGATTCCAAACACTAATTTTTGAATTTTGGTCAGAACGTGAAAATGACTCATTCATTCCTGATTACTGTCCATTATGTCTGTCATTCAGTTCTCAATCTATACCAGTATATTCCCTTCAGTCTCTCATGTTCTAATTTTGTTTACCAATCTCGTATGGGACCTTATTAAAAACTGAAAATCTAGAAATGTACTATCATCCATCACTTTCCCATTTTCTACTGCTAGTTACATCCTCAAAAAAAAAACTCCCAACAGGTTTGCTAAACAGGATTTCCCATAAATCCATGTTGATTCTGCAAAATTACTTTTCAAGTGTCTTATTGTCTCATCTTTTATTATAAATTCTAGCATGTCCCCACAGATGATAACAGGTCTACAGCCAACCTTTTTCATTGCCCCTTATTTCTCAAATAGTGGGGATCGTAGTTGCCACATTCAAATCTGCAGTAACTATTCTAGAATTTGTAAAACTTTTAAAGATGACCTGTGTAACTACTATCTCTATAGCCACCTCTTTCATCACTCAAATTTAGATCATCAGGTCTAAGGCATTTATCCATGTTGTTTCATTAATTTCTCTTGGTTTTTTAAAAAACGCTTTTGTTTGCACTAGTCCCTAGATGCGCCATTATCACAGCAAGGCTTTTTGTATTTTCCTCCAGGAAGGCAGTTCAGAATGTGTTTTGACATTTCCTTATTCCCTGTTTTACATTTTCCTCATGTATTTCCTAATATACACACGTTAGTTTTTGATAATCTTTTCCTTTTAAGGCATCAGGTTTTTACAGAAGAATGTATGTTTCTTGCTAGTTTACAATTTCCTTTTCTTAAATCTTTTTAGACCACGTTTGTAGACTTCTAAAATGTTCCTAACCCTCAAGATTACCATTTCTGTAGACCACTTCATATGCCTCCTCACTTTAACTAATATAATCTTTGATTTCTTTCATTAACCACAGTTGGAACATTTCCCCTCTCCAAGCTGGGTTACTGAACATTAGAAGAATACACTGTTATTGTAAACTTTAAATGTTAGCCATTGCCTCCATCTCAAATCATGCATCTTAAACAGTTTCCAAACCCATAATGGTCAATTTGCCCCTCAGACCTACATGGTTTCCTTTGCTTAAGTTTCAAAAGTTTTGCTTTGCTTAAGCTCAAGTTTCTAACTGAACCACATTACTTTCAAACTTAGTGTAAAATACGGGTCAGTCCTTCCTAAAGCTACTTTACAAGATTACTAAAATTAGCCTTTATTCATTGTTCCTTGTGAGATCTAAAGGAGTTCCCTAATTGGTTGAACATATAGCTTTCTTTTAAAAAAAATTCCACATACATTTCAAAAACTTGACCTACACAATTTCAGTTATGTTTACCCAGTCTACACAGATTGAAATTCTCCAAGTTTACTATACTGCTCTTAATTGTCTACTTTATACTGCGATTTACAGTTCCACTGCTGTTTAGTGTCCTTAAAACAAGTCCCACTGAAGTTTTCTCCCTCTTGCTGTTTCTTAGTTCTGCCTAAACTGATTCTACATTTTAAACTTTAGAACGAGAGTCAACTATCACAGCAGCTCTGATACCTTCTTTAAGAGCTACCCTTCAGCTCTTTCTCAGCTGCATGTTCTTCCTAAATGTCACATACCCTTAACTATTCAGGCTGTAGCTTTGGTTTCCTTGTAGCTATCAGCTCTTACAAAGTTCTACCTGAACTAACAATTTGTCTGCTTTATTGCAAACGCTATGGCTACACCAAAACAGAGCCATCAGCCTGCTTTTAAACTGTTTTTGAAAACTCTGGCCTAACAGCTAGCAGACAATCAATTTTACGATCATTGTCCCTTTCAGGCATACTCCTAGTAACTATCATTACCTTCACTGCTGCTTTGATCTATTGTCTGTCATTTCCCTTTAATTTACTCAATTACCCCGAACTATCTTAATAAGGTACAAACCCCTCGTTACTTCCCTAGATATACACTCACTAGAACACTGGGACCAGCATTATTCAGGTGAAATCTAACACTGCAGCTTCTGCTTTCACCATATGGTTCTTCTGAGCCAGGAAGACCCAGGTGCAAGACCCACCTGCTCCAGAGGTGTGTAATAACATCTCTAAACAGGTTGATTAGAAAACATTCACCATCCCCATGCTTCCCTGTTGGGCTAGTGGTTATGATCAACACTGTCATAGCCCTGGTTTGATTCCTGGAGAGGGCATGTGTTAATTTAAAGTATGTAAACGCAACAAAAACATTTTAAATTTATTTTCAGAAGCATAAGAAAATGCCATGGATCTATCAGAAGAATTTTTGAGGCACTTGTGGTACAGTGATAGTGCCCCTATATCTAAACCAAAGAGGCCTGGGTTCAAGTCCCATCAGCTCCTGAGGCATGTAACATTATCTCCATTATCCTCATAGGGATTCTTGTGGTGGTAATAAAGGGGTAATGTCCCCACCTCTGAGCGAATTGGCCTGGGTTCAAGTTCCATCTGTTCTAGAGATATGCAATATCTTTGAACATGCTGATTAGAAAATATCTGCACCATCTGCATTCCTAGTGCCGGTGCCCCACCAACTAGAACACACTTTCCTTATGCCATGATTTGCAACAACCCATTCAGTCATCTAATCATCTTTAATCTATGCCATTTTGCACCTGGTTCAAGTAATGATGCAGAGTTCATCATCTTTTTGAAGTTCACCTTTTTACATTAGGCAGCATGAAGACCTAGGCACTACTGCAACCTCTTTCCTACTCTTACCTACATCATTGGTAGTCAACACTGATCATGACAACTGAATCTTCCCACTTCTACAATAGGTTCCTCTCCAGTTCTGAGCAGACATCCTGAATCCAGGCAATAATTTCTCACCAGAATACACAGTGAAAACGATTCTTTATCTGGGGAGTGCAGACAGAGCAAAGTCCACAGCATCATGGATGATTCACAGTATAAGGCAGCAGAAAGACTGGGAAATAGTGACTGATAAATAGTAACAAACAGATCTATCTGCAGCTACAGGCTTGAAACCAGGATAGTTTCTTGTCTCCAGTGTTAGAGGCAAGGACTTAACTGAACCACAGCAGAGCACTAACTATTTAGGTACAGAAAGGATGAGGTTCAGCAGACAGATTTAGGGTGCTAGCTAGGAGACTAGCGAGACCTCAAAAGGTATAATTTCTACATTATTCCTGGCTGCGCATACACTAGTGAACACAGAAAATGATGCACAAGGAAGTTTTAGTTCCTTAAGATAAGGCAGTTTGAGGGGTACAAGGCTGGTAACGTAGATGCACTTGTATAATTATCAACACCTGAATGTTCATGGCACAAAATTTCAAACATGCAGATGACTAAACTTGAAAATGTTGTGATTTACGTGAAGAGTGTAGGCAAGAAATATGGATGTAGAAATGGCTGACTGCATTTAATCCAGATAAGTGCTAGGTGACGCATTTTGGAAGGTGTAAAGTAGGAGGGAAGCATACATTAAACTGCAAAAACCTTAGAAGCATTAACATACAGAGGGATCCAGGCGTTCAGGTCCACAGTCTCCCGAAAGTGGCAACACAAGGGAGAAGATGATCAAATAAAGCATACTTACCTTCTTCTGTTGGGGCACAGTATACAAAAATTGACAAGTCATGTTGCAGCTGTATGGAACTTTAATAAGACCATATTTGAAATTTGCCTACAGTTCTGGTTGCCTCACTACTTGAAGGACGTGAAGGCTTTGGCAAGGGTGCAGAAAAGGTTTACCAAACGTTGTCTGGTTTGGAGGGTATGAGCTGTGATGAGAGAGTGGACATTGTTGGTTTGTCTTCACTTGAAGATGAGTGACCTGATAAACGTTTACAAATTATGAGAGGCAAATTATAATTATAAATAGACAAAGTCTTTCTCCCAGGGTACGTGTATCCTTGGGGACTCAGGGCAGCATAGGGATACAGTGGTTGACACTGCTGCCTCACAGCACCAGGGGAGCCAGGAGTTCAATTTCAACCTTGCTTGACTGTCTGCGTGGAGTTTACACATTTTCTCCATGTCTGTCTCTATGTGTTTCCTCCCAGTGCTCTAATGTCCTCCCACAGTCCAAAGATATCCAGGTTAGGTGGATTAGCCATGGTTAACATGGCATTACAGGGAAAGAATGAGGGCTGGGTCTGGGTAGGATGCTGTTTGGAGGGTTGATGCAGACTTGATGGGCCGAATGGCCTCTTTCTCCACAGTAGGGATTCTATAGGTTTAAAGATAAAGGGGTAAGTTTAAAAAGATGCGAGAGACAAATCTCTTTTACTCAAGGATAAAATGCCTAGAATGCACTGCCAAAGAAGGTGGTAGAAGCAGCGACAATAATGATGTTTAAGAGGCATCTTGACAGCTACACGTGTAGGCAGAGTATAGAGGGATACGCACCACTACAGGCAAAACATTGTGTGTTCAGAAGGGCATCAAGCAATGGTGCAGGCTTGGTGGGCTGAAGAATCTATTCTTGTGCTGTACCATATTCTTTGCTTTTATTTGCCAACCGTTAATTTTTGTTCATAAGGTGTGTTAAAACTGCCTCAACTTATTGATTTTCCAAATGTCCCATTTCCACTTCCTTCATAATGGATGAATATAAAAATTACAAATACAGGTTTGACCGGCAGACCTATTTCTATGCTGTATGGCTATCTGTTCTCCAAGATTAACTGTACTTAACTAAAAACTTCACAAATCTTCCAGGAAGGTTCTTCAATAGCTGTCTTGACTACAAAACTTTCAATCACAATTACAATCACATTGTTCTAGGCAGGGCAATAAGACAGAAGCCTCAAAAAACGTACCCATTCTAAAATCTAGGATCAGCCGAGAGGACCTGGGACCATCTTGGATAGATTGAATGACTTTGAAGTTGTAATCTCACAAGCTCATTATGTTTTCTATCAAGCGCATGCATTTTTGACCTCCTACAAAGAATTAATCTAACACCCAAAGAGTTTTTAAACTGGTTTGCATGGATCAGTAATTCTAAATAGGAACATTTAATTAAAATTACTTTTGTAACAATAAATGTCATGGTTTTGCCAAAGAAAGCAACTACTTGCGAACCACATTCCTAACTAGGAAAT
The DNA here is from genome assembly GCA_024137785.1 of Ginglymostoma cirratum. NCBI lineage: Eukaryota > Metazoa > Chordata > Chondrichthyes > Orectolobiformes > Ginglymostomatidae > Ginglymostoma > Ginglymostoma cirratum. The sequence continues at coordinate 913,370 of JAHRHZ010000173.1, forward strand.
GCACAAGTTATCACTGAGTGAAACAGAGGTAAATTAACAAACAAACATTCTTACCTGTAGAAAAAGCTATCGGGATGTTTGCATGTCTTATGAGAGACAGGAGAAGAAGCAGGTGATAAATTGAGTGGAGGGATCAAACTGTTTACTGATTCCGTTAGCTGTGCACTCTGCAGACAATTAATAAATAATGCTTTTAAACTCCGAGTATGGTTCTGCACATGAAACAAATACCAATGTAGCATATTCCCCCCCGAACTATCCTTAAGCAATGATGTAACCTGAAAACAATCTTACAAAAGTTAGTCTCTTCATCTCAATTATTTTGCATGCTTTTGTATAATAGAGACTATAACATTACTGGCAGTTCCAGCTATCAACAGGTTACAGCTTTAACTTTTTGTTTTCTACCTGTTTATCTATATTCCTTAGAAGCAGCAAAGGGCTACTTGGTGATATTTCCAAATTGCATTCCAGAGTTGACTCCTTTATCTCCACAGGTGCTTTATTATCCTCGGCTGCAGCTAATAAAGCTGCAGTTTCTGTCAACTCCATCTGCTTTTTGAGAGTGTCTCCAGAACACTGAGAATCGCCCAGAATCACCGTTTCCTAGACAACAATCAAACAAAATGATTGGAGTTAGGAAACGTTGCTTCAAATGAGTTACTTTTCTAATTAAATGAAAGGAAACCTTCAAAACCTTGTTCTGAAAGATGAAACACCCTCATGATGGAATGGTTGATTACATAAACTAAAAATATTGCAGGTTACAAGTGGCCAAGTGATCAGCCTACTTGTGTGTTCCAGAGAAGGTGTGACGAAAGATGACATATTTCAGGCTCCATCTCGTTCTCATACAATGACCTCAGTCACATTTTCCAACAGGAATGACTGGGTGATGAGTAGTAGTAAAAGCCCTGAAGGGTTCTCTCTCCTGGTTCAGGAATGAAGGGAAACATCAAAAAAAATTCCAACTGCAATGTAACTGAATAGTAGTGCGCACAACGATAAAGTCAGATGTAAATTGTTAGGACACATGAAGGGAGTTTCACTCTAAGCTGTTACACTGGTACCGAAGTATTTAATCTTCAAAAAAAATTGGCTGAATGTAAAAACCAAAACACAGCTGGTGATGCCAAGCTTTAAATTACAGAACACAGGTTTGTACAATAACCCATACAAAATGGGTTAATGTTCTCAGGTCAGCTGGCTTAGATATGTCAAACATTTGCTTTTTAAAATTTATTTCTGCTGGCTCTCTATTTTACCTTTGCAACACGTGTGTGCTTGTAGATTTTGTTTATTTGTCGTATCCTAAACTCTAGCTCTGATATCTGGGCTTGAAGCCATGTCCACCGGCTTGCAATTTCAGCACGATCAGTGGTCCATCTCTTCTCGGACCTGTACTTACTGTAAAACAAAATGGTTTATAATTCCTTTTTGACAGATTTAACAATTTACCATCCTGGTCTACACTGAATTTGTATTGCTTCATGATGTAATTTTAAATTGTCATCCTGTAAGATCATAAGATCATTATCAATATACAGAAATACTATGCATAATTTAGATGCTGAAACATTTTTGATTGCACCTGTAAAGAGAGAAATGCTGAGTTTTTTTTCCACTTTTCTCAATGCTCTGAACAGCACTGACATACAGAGGGATCTTGGAGTTCAAGTCCATAATTCCCTGAAAGTGACCACACGTTTAGATAGGATGGTAAAGAAGGCATATGGCCTGAGTATAAGAGTCAGGATATCATGTTGCAGCTTTGTAAGACTTTGAGTAGGCCACACTTAAGAGTATTGCATTCAATTCCCATCGCGACAGCACAGGAAGGATTTGGAGCGTTCAATTCCACACTCAGGCAACTGTGTGTAGTTTGCACATTCTCCTAGTGTCTGTGTGGGTTTCCTCCGGGTGCTCCGGTTTCCTCCCACAGTCCAAAGATGTGCAGGCTACGTGGATTGACCATGCTAAATTGCCCGTAGTGTTCAGGGATGTGTAGATTAGGTGGATTATGAGGGATGGGTCTGGATGGGATGCTCTGAGGGGTGCTGTGGACTAACAAAGAAAATTACAGCACAGGAACAGGCCCTTCGGCCCTCCAACCCTGCGCCGATCCAGATCCTCTATCTAAACCGGTCATCTATTTTCTAAGGGTCTGTATCCCTTTGCTCCCCGTCCATCCACGTACCTGTCCAGATACATCTTAAAAGACACCAACGTGTCTGCATCTATCACCTCCGCTGGCAACGTGTTCCAGGCACCCACCACCCTCTGCGTAAAGAACTTTCCACGCATATCTCCCGTCAACTTTCCTCCTCTCACTTTGAACTCATGACCCCTAGTAATTGAGTCCCCCACTCTGGGAAAAAGCTTCTTGCTATCCACCTTGTCTATACCCCTCCTGATTTTGTAGACCTCAACCTCCGTCTTTCTAACGAAAATAATCCTAGTCTACTCAACCTTTCTTCATAGCCAGCGCCTTCCATACCAGGCAACATCCTGGTGAATCTCCTCTGCACCCTCTCCAAAGCATCCACATCCTTTTGGTAATGTGGTGACCAGAACTGTACGCAGTACTCTAAATGTGGCCGAACCAAAGTCTTATACAACTGTAACATGACCTGCCAACTCTTGTACTCAATACCCCATCTGACTAGTTGGGCTGAAGGGTCTGCTTCCTCACTGTAGGGATTCTATGATCTACAATCTGAACTGTTCTATGATTCTTCACAATGGACAAATTAAAGCATTGTGAAAGATTTTGTAATTGTTTGATAGCTGTCATAATGCCAAATGTGGCTTTTTCACATTTCACTTGTTGTTTTCCTCTATATCTGCTTATTCATATAGCTTATCTGGTCGCAAGATAATGCATTAGTTAAACAGATAGCACAAGCACTTACTTAATGTTCACCAATTAACTCTGCAAAATAAAGAGTCGGGGAGAAACATACACAAATGCTCAGAGACACTTCAAGAAGAAAGTACAGTAAGTTGCAAGAGCCAGATATGGCTTGTTTGTAGATCAAGTTCGCACTATATTAGTAAAGAGAATATGGCTATAATTCTGCTACACTTCTACAAATGAGCAGCTAACAGTTATAGCCAAACTCCTCATTTCACACACCAGCTTCAGTTACCAGTTAAGCAGAGGAAGAATTTCATTAAGTTTCATGTTTGGTTTTTGAAGCAAACTGTTCACGTTCCTTGAACCTGGTTTTAAATGTGCATGGTGATTTGCAACAGGACCAGCAGGACAAAGACAACCCAATCTGCTACTCAAGTTGAGTATTAGTGTAGGCAATTTCTGAACACACACAAAGTCAGGGGTTCCCAAAGTTAGTATAGAACCCAAAGTAGGGACCAACAGCCAACATGGAACTCTGACTGAATTCTAAGAGCTCTGCTCCAGCGCTAGCAGGGCCCATATTTCATAGCCACACTCATAACCCTTGCCCCCTGTTCACAATTAGAGGTGGTGACAACTTAAGTCTCAAAAAAGTAACAGGAGAAGTCTGGGAAGCACCACACTAAGCATTGCTTCAATAAGTGGAAGTGTAAAAGGAAAACAAAAGTCTGAAAAATCACAGTGCGAACCAGCCAGTCAAAGGCAGCACAGAGACAGCAAGACTGAGACCTTCAAATCAGTTTGTTTCTATAATCTAAAGATCACACATTCATTCTGTTTGTTCTCATTTTTTAAAATCTGTATCACTGCCAAACTTTAGAATCATTGCAAAGTCTCTAAATTGTCAACTCAATTAAAACTGTTATTCAATAAAATGCTCAAGATTGCAATAAACCCCAGACTGCTTCTGACATTGAAATTCAATGTTCCTTAATGACCTGACTGACAGCAGGCAGTTTAGAAAGAAAAGAAACTTCAAAATCTCTTTGTACACTGACATCCTAAACATTTCTGGTTTATTCTTCAGAAATGCTTTTACAGATATACTTTACACAAAGGAGGCATAAAAAATTAACTCCAATAAACAGTGTAGCAATTTATATCAACTTCCCAAAGCTAAGCTTCAAGGCATTTATCTGGAGTAATTTTGCCTATTTGGTCTGGGTGGGATGCTCTTCAGAGGATCAACATAGATACAATGGGCCAAGTGACCTAATTCCACACTGTAGGGATTCTACAAGGTTCACTGGGCATTGAATGGAATGGCAAATCCAACCATTGTGTTTCACGTGGTGACTGTGCACTTACCTGGAGGGTATCAAACTACATACAGAAGCTAACTGCAGCATGGTACTGAAGAGTCAGTGCAATGATAATCCTTCCTTTCACTGGTGCAGTTTTGAAAGGAGTGTGAACGCAATCAGGTTACATGGCTGGAAAACGCAAACAATGAACAATGGGGTGGTACTTTACCTTTCCACTCCATAAAAATCTCAATTCCCACCAATATTTTGGATCCAAACAGTGCAAACTAATCCAGGATTTTTGCCATAACTACCATAGCCAGTACTATCCCATAAACTGATCACTCCATGAAGACAAACCACAATTTATTTTACTAGTTTGCACCCAATTTTGTTATCCTGATTTTAATTGAGGATTTAAGCCTTCCATTTAACTCAGCGTCTGTACATTAGTGAACACTAGTATGGAACAAAAAAGATGACCAGAGGATTAGATAGGGTGGACAGCAAGAGCCTTTTTCCTCGGATGGGGATGGCTAGCACGAGGGGACATAGCTTTAAATTGAGGGGTGATAGATATAGGACAGATGTCAGAGGTAGGTTCTTTACTCAGAGAGTAGTAAGGGCGTGGAATGCCCCGCCTGCAACAGTTGTAGACTTGCCAACTTTAAGGGCATTTAAATGGTCGTTGGATAAACATATGGATGATAATGGAATAGTGTAGGTTAGATGGGCTTCAGATTGTTGCGCCGACCTGTGAAACCATCGAGGGCCGAAGGCATGTACTGCACTGTAATGTTCTATGTTTAAAAAAAGTATAATCATTCACCTTCACTAATGGTGGAAAAATTCAGACTTTTCTTCATCATTCAGTCCTCTTCACAGTTATAAGCCCAATGTTTTCTTGATCTCTCAAGAAAGAGATTTCAAAGCAGAATTCAAGGTGCTTCCTGACCAAAGTACAATATAGATTCAATGTACTGATCTGAGAGTTATTGTCTAATGTTTTCATTTAAGAAGCTGCTGCTCACTCATGACCTGGCATGGTCAGAGCATACCATCATTCTTTCAGCCTTTCTTGCAGCTGGTTTCTATTAACAACTTGGGCAGACAAAAAAAAAATGGGGAGATGTTAAGGCACAATATGCATTAATTTCTGCTGTCAAACCATCTACAAGTGAGCAGAAATATAACAAGAGGGATTTCTGTGAACAGTGATTAGACATAATTTTAGGATAAAGATGTAGCTAAGACCTCAAATCTGAACAAGTTTACAGGGAGAGTACGAAATTTATACATTTTAGTCAATAGCATTACAGACACAGCATTTAAACACAAGAGGAGGAGTGGGAAGAGAGAATGCACACAAGAATGACAGCTTTCTTCTGTTCTTTTTAAGATTGCTCATCTGTTTCCAATAATTTTTGCTTCACAAATTATTACACATAATGTCAAGAAGGATCTTTACACATAAGTCAGAAAATCGCTTCCTGGTGTGCAATTATAGTCTACAATCAAACTAGAATCAAGTATGTAGAGTAAATGGTTGAATTTTACCTAGTTAGGAAGATTATTTTATGTTAACAGCTAGACAATACTGTATAATAACTATCATATTACTGAGCAATTACCAGATTCATGACAATTTATTTATGTCACGGAATACAATTACATAGTGATTTCCTATCAACTAACTCATATACACAATTCCACTTTTAACAAAACATGGAAGTTATGCTATTCAAGCACTTAGATTAAAATAAGCACCTGAACATTATTCAAACTTTACACTGTCTGCAGTGTGGTTTCAATCACATGATGTTAAGCTTCAAAATGCAAACAGCTTTTCTGAGACAGCCTCACTATTGTCCACCACATCCAGGACTCAGCTATGGAGTTATCATTACGTGGATGCTCACGCAGTATCACAAAAGGTTCTGGTAACTAAATCATAGAGGAACATGGTACTTATTTAAATACGAGTTCCTAAATCAATTAAAGAAAAGCTTCTTTCCATTCCTTTACACTTCAAAGCAACTTTAGCCAACTCACTTTTTCAAGATAAGGGTATCACTATCCAGACCAGCACTGATTGCCCATTCCCAATTGCCACTGAGATGGCAGTGGTCTTTGTGAATGACAGCAGTCTATTTGCGGGGGGGGTTTACACTTAGTGTATCCACAGAATTACACTAACCAATTTTGCTTAGCTCCATGACTGTATATCATAGAAATACAGATATCCTATATCAATCCTAAAAAAAGTACCCTATTCTGCTGAAGCTAAAAGCTGATAACAGAACCTGTACTACAATGAATCAATAACTCAAAGTTCATTAAAAACAAAAAAAAAACTTGTGAACATTTTGTGTGTAAATGCCTTATGAAAACCATTACATTCGGTCAAAGCGACCTGATTTACAGGAGCCTTTCCTTTTCCCAGGGAACTTATGGAAGAAAATTTTTTAAAAGTTCATCAAGCACACATGCTTCCGTTTTGAGCTGCATCTAATTCACTCAGATAAAACTGACGACTAAAATGACAGTGTTAACAATTCTACTTACAATGGTGTATTCCTATTCAGTGCAATCTCTTCGCTGTCTGAATCCTCATCAGTGCTACTGCTAGTTGCATCGGAATCCACACTTTCTTTAATGTATGAAAGCAATGCTTTTGAAAAGCATGCATATTCAAAGAGTTCAGAGTTGATTGAAGTTGAAACGAATCCACTCTGCACACCACCACTGTGTTTTATTCCACTCGGAAAGACAGACTCAGTATTTGAACTGTTGATTTTGCATCTTTCTGCCTGCCCTTCACGCTGGCACTTTATAAACTCTTGAATCTTGCACTTAACTTGGTGCTCAACGTGCTTTGCCTGGATGAGCTGTAGACGCTTTTTAAGCAGGCTAGCCTTTTTAGTTAGTTCTTGCTGCCTGCCAAGGCACTTAAGCAGCTCAGTATTACTTTCAATTTTCCTTATTTTTGTGGAATTACAGAGTTGTTTCTCCTGGTTTCTCTGCAGGGTCGGTTGCCTGGCACTCTTCAATAAATTTTCAAACTGAATATCATCCTGTGCTGGTACTGCATTCCAAGTTTTGTTTCCTTTGGTTGGTTTCAACATGGCTTTTTGATTTGTAGTTATTCCACCAGGATCATTAAGGATCATTGAAAGGGAATCACAGGCTAATGTCACCTGATGAGCAGTGGTTAATATGTCCATACACTCAAAAACATTGTATTTCTGGGAGTTTAATTCTTTTGTGCCATTATTATTACTACTTAATTCTGTTTCAGGTACAAAATACATTTTGCTAGCTTTAGAAGCAGGTGTTTGCTTAGTTCTATCACAAGATATTTTTTTGGCAAGAATGACAGCAGAGCTTTTGCTAAACAATGTCTTCCTATTATTTAGATTACAGTTAAGAGACAGTATGCCCAGTAGAGAATTAGGACCTGTTAACAAGTTGTTTGGAATTGCAGAATGCACAGTTCCAGATCCATAAGGTACATGTTTTGTTTCAGTTGCATCACTGCCAAGCCCACATGTTGCAAATGGATACACAAGTTGAGACCATGCAGATTGTGTGCGGCACTCCCCATTCAGCTTCTGCTCTGTAATGGTGTCTTCGTCATGGAAGACTGCGTCAGGTTCAATGGAACTGGAAGATAAGGAGGATGACGACAGCTGGAATCCATGTGGTTCTGCGGCCATTTCAGTGAGAGCAGGAGCCATTGTAGCCATACAGTGCTGCCCCAATCCCACTGCAATAAAGATACTGCCCCTACAGAACAGATGAGTAACAAAGAAAAGACTGACACTGCCAAATATTTGAAGTCATCACTTGACATAAAATAATGCTTAATTTAGGCTTTGCTAAGATGATTCTAGAATTGTTCCCTATAAAGCACAAACTCATCATCAACACAAAAATATCTCAGGTACACAAAATTAAGTTCAAGGCATTGCATCTATTCAGTTAAGTTGCCTGCCTATTTGTCATATTTTCTTACGTGTTAATTTTTAAATATAAGACTTGCAAGTGACCAAGTATTCCTGATGTATTTCTAAAATTGAGTTGCTGGACATAACTGTTCTTAATGCCTTTGTTAACCTTACAACTGATAATCAACTTCAAATGCAGACAGACAGACAGACAGACAGAATTTTCACTGCTGAAAGTATGAAATTCTAATCAAATTTATTCAGGATGGGAGATTTTGGCTATGTGGGAAGATTGAGACAGGTATTTTTCCTAAAGAATGTTAAGGGAAGAGTTAACAGGTGCTTAAAATAATGAGATCGGATTGAGGTGAGATAACTTTCGGCAGGGGGTGGAAGAAGCAAGACAGATTTACACCTCAGCAAAAGACAAGCACCTCTCAAAGGTATCCTGTCTGAGCAATTAGTAGGGAGATTTAATAGCAGCTTTCAAAAGGAAATTGAACAAATACTTGAAAAAGGAGGAAGAGCAGTGGGCTGTTACAATTCAACAAGTACTTTGAAAAACTGGAGAATACTATAGACCAATTGCTTATTTCCATGCTACAAGATTCCAAGACTTGAAATCACACCAAAGGCAGGCATCTTGTGCTGAAACAATGAAACAACATTCGACATGGCACTGTAAAATAACTAAATCATGCTGATCTGCAATCAACTTCAAACCATCTACTTGAATAGAATTCATCCACAAGCCTAAAGGATAAGGCAGCCAGCCATTTAACAACAGGAAAGTCACTAATGGTTGAGCATCACTGTGCTGAAAAAGCTTTGGCCCTTATTTCAAAGGAAAGTAGAAAATTAGGGAGGTCTGGCTAAAACTACAAGACACCAGTCAGGACCACAGCTGGAGAAGTGTCAAAGTTTTGGACCCCTTATCTAAGAAAATGTATGAGCACCAGAGGCAGTTCAGAGTAAGTTCATTACGTTGATCCCAGACGTTAAGAGCTGTCTTATGAAAGGTTGAGCAGATTCTGTACTCTTAGGTTTAGAAGCAATCTTTCAAAGAGATAAAAGCTTCTTAGCAGACTTGACAGGGTAGCTGCAGAAAGCTTGTTACTCTTTGTAGGAGAATCTAGGACCAGATGGCATAATCCCTTTATACCAGAAATGAGGAGGAATTTCTTCTGAGGGTAGTGGATCTGTGGAATTCTTTACTCAGAGAAAATGTTGAAGCTAAGCCATTAAGTATAGACAAGGCTGAGACGGACAGATTCTTCATCAGCAAGGGTTATGAAGGTAGGGCAGCACAGTAGAGTTTAGGATGATCAGATGTACCATGATCTGATGAAGAAGTGTACATCAAATAGATGAATTTCAATATAAAGAAAAGCAACGTGACACATTTTGTTAGAAGTAACATGGAGAAATAATCCAGGTTCAATGGTGCAACTCAGAGTACACGAGCAGAGGGACCTCAGGTTCAAATGTGAATGAGGCCAGGCACAGGTAAGGCAGCTTATAGGATTCTTGGGTTGATGAATAGAGTATAAAAGCAAGGAAGTGAAGCTAGGCCTCTACAAATCATTGGTCAGGCCACATTCAAGTATTGTGTTTAGTTCCAGGCACCTTATTTAAAAGGAGTGATGTTAAAGCCTTGGAGCATGATACCAGGAATAAGGGCTTTGGGTGCAAGGAAAGATCAGAAAAAAAAAATAATCAGGCTTATTCTCCTTTGACCATGGGTTGATTAGGAGATAACCTTATTGAGATGCTCAAAATGATGAACAAATTTGACAGAGTAACGAAGAAATTCTGTTCCCACTAGTAAAATTGTCAGCAGAGCTAGGAGAGGGGCAAGGAAAATCTCTCAGCTGTTAGAATTTGGAATGCACTGTATGAGAGAGTGGCAAAGGCTGTTTCCATATGAGGTTTCAAGAGATAAATATTTGAATATCAAAAATATATTTGAAAGTGATGAATTTAGAGGGTTAGAGATTGAGACTAGCTGGGACTCATTCATTTGGAAACCAGTACAGAGACAATGGGCAGAATGGTCTCTCTCCCTTGTAAAATTCCATGGTTCCATTTTTGCCTGGATTTATAACAGTTGTACATGTTTCCATCTGTAAAAACTACATTCAGCAAATCCAATTAAAACACAGAACAATGTTTTGAAGGTTACTGCAGTAATCAAACAGTCAAAATTTTTAAATTTGTCTCCCCTCTAATTATAGCTCCAAATATGAATTGACTAACAAATTTCTTCAAAATTCGTACCATTTTGGAGTCTGAAATTTAAAAGGACTATTTCTACAAGTGGGAGAGTTCTAGAACAACGGAGGCACAACTGCAAAACTACAACTGTGATCGTTCAGGGCTCAGTGAAAACCTGGAATTCTTCCTCCCAAAAAGTTGAAGAAACCAGCAGTAAAATGAAAATGTCAAAACGCTGACAAACTTTTGGTGGGCAAGAACTTTCCAAGGCAGTTTTCAAAAAACAATGTGATTCATCTATAAAAGCCTCTGAACTAATACACGCTTTTTAAAAAAAACGTTTGTGCAACCGAAACAATTTTCAAGATAAATTATGAAGGAATAATTATTTACAAGTGCTCCTTGATAAATTAAAAGCAAATTCACAGACCAGTTTTTTCAAAAGTTCACAGTATTGAAACTAACATGCTAATATTAAGAATATTTCAACACATTTAACCTGTACTTTGAACAATGCTTTTTAAACGGTCTCTGGACTGTATCAGCACTACAAAAACTTAAAACAGCAGACTTTCGGATATGATCTAAAGTAAATACGTCCAAGATTTAATGAGTCCTTTCTCCATCATAAGAGGTGTAAAATCTCGGTGCACATGACTGCGGAACAGATTCGTTTTTACCTGCGTAGTTCATACAATTTGGGAGCAGATACAGTTTGAAAGAACTTCGAACTATTTTATTTAGCCTATCCCCGTCCCTTGTTTTTTCCCCCTATTAAACTCGTATCAAGCATTTATCGAGCTCACTTTTGAAGAAAGTATTACATCTGCTGGCACCACCGTTACAATGCAATGCACTCCTCAATGGAGGAGGCTAGGTGAGGTGAAAGATGCCCCACTTGTTGAGGGATGTGGTAGCCATCTACCTCACCCGCTCAGCAACCACACTCCACCACCGACACACAACCAGCCGCCGCCAGTGGGGGTGTACACGCTTGCCCACGTGACCACAGAGCCAAGCCCCGCCCTCAGGCTGTTTTCGGCAGCGCGAGCCGCGTGGTGGGGGGCGCGGGTGGAAACAGATGGTTCTCGCTCGCCCTCCATCGGTCTTCCAGTTCGATCCTTCCCGTCGGCGAAAGAAAAAAAACAAACTATTTTTTGGGAAAAGATACGGTACAGGAAGGAGAGTGTCCGCGACTTCTTCCCCTACACTTGATCCTTTTCTTGAAAGCAAAGCAAACACACTTGGATCTTTCCGTGACTGTAGAAATGGTGGCTGCCGCGGTAGTTCGGGAGCCTTCGCCAGCCTGTCTTTTTCTCCCTCCCTGACTTGATTGACTGCTCGTTTGTTGCCAACAGCTGCTCATGTTGTTGTCCGAACATTTCCCCTCCCCCTTCCCCATGGGCCACCTTAGAGGCCCGTCGACGGGCCAGGGGGCGGGAGCATATGATGACGTCTCGTGACGTTTCACTATCCCCACTCAGAACCAGGCTTTCCCACACTATGACTACCGCCTGCCCAATCGCCACAACGCCCCTGGGGAAGGGGGCGGTGCGCAACAACTGCCCCTCATCACCCCCCCCACCGCCGAGAAAGCCGCGTTTGTATGTGAAGGCCCCACCCCGTTCTGTTAACAGATGTGTCAACGGGAGTGTGATTGACAGCGTCTGCTCCACAGTCTGCAACAATAATCCCCCTCTCCTTTACCAGCACTTTTATCTAAATAAGTCAATTCGGAATCCTTTTTTCTTTGAAAAGTTCAACTAGTCACGTTATCATTGATCTGGAAAGTTAGCTATGTCTCTGGCTGTAGAAACTGCGTAACCTGCTCAGTTTAGTTCAAAGTCTCATTGTTGGGAAACTTTTTTTCGAAGAAGAAGCTGAACTACCCTAGCCACCCATTTTGCTAAAAAAAGAATTTTAACCCCACTGGAAGCCTCTTCTAAGGATGCCTACCCTGAAGAAGTTACCCTCCTCCCTCCGGAGCATTTCTGATGAAGGGTCTAGGCCCGAAACGTCAAGCTTTCCTGCTCCTGTGATGCTGCTTGGCCTGCTGTGTTCATCCAGCCCCACACCTTGTTATCTTAAAATTAGTTATCGTTGGCAGCATTAGTATACATACGGTAGCGATATGTAATGAAACTTCAATCTAGGCAATTCCGCCCTACTGAATTTATGATAATACAGCTATTTCGGCTTCCGCGGCATCTTGTTTATTGTTTGGCAAACAATTTAAGATGCTGTAAAACATACAGTCGTTTGAAAGACTGCACGCTAAACTGCGGGCAATAATTTATTGGTTACTTGGAAATGAGAACTTTTTCACATGTTCAGTGTATCAGAAAAAAGTGATACTTACAATGAAGATCTTGACGTGAGCAATTAAGAATGGGTGCATAGACCCCCCTGTCCGACCATAGTTACACCAGCTCCCTATGGAAGTTTTTCGGACTGTGACTTGGGTACACCAAGTGTAAAGTGTGAAGAACTGGCTCCATCGTTTTTAGAAATGGAGGAGTTTCTTTCAAGATCAGATCTGATTTAAACTACTTCTTTACCGAAAAAAAGACAAGACTCTGAACAGAAACTCATTAACAGCCTTTAAAAAGTCCGCAACGTGCTCCATATTATCGAAGTTTGTGACAAAAATCGTATTTAAAATAAATATAGGGTAAAGTACTAACGAACACTGAGAAAGGTCAGCGCAGAGGGCTTCACTCATAATTTCTTATCTTGGTTGTTTTGACGCGTCCTTGGACAGTGAATTGTGGCTCAATTGATAACTAACGAATTTCTGTGGATTCCGTTAAAGAACAGGACAAAAAAACCTTTAAAATCCGTTCAAATTATTCGTTCTACCACTTGATTCTGATCGGAGCTCAACACCAGAACCAATCTTCCAATGAAACGTGCTAAAGAGAGGTTTTTCCTCATTCAATCTGCTAATTAAATCAATTTTAAGTTGGTTGAAGCAGGATGCAAACATGTTTTATTCAACTTGTCAATTTGAAGCCTCTGGATCATAGCTACATGTTCTGGCAGATTCTTACTTCTCTACATATTCCCAGGATTTACAGCCTTTCCTTTTCCTGGAATATTAACACTGTCTACCGTTATACAATTGCAACTGTAAAGCCAAAAGACACCTATGCCTTTGGGAGAGTGCGGAATATTTTAATTGAACGAAAAAGGGTGGCAAGAGAGAACTCCTTTGTCCTCCAGGCAAGAAACAGCACAAACATTATAAGCTCAAAATGTTCTCTCTAAACACCATTCAAAATGAGAAGAAATCTAAAATTGTACCATTAGATGTTTTTACAGTTTGAGATAAAGTTTAAAAGTTTCACAACCATTATGCCTTCTGAAATTCTAGTTCAAACCTACAAATTAACCACAAATCTAGGCTGACACTCCAACAGTACGATTAGAGATACTATCCCTGAAATGAGATATCAAGATGATGTTCCATCTGCATCACTTGGTTCCAGGTGCAAACTAAATGGCACTGTTCAAAGAAACACAGGGAGATCTGATGCATCCCTACCTCAAACACCACCAAAAAGCCCATTCACTGACCACTCTACTTCTGATAATAGATCATCAACTTGAAATGTTAATTCTGTTTCTCTCTCTACATGTTCTGCCAGGTCTGCCTAATACTTCCAGACTGTTCTGTTCTTAGTTCACTGGCCACTTATCCTGTGTGTTGCTGTTGCTGTTTGTGGAATCTTGCTTGGTTGTCACACGTGCCTGTGTAACATTTGCTGCGGTCGGAAGTAACTAATTTATGTCAAGCACTTTGGAACATTTGAGATACATGATACAGCGCTATAAAAATGCAATTCTTAACTGATAAGACAGGAACCAAAGTCTAAAATCACTTTTATATAGCAACGCACAAATATTGATGTAGGTATAACTCTTATTATTTCAAAACATTAGTCATTCATAAATTCAGGTTTCCTACTGTCCATGCCTTGACAGACTCACTTAACAGTTGTACATCTTATTAAATCATGAAACTGAAGCAATATAAATTGAGAAAATCTTAAACCATATGACTTAAATTCAGTATCAAATAATCACACTATATTACTAACAGTGCTCAATGATTTAAGATGCATTTGAGAACAAAGGTCTACTTCATTAGAAATTCTGTTCTTTCTATTACAATTGGACCTGTATCAATTTTATTTACATAATAAGTAGTCTTTCCATCTTGAAATTGCTGTGAAGTGCAAAACTGAAGGTACAAAACAGAATAAGTTGTTTCATTTAATTTTAATGGCTTTAGACTTATCAAATGGAACACAATTTTTAATAACTTCCATTCCCAACACTTAAATTTAAAACAGTATTGTTTCTGGGTAGTAATCTGAACCTGATGCAAAGACTGATAAACGTATTTTACCTCAAATCAACTTCCAATTATGCATTGCCTCCACAAGATACTATTACAATTTATTTGTTGTTATGTTTTGGGACTGTCTTTAATTTGGGGCAAAATGAACGGCTCATGTGATCTTTCCTGAAGTCTGCTTGACAACAAGCTTGTGTGTTCATAATGAAAGAACAGATTGTTTCACTGAGAAGGTGTTTGCACTTTGAGACAATGGCAATAGTCTGCGAGCTAATAATGGATGGAGAATGAATCTCAAGTTCCAAAAGGACGTTGAAAATTTTGAATTGTAGACAGTTGTGCTTTAAACTCTATTCATTTCCAAGATAAATAACAGTTGGGCACTTAACATGGCAGCACTTGTAGCTGGATACAAGGCCCATGCGATTCATGTTGCCATGGTAATAGGCTTTGAGAAAGGAAGATTACAAAAGAAGCCATTTTGACAGTGAGTCACAGTGTTTCTTAAATGTAGGACCAGACGTGGACAATTTTGTTCTGCCAATCATTGAAATCACAGCTGATCTGATAATCCTCAATTCCACCTGCCTGCCTTTTCCCCATAACCCTTGATTCCCTTACAGATTAAAAATCTATCTCAGCCTTAAATATACTTAATGATCCAGCATCAACAGTCCTCTGAGGTAAAGAATTACATAGATTTATTACCCTCAGAGAAGAAAATCCTCCTCATCTTTGTCTTAATTGCACAAACTCTTATCCTGGGATCATGTTCTCTGGTCCTGGCTCTCCCACGAGGACTTCCCTGTCAAATCCCTATTATATATTTCAATTATGTCACTTCTCATTATTGTCCAATCCAACAAGTAGAGGTCCAATCCATTCAACCTCTCCTCATATGATGATCCCTCCATACCCAATATCAGCCTAGTGAACAAGCTCTGGACTACCTCCAATATCAGTATAGCGTTCCTTAGATAAGGGAAGTAAAATTCCTCTGTATTCTAGCTGCTGCATGGCTTGTACCTTGTATAGTTTTAGCAAAAACTAAAGTCTTTTGGCCCACCACATTCACACTGAACAAAAATAACCACCTAGATAACAAGCATGGGGCTGGATGAACACAGCAGGTCAAGCAGCATCATAGGAGCAGGAAAACTTGACGTTTCGGGCCTAAACCCTTCATCAGAAATGGGGGAGGGGAAGAGGGTTCTGAAATAAATAGGGAGAGAGGGGGAGGCGGATAGAGGATGGATAGAGGAGAGGATAGGTGGAGAGGAGGCAGACAAGTCGAAGAGGCGGGGATGGAGCCAGTAAAGGTGAGTGTAGGTAGGGGGGT
>JAHRHZ010000173.1:934390-953364 GCA_024137785.1 Ginglymostoma cirratum
CCTACCCCCCTACCTACACTCACCTTTACTGGCTCCATCCCCGCCTCTTCGACTTGTCTGCCTCCTCTCCACCTATCCTCTCCTCTATCCATCCTCTATCCGCCACCCCCTCTCTTCCTATTTATTTCAGAACCCTCTTCCCCTCCCCCATTTCTGATGAAGGGTTTAGGCCCGAAACGTCAAGTTTTCCTGCTCCTATGATGCTGCTTGACCTGCTGTGTTCATCCAGCCCCATGCTTGTTATCTCGGATTTTCCAGCATCTGCAGTACCTTTTATCTCCAAAAATAACCACCTAACCTTTTTAAATCCCATTTTCTAGCTCTTGGCTCATTGCCTTGTATGCCTTAACATTGCAAATGTTATGTGCGATTCTGCCTCTACCACCTTCACGTGCAGTGGGTTCCAGATTCCTGCCACCCTCTGAATGAAAATGTTTTTCCTCATGTCTCCTATAAAGCTTCTGCCCCTTACCTTAAATCTATGCCCTCTGGTTATTGATCCTTCCATTAAGGGAAAAGTTTGTTGTATACTCTATCTTTGCCCCTCATAATTTATACATCTCAATCATGTCCCCTCTCAACCTCCTCTGTTTTAAAGTAGGGTCCATACCCAAAACGTCAGCTTTCCTGCTTCTCTGATGCTGCTTGGCCTGCTGTGTTCATCCAGCTGTACACCTTGTTACCCCATATGTCCTATCCCTCTTCATAATTGAAACTCTCCAGCCCAGGCAACATCCTGGCAAATCTCCTCTGCATCCTCTCCAGTGTTATCCTTTTCTTCTTATAGTGTGGATTTCAGAACAACACACAATATTCTTGCTGTGGCCGAACTAACATTTTATACAGTTCCAGCTTAATGTCTTTGCTTTTAAACTTCATGCCTCAGCTAACAGTGAGAAATACCCCATATCCCTTCTTAACCACTTCATCCACCTGTCCTGATAACTTAAGGGACTAGTGTACATACACACCAAGTTTCCTCAGTACTTATCAGTACTCAGTACTTGAAAACAACATATGGGACACGCCTTTATTGGTCAAGAGATTGAATACAAGAGCAGGGTGGTTGTGATGGAGCTGCAGATGATGTTAGTTAGGCCTCAGCTGAAGTACTATGTGCAATTCTGGTTGTCACACAATAGACAGATGTGATTGCATGGGACAGGGTGCACAGGACATTCACCAGGATGTTGCCTGAACTGGAGTGATTCAGCTATGAAGAGAGATTAAGTAGGTGTGGGTTGTTTTCCTCAGAGCAAAGAATGCTGCAAGGGAACATCCGGATGGTATGTTGCCTCCTGGGTGCCAAGGTCAGGGATATCTCCGATCGAGTCTTCAGGATTTTTAAGGGCGGGGGAAAGCAGCCAGAAGTCGTGGTACACATCGGTACCAATGACATAGCTAGGAGATGGGATGAGGACCTGAAAAGTGATTATAGGGAGTTAAGATGGAAGCTGAAAGCCAAGTCAAGTAGAGTAGTAATCTTAGGATTACTACCGGTGCCACAGGCTAGTGAGGCTAGAAACAGAGAGAGAGCGCAGCTGAACACTTGGCTACAGAGCTGGTGTAGGAGGGAGGGCTTCAGGTTTGTGGATCATTAGGATACATTCTGGGGAAGGTGGGACCTGTACAGGAAGGATGGGTTGCACCTGAACTGGACAGGCAACAATATCCTGGGTGGGATGTTTGCTAGAGCTCCTCGGGAGGGTTTAAACTAGGTTGGCAGGGGGATGGGAACTGGAGCTACAGATCAGAGGATGGGATAATTGGTGTACAGACAGACTGAGCAAGCAGAGAATCTATGAGGAAGGATAAGCAGTTGATAGGGCAAAGTGGCAGTCAGTGCGATGGGTTGAGGTGTGTCTACTTCAATGCAAGAAGTGTCAGGAATAAGGGTGACGAACTTAAGAGCATGGATCAGTACTTGGAACTACGATGTTGTGGCCATTCCAGAGACTGGGATAACACAGGGGCAGGAATGGTTGTTGGATGTTCCGGGGTATAGATGTTTCAAAACAAATAGGGAGGGAGGTAAAAGAGGTGGGGGAGTGGCATTGCTAATCAGGATGGTATCACAGCTGCAGAAAGGGAGGTCATGGAGGAGGGTTTCTCCACTGAGTCAGTATGGGTGGAAGTCAGAAACAGGAAAGCAGCAGTCACTTTATTGGGAGTTTTCTTTATGACCCCTCAATAGCAACAGAGACACTGAGGAACAGATTGGGAGACAGATTTTGGAAAGGTGCAAAAGTAATAGGGTTGTTGTCATGGGTGACTTCAACTTCCCTAATATAGACTGGAACCTCCTAAGTGCAAATAGTTTGGATGGAGCAGATTTTGTCAGGTGTGTCCAGGAAGAATTTCTGTCAATATGTGGATAGGCTGACTAGAGGGGAGGCCATATTGGATTTGGTGCTTGGCAATGAACCAGGTCAGGTGTCAGATCTCCCAGTGGGAGAGCATTTCGGCGATAGTGATCACAACTCCCTGACCTTTACCATAGCCATGGAGACTGATAGGAGCAGACAGTATGGGAAAGTATTTAATTGGGGGAGGGGGAATTACAATGCTATTAGGCAAGAACTACGGAGCACCAATTGGGATCAGATGTTCTCAGGGAAATGCACAATAGAAATGTGGAGTTGTTTAGAGAGTAGTTGCTACAGTTACTGGATAAGTTTGTTCCACTGAGGCAAGGAAAGGATGGTAAGGTGAAGGAACCTTGGATGACAAGACATGTTGAACACCTAGTCAAGAGGAAGAAGGAAGCTTACATAAGGTTGAGGAAGCTAGGATCGGACAGGGTACCAGAGGTCTACAAGGTAGCCAGGAAGGAACTGAAGAATGGACTTAAGAGAGCTAGATGGGGGTATGAGAAAACCTTGGCGGGTAGGATCAAGGAAAACCCCAAGGCTTTCTATGCTTGTGTGAGGAACAAGAGGATGGCTAGAGGGAGGGTAAGGTCAATCAGGGATAGTGGAGGGAACTTGTGTGCGGAGTCAGAAGAGGTAGGGGAGGTCCTTAATGAATACTTTGCTTCAGTATTCACCAGTGAGAGGGATCTTGACGTTTGTGAGGACAGCATGAAACAGGCAGATATGCTCCATCAGGTTGATGTTAGGTAGGAGGATGTGCTAAAAATTTTGAAAAACATGACGATAGATAAGTCCCCTGGGCCAGATGGGATATACCCAAGGTTTCTACGGGAAGTGAGGGATGAGTTTGCTGCCCCTTTGGCAATGATCTTTGCGTCCTCACTGTCCACTGGAGAAGTACCAGAAGATTGGAGGGTGGCAAATGTCATTCCCTTGTTCAAAAAAGGGAATAGGGATAATCCTGGAAATTACAGTCTTACTTCTGTGGTGGGCAAATTATTAGACAGGATTCTGAGAGATAGTATTTATGATAATTTGGAAAAGCACAGTTTGATTAGAAATAATCAGCATGGCTTTGTGAGGGGCAGGTCATGCCTTACAAGCCTTACTGAATTCTTTGAGCATGTGACAAAACACATCGATGAAGGTAGAGCAGTGGATGTGGTGTATATGGATTTTAGTAAGGAATTCAATAAGGTTCCACATGGTAGGCTCATTCAGAAAGTAAGGAGGCATGGGATTCAGGGAAATTTGCCTGTATGAATACAAAACTGGCTGTCCAATAAAAGACAAAGGGTGGTAGTAGATGGAAAGTATTCAGCCTGGAGCTTGATGACCAGTGGTGTTCCGCAGGGATCTGTTCTGGGTCCTCTGCTCTTTGTGATCTTTATAAATGACTTGGATGAGGAAGTGGAAGGGTGGGTTAGTAAGTCTGTCAATGACACGAAGGTTGGTGGAGTTGTGGACAACGTGGAGGGCTGTTGTAGGTTGCAAAGGGACATTGACAGGATGCAGAGCTATGAAGTGGCAAATGGAATTCAATCCAGAAAACTGTGAAGTGATTCATTTTGGAAGGTCAAATTTGAATGCAGAATACAGGGTTAATGGCAGGATTCTCAGCAGTGTGGAGGAACAGAGGGATCATGGGGTCCACGACCATAGGTCCCGCAAAGTTGCTACCCAAGTTGATAGGGTTGTAAAGAAGGCGTATGGTGTGTTGGCTTTCATTGGCAGGGGAATTAAGTTTAAGAGCCATGAGGTTATGCTTCAGCTCTATAAAACTCTGGTTAGACCACATTTGGAATATTGAGTTCAGTTCTGGTCACCCAATTATAGGAAATAATTATAGGAAGCTTTAGAGAGGGTGCAGAGGAGATTTACCAGGATGCTGTCTGGACTGGAGGGCAGGTCTTATGAAGAATGGTTGAGAGCGCTAGGGCTTTTTTCATTGGATCGAAGAAGGATGAGAGATGACTTGATAGAGGTTTACAAGATGATGAGAGGCATAGATAGAGTGGATAGTCAGAGACTTTTTCCCAGGACGGAAATGACTATTACGAGGGGGCATAATTTTAAGGTGATTTGGAGGAAGGTATAAGGGAGATGTCAGAGGTAGGTTCTTCACACAGAGCGGTGGGCGTGTGGAATGTGCTGCCGGCAGTGGTAGTGGAGTCAGATACTTTAGAGACTTTTAAGTGACTCTTGGATAGGCACATGGAGGATAGTAAAATGAAGGGTATGCAGGGTAGATTGATCTAAGGAGGATAATAGGTTGGTACAACATTGTGGGCCAAACGGCCTCAACTGTGCTGTACTGTTCAATGTTCTATGGAACCGGAGGTATACAAAATCATGAGGATGCTAGGTAGGGTTGATAGGAATAAACCTTTACCCTTAGTAGAGGGGTCAATTATTAGGGGGCGTAGATTCAAGGCAAGGGCTGGAGGTTTAGATGGATTCAAGGAGAAATATATTCACCTAGTGGTTGGTGGGTATCTTGAACCAACATAGCATCCCACAGTCCAAAGATGTGCAGGTTAGGTGGATTTTCCATGCTAAATTGCCCGTAGTGTCCAGGGATGTTTAGGTTGGGTGAGTTAGGCAGGGGTTAGGGAATGAGTCAGGGTGGGATGCTCTTCAGAAGGGCGGTGTGGACTTGTTGGGCCGAATGGCCTGTTTCCGCACTGTAGGGATTCTATGATTCTAAGTATTTAAATGAACATCTGAAGTAACACAGCATACAAAGCAATGAGCCAAGTGCTGGGCAATGGCATTAGATGAGATTAGATAGGTACTTGATGATCGATTCAAAACATGATGGGCCAAAGGGCTTCTTTCTAGTCATTTTTCTTTCTTAAATTTTGGCAGGAACAATAAGAGTGAAGTATAGTATATATTACATAATAATGAGATTGCAGAGTGCTGAGATGCAAGAGGATTTTTCAGTATGCAGTTACAATGGTTTTGCTTATTGTGAGAAGTGAACACAAAAGTAGGAAGACTATGCTTCAGTTTTATTGGGCATTGGTGAGACTACATCTCAAATACTATTTGCAGTATGTTCTTATTTATGGATATAACTGCTTTTGAAGTAGTTGAGGGGAAGTTTAATAGATTAATGCCTGGAATAGTCAGGTTGTCTTAAGAAGAAACGGTTGAACAGGCTACTCTTGTAACTACTGGAGTTTAGAAGACTAAGAGGTGACTTGATTGAAACATACAACATATCTGAGGGAGCTTTACAGGGTGGATGTGGAGGGGGCAGTTCTTCTGGTTGGGGAATTTCGAACAAGGGGTAACTATTTAAAAATTTGGGGCCACCCAATTAACACAGAGATATTTCTTTTTCTCTGAAGGTTGAGTATCTTTGCAACTCTCTTCCTGAAGAGCAGTGGAGGCAGAATCTTTGAATATTTTAAAGCAGGGGCAAAAAGATTCTTGATAAGAAAGGAGGTGCAAGTTTATTGGGGTAGACTGGAATATAGAGTTCTGGTTAAAATTAGATCAATTTCCTGAAGAGCAAAAGAGGCTCAAGGGGCAAAAGGGTCAAGTGACCTACTCCTGCTCCTAATTGATGTATGCTTACAATATACAATAAGCATTTTCTTTCTGAATAAAATAAGGAAATGGAAGTATCAATGAGTCTTTAATCTGAAGCATATGTGAGTTAGGATTGAATATCAGTGATGAGTTGGGATAGAAATAAATACTGGGTACTACTGCCAAATTATGTAGTAAAGAAAGAAGGAACAAATATTTTGAGACCATTAAGAAGGGGAAGCATTAAACCGCCTTCATTTCCAAGAAATAAATTTAAGTTGTAAAAAAATTGAAATAAACTAGTTAATCACAAGATAGTTTCACGACAGTAGCCATCCTTCTACATGACAGGTGATTCTGCTGCTGGAGAGAGTAACCAGTAAATCGGAGATGTCTAAAAAAAAACAAGGAAGAATCAGATCATATCCATAACATCTAGTGGTTTGCTCCTGGTCAAGTGCCAAAAAGATAATTGAATTTCAGAGCTTCTTTGTTAACTTGTTCTGATTCTATAGCTGCTCAGTCAAATAAGACAAAGACACAAGTCAGTCACTTGGTGCCTGTATTAACTCCTCATTCAGTTTCACACCATAAATATGGCAACAACTGAAACACATCTAATCTTTTCAAAAAGCAAAGAGTAAATTGCGATTGTAACTTTGTACACTTACATATTTATTGACATGTAACACTAATATTAAATTGGCTTGAAAAATTTTACTACATGACAATATTTTGAGAAAATCAAGCAACTTACTTTACAGCATACTCAAAAGATAATCTTCCCTCACTGATGGTCTAAAATCAATAGAGCAAACCATCTCACAAAGGAAGTATACATAGAGTTCATTGGCCCATCTGATCAAGGTCCCATTGTACTCTGAGATAACTTCTCCAGTACACCACCAATTTTGGTGTCATCTGCAAACTTACTAACCACACATCCCACATTGACATCCAAATCATTTTCATAAATGATGAAAATCAGTGGACCCAGCACTGATCCTTGCTGCACACTGCTGATCACATCCTCCAAACAACAATTCATAGTTAGCCCTAAATTAATCCATCATACATTAAAATCAATTAAATAATTTAATTTTTAAATAATCCAATTCCTGAGTGAGAAGCAGAATTTCAATTTGGAGTTACAACACCAGTACATAATTTGCTTTAGTTTTTAAACAGATCGTCAAACGTGTTTATGAAAATGTGTTCATGGAATTTAAAGCAGGTTACATGGCCACCTTTAAAACTTCTCTCTTATGCATTTAATCACACAAATTCATATTGGATATCAGAACCTTCACAATCTCTGCTTCTAATCTTTTTTATCTGGAATCGTGTATAGACTAGAATGTCTCCATTCCTTATTGTCAATCTGACTCAATACAAAGACTAACTTTACAGTGAACATAACAAAAAAAAAAGACATAATATTAAGTTGAAATCTGTTGAATATATTTAAATTTATTGATATGAAAATCAGTTTGTTCAAATATATGAATTCAAGTACATTCTTTTGCAGCTAGAAATTAAGAATTATGACACTGGCGTGACAATTTATTCACACTGCAATTTACCTGTTTCTGGGAACAAATGTATCCCATGCTGTCTAAAGAACCATTAGCATTTTGGAAAATTACATTTTTTTTATTGCCAATTTTGTTTCTCTCCAAGCTGTAGTTCTACAGATGCTGTTCTCCCTTCAGTAACTCACTCACAGGACCATTCTTCAAGTGTGAGCCTAGACATTGCCGGTATGCAAAAGTCAACATGCAAGCTACAATATAGAATACAATTCATACACAAACACACTTCCCAGCAAGAGTCTCTAGACGGCGATCAGGAGCAAGAACAGCATGGCTCCCTCTTGGATAAGAAGTACAAATTGGATGGAAACATGGTAGCCAGTAAGACACACTCTAAGGCACACTGAACTAATACATTATTTACTTCAAGTCAGCTATTGGGAGCTTTGAGATTTCAATAGGCTACATGACTGGCGTAATTACTCAATGCGTGTTTATATCAGTAAATACTCATTTCAATTCAAATATTACACCAAGCTAAGCAATGTTATGCTGTATGGTTTTAAGTCAATAATCCCTGCCACATTCTGGGTACTAGTATTTAAATTTATTACAGTTGTATCAGATCAGCGTCCATTAGCATTTTAAAATGAAAGTACACACATAAAAATGGACCAAAAAAAACTCAAATAAAAAGTTCACTGAAACATTGTTAGCTTGTCCCCGCTTTCTTCGAAATGAATGCTGACTTAGTTGAGCGGGTTAACCATTCCACTGGAAACATTACCACTGTGTTCTGGTTCGCTGCCTCCACAATAAATTCATGGACAGGTTTGTTTTGTTCAAGCCAACAACAGAACGAGCTGTGGCCATCACAGTTTCAGAAACAGCAAGTAAACGAAAGGAAATTTAAAAGGAAATAGCACATGTCTAAGCCACACAATATAGATTCTGCATTGAAACAGGAATCACATTAAGAAATCTATTGTTTTCTCCTATCAATATTCAATTTCTCATTTCTAAAATTCCTCGTAGTTTATACAGATTTCTTTCAGTTTTGCATAAATTTAATAGGTAAATGATACATGTTTTCAGATGTAAAGGTACTTCAACAGAAACATTAACACTGCAGATCCTATTTTCCCAACATTTCATCAGTCACTTATAATTCCTCGAGCAATAAGCTCCTTCATTATTTCATTTGTACCACCATAAATCGGCTGAACACGGGAATCCACAAAAGACCTGAAATAAAAAGGTGACATAAGATTCATGGTGTATGATTAATGGGTGCAGATCATAAATCTCAGTAACGGTCATCCACTTGCCAATTCTCCAAACTAACCATTTAAAAACTTCCTATTTATTATCTCTCTCATATTTACTCCTATTATTGACAGGAATGTTATTTCTAAAAATGATGGAACCATCACTTACCAAATAGATCAGGATATGAATCTATACATGGTTTACCTTTAAAACACGTTATAGGAATAAAGGGGGTACTTAACAAAATGTCTGTCACGAAGTGATGTCATCTGTCTCAGAGGTAATTCAGTTTCGTTGGGTATAGCTCAGAGAGCACAGGACAGGGATATCAGACCAAGTCATCGTGCACACTTCCCTTATTACCTTTAGTAACTTTGTCAACCAACATCAGTACATTCGGAATGGAACACTATTTTAATTCCAGCTGGGTTAGTAAGTGATGTCTTCATTAATACCGCACGTCTAAATTACTGAATGCTGACAAATATAAATCACCACAAGTCCTGAAGTATTCTTTCAAAATAACCTTTTTTTTAAAATCAGCGTTGTAGGTTGAAGCCCATTTTTTTTTATTTCATTACAACATGGCTCCCAGATTGCTTTAAATCAGAATTGTCCAATGTATACCTGGCCTGCCAAGTATTCAGAAATAGCCCAAACACCAGTGTCTGACTCACAAGGGTTTGCACTCTGCCTGCACACCAACAGCGTCTGACCTGCAAAGCAGTGCTTAAAATACAGGCAAAGGAGTAAAAGATACTGCAATGTGCTGCATCTCCCAACACAGGCAGTTTCTCTCCCATGTATGCTCCTGGTTAATGAGCCTGTCAGCATCAAATGCAGCAAACAGGCAGTCTGACATTGGAGGACTGCTGAGGAGAATGGTATCATTTTTATCATCTCAGGATACATTTTGGATGATGTAATCAATGCACATCATGACCCACACAGACACTGCCCTCTTAAAGGACTACAGGGGAGGCAAGGAGGATAGTGTTTGCAGCAGTGTGGCTCAGGCAGTTGGAGTGTTAAACAGTGTTAATCTCCAATCCTCCCAGATCCTGTGGAGGACTGGTTCCAGGGGAAAAGTGTAAGAGAATGAGTGATCATGTTTGTGAGAGAGTAATGGAGAGTTTAAGTGCATGAGTAAATGTTTACACATGAGACAGAGTGAATGAACAAATGTGACAGCTAGCACAAATATGAATGTGAGTGTGAAAAGTGAGGATGAGAAACAAAATTGGAAATTGAGGATGAGGGTGAGCAGAAGTGGATGTGCATGATAAAGCAAGAATGACAGTGTGTTAGTGTGAGAGTGATGGAAGGAATGAGAGTGGGAGAGTGAGAATGAACTCAAGAGACTGGGAGTGAACTGAACACACAATCACACACATTGACCTACATTGGTGAACAGAACTTTTTTTGACTAATATCAGTATCTTGTTATTGAAAAACACCACAAGTGTAGGCACAACATAGTAGCAGTGTGAAATGGCTTGGCTTCAAATGTTGTTCTACATCTAGACCTACATTACCCTTTGAAGCAACTGCAAGTTATCTCATAGATTCAGACTTACTTAGCAATTGGATATTCCCACATGTAGCCCCATCCACCATGAAGTTGTACACATTGATTGGCTACATTAGTCTGTTGCTCAGAAGCCCTATAAAAAAGTTAAATTTATCTTTTATTAATATCTTGATACGCAGAACTTGAATATTGCTGAAATGAGAGAAAACCTTTGTCAACACTCTTCAGGACATATGCAAGAATGTCAAATTTTAAACAATCTCAACAATTTATATTGCAGGAGAAGACCGTGTTGAACAGTTAGCAAGTTAAGTGAGGCTTAGGTGAGGCTCTGTGATGCAATGGAGGGTACGTTGGGCTTCTATGGATGTATTGACAGTGCTATTCAAAGGTACTAGGTTCGAATTTCACCAGAAAAACTTTTATTGGCCAAAGCGTTAAAATGGAGTCAGCAACAAGGAATTATCAGCTACCCACACTCCCAGGTCATTTAAAAAGGTGCAAAGCTTGAAAATATTTCTTTTGTTTGCAGAGAACAGATCTCTACACACTTCTAGCAAATGTAGATTAGCCAAGTTACGAGTTCAACTGATTATCTTTAATTGGCTCTGAGAGTACTACTAGTGCAATCAGGATTATTTAGCAAGTGTTGTCCAGTTGGAGAATAACATCTAACACTAGACTTTCTGTAAGGAGAACATGTCCCCATCTACATTAACAGAACCAAGGCTAAAAGAATGAAAAGCATCAAATTCCTCGGACTGACGATAACCAACTTGTCCTGGACTTCCCATGTAGATGCAATAGTCAAAAAGGCACAACACCTCTTCTTCCACAGGCAGTTCAGGAAATTTGGCATGTCCATAAAGTCCCTCACCAATCTCCGCAGGTGCACAATGGCCTAGTATGGCAACTGCTCTGCACAGTACCATAAGAAACCACAGAAGGTGGTGTGCACAGCCCATACCATCACAGAAGCCAACCTTCCATCCATGGACTCCATTTACATGGTTTGCTGCCATGGAAAGGCTGCCAACATCATCAAAGACCCACCGCACCCCAGTAATGATCTCCTACAACCTCTTCTGTCAGGCAGAAGATACAGAAGCCTGAACAACGCACGAGCAGATTCAGGAACAGGTTCTTCCCAGCTATTATCAGACTGATGAATAGACTCTCTAGCCTCAAATAGTGCTGATCTTGCTAACGTTGATCTCGCCTAGCGCTTCCTCTGTGCAATGTAACCTGTATGCCTCTAAGTCTTTTTGATCTGTACACCTTTTGCTTACTATGATCTGCCTGTACCACTCATAAACAAAGCTCTTCACTGCATTTTAGTACTTGTAACAATAAATAAATCAAAAGTGTGCTGAAGTACTGTCTGTACTCAAGCAGTTGAAGAAACATGCCTTTTGATTCAAATCAGCTGATCACAGGACATATAACCTACTTATCTGGCATTGCACTCACACTGAAATTCACAGATAACATTGTCAAATTGCATGGTAGACATAACTTTATTTTGAATGACAGCAGTATCCTATTATTGGAAAATAATAGACAATAGACAATTGATAATAGGTGCAGGAGTAGGCCATCCAGCCCTTCGAGCCAGCACCACCATTCATTATGATCATGGCTGATCATCCACAATCAGTATCCTGTTCCTGCCTTATCCCCATAACCCTTGATTCCATTATCTATAAGAGCTCTATCCATCTCTTTCTTGAAAGTATCCAGAGACTTGGCCTCCATTCCTTCTGGGGCAGAGCATTCCATATATCCACCACTCTCTGGGTGAAGAAGTTTTTCCTCAACTCTGTTCTAAATGGCCTACCCCTTATTTTTAAACTGTGTCCTCTGGTTCTGGACTCACCCATCAGCGGAAACACGCTCCCTGCCTCCAGAGTGACCAATCCCTTAATAATCTTATACGTCTCAATCAGATCCCCTCTCATCCTTCCAAATTCAAGTCTATACAAGCCCAGTCGCTCCAATCTTTCAACATATGATAGACCCGCCATTCCGGGAATTAACCTCGTGGACCTATGTGGCACTCCCTCAATAGCAAGAATGTCCTTCCTCAAATTTGGAGACCAAAACTGCACACAATACTCCAGGTGCGGTCTCACCAGGCCCCTGTACAGCTGCAGAAGGACCTCTTTGCTCCTATACTCAATTCCTCTTGTTATGAAGGCCAGCATGCCATTGGCTTTCTTCACTGCCTGCTGTACCTGCATGCTTGCTTTCATTGACCGATGTACAAGAACACCTAGATCTCATTGTACTTCCCCTTTACTTAACTTGACTCCATTTAGGTAGTAATCTGCCTTCCTGTTCTTGCCACCAAAGTGGATAACCTCACATTTGTCCACATTAAAATGCATCTGCCATGCATCCGCCCACTCACCTAGCCTGTCCAAGTCACACTGTATTCTCATAACATCCTCCTCACATTTCACACTGCCACCCAGCTTTGTGTCATCAGCAAATTTGCTAATATTACTTTTAATGCCTTCATCTATATCATTAATGTATATTGTAAACAGCTGCGGTCCCAGCACCGAACCTTGCGGTACACCACTGGTCACCGCCTGCCATTCTGAAAGGGACCCGTTTATCACTACTCTTTGCTTCCTGTCAGCCAGCCAATTTTCAAATACCACCTAGAGAAGACAGAATAAAAAGTAGGCCATTTAGGTCAGAATTAAGGAAGACTTTCTTCACTCAGCAGGTGATGAATCTTTAGAATACTCAACAGACAGGGCTGTGGAGGGTCAGTCATAGAGTAAGTTCAACCAAGAGACTCATCATGTTATAGATATTAAAGGTACGAGAGGATATGGATATAGTATGGGCAAATGGTTTTAAGGTAAATATCAGCCACAAACCTGTTGAATGGCACAGCAGGCTAAATGCACCAGCTCCTACTCCCCATTTCTCATATTCTTGTAGGCCCATATTTAAGGTGAAGTCCGGATCTTGTCAACATTATTTTTCTTAGGGGAGGTAATGGCCTAGTGGTATTATTGCTGCATTGTTAATCCAGAGACTTAGCTAACGTTCTCGGGACCTGGAATCAAATCCTGCCACAGCAGATGGTAGAATTTGAATCCAATAAAAAAATCTGGAATTCAGAGTCTAATGATGACCATTAATCCATGGTCACTTGTTGGAAAAACTCATCCAGTTCACCAATAGTCTTCAGGAAAGCTGACCTAAATGGCCTACTTTTTATTCTGTCTTCTCTGGTTTTAGACACCCAGCAAGGAGAAACATCCTTCTTGCATATCCCATGTTGAGTGTGTTAGAATTTTGTATGTCTCAATGAGGTCACTCCTCATTTTTCCTAACACTAGAGAATTCAAGCCTAGTCTCCTCAATCTGTTGTCATTGGGTAATCCTGTGATCTCAGGAATCAGTTTGATGAATGTTCATTGCACTCCTTCTGTGGCAAGTTTATCCTTCCTTAGGTAAGGATACCAAAATTCTGCACAATGCTTAGATAAATTCTTGCCAAGGTTCCAAACAATTGCAGCAAGACCTCTTTCCTCCTGTACTTAAACCTTCTTGCAAATGCCATTATACCACTTTGCTTCTAATTGTTTGCTGCACCTGCATATTAACTTTCAGTGGTGCATGAACAAGTCGCATCGCACACCGGCACTTCCCAATCTTGGTCCATTTAAGAAATTATTTGCATTTCTTTTTTTTGTAAGGTTGAGGATCTGGTCACAAGATGAAGTTGAGATTGACAGCTGTATGAATGGTACCTCCGAATTTTAAAGATTTAAACATACTGCTAACAAGAGAGACATGTTGCTGGAGCTTTTCATCTTCCACTCATCTGGACAAATGCAAGGATGCAAAATTTTAAACAATCTAAACATTTTGTACTACAAGGCAGAAAGGTGATGATTGGTTGGCAAGTTGATTCTGACTGGGGAGGTAATGCCATGGAGAAAGCAACAGGTAAATATAGGCTCCACAAACTAATAGATAATTCAAAAATGGCTCAAGACATGAAGCATATTCTTTTTGTTGTAGAGTGCAAGACCTTACAATATGGTATATGTTTATCATGTATACAATGTATGTCACTTTGAGCAAATTTAACATGCCTTGTTATGCACTTGACTGATTATCTTTAATTAATCATTAGTCAATTAATCTTAATCTGCTGGTGCACTCAGGTGTTACTCAATTGTGGAATTAGTCTAGAACTAAATGTTGAAGCAAGCCATTTAACACTCCAACTATGCAGTGCCCACATAGGTGGTATTTTCCAATAATAGGATACTGCCGTCATCCTTACCTCGTCAGGCCTACATGCAACTCCATACCCACAGCAATGTGGTTGATTCTTAACTGCCCTCTGGGCAATTAGGGATAGACAATAAATGCTGGCCTAGCTAGCAACACCCACAGCTCATGAATGAGTTAAATAAATAAATGTTCAATTTTTAACATGCATGCTCATAGATGCAGAGTTTTTAGTAATTGGTTTTAAGCAACAGAAAGTCAATGATGAGTAAAGAGAAAACGGCATACAATCAAAATCAATTTCCTGAACCAAATTCCAATTAGGGCAGACAAGGCAGTGGAAAATGTGAAAGCCCAAGAGCAAATTATCTAGTTGGCTTTGTGGTAAAACGAAGGAGATGGAAAACAGAAAGAGGAAAATGGAGATGCAGAGAAGTGCAATGTATAACCTTTGTCTGACAAAAAAAATCTTCCGTACATTCTAACAAAAAGCTTTCAGTTGAACTTGCTATAAAATTACATGGCACTGTCCAGACAATTTTTAAGGGGTGCTCTACAGATTTCTCTTCATGCAATTTGGTGGATGATTTTGAATAATCAGCAATTGCTTTCTCCATGGCATTACCTCACCAGAGTCAACTTGCCAATCAATCAGCACCTTTTCACTCTGTAGTAATCAAAAAAAGTAATCCCAGAAAAATACTCCTATGTTGCTTCCTTATTTAAGCGAGACGCTGAAGCATTTTTTAAAATATGATTAGTCATCTAATTACATAATACAACAAACATTCAGGAGGTGGGCTTGTCTTGTGGCTAGTAAACACAGAACTTGCCACTTCCTCACATCTAGTTTCTCATATCTTAATAACACAGTTTATACAGTATTGATGTGCATAATCAACTAAATATATGCTAACTACATGAAATGAGTTATGTTACTTTGGACGGCTGAATTTTATTCCAAGTTCTCACATACCATAGCACAACACTATTTCTGATGTGACATTCATTAGCACTAAAATCAATGACCCCTTTCAAAATTTCACTTGGGAAAAAGTGCAAGAGTTACCTTTTCAGACATTTCAGAGGGAGTGGTGAGCTTTTTTGTGGGTGAGTTTTGTTACACTGGACATGGCAATACTAGATGTTAATCACTGCTTAAACCAAAATTGTTGCATTCACCGGTGTCAATAACCCAGATCTTAAAAGCAAAATAAAGTAGGAAACTGCAAAGAAGACAGCTCACTGCAAACTCCAGAATGTTTGTACCTTAAGAAGTCTTTTAAAAATATCAAGCTGCGAAGAAATTCTGCTTTACCTCCATTTTGTTTTATTCCATTTCTGTAAATTCAGTGAGTGATTTAACTAAAACAAAAGCTGAACAAACTACTGAACCAGAGGAGCTGACATTAAGGATAACAAAACTGATTTAAGATTATGAAATTAGCTTAGAATGATGGCTGGCTGCTCCCACACCTTCTCACTAACCTCTCCCAACTATTTAATCCTACGTTACTGACAAATACTTCTAAAAACCTCACTTTATCAGCAATGTATTTAAAGACTTCTTTCCTAAATCACCGCAACACAAAAATATAGCTATTAGATAGAGAGATTCAATAAAGGTTACTGCAGGAAACCATTTAGATAAAATGACCTTGAGACACTAAAAGCTCTCAATGGTTCCATAGTAACAAGATATGAGAGGCCTGTCAGTTTAAACATGCAGCTTTTAATTATTACTTATTGCTGTGCTGTCTTAGCATTATTTATTGCTGTGCTGTCTTAGCATTTTCCCTCAATACTATGGGTAAAAACAAAAGAGTTTAAAATAGAGTACTACTTGAAACTTGTTTGAATTACTGGTGTAATTTGCATACAATTCAGATTTCCTTCTATCAACGTGTTGTATTTGCTTGACCATATTTGACTTCACTTTTCTGTTAACTATCAAAACATCTGCTTTTGCTGAGACTGAAACAGTGAGGAGGAGGAGCTGCAACCATGTCATGTCCCTCAGACTTCCTCCATGTTAGATGCCATTTGGCCCATCAGATTTTTCAGCTAAATACTTCTAGCTGAAATACTTATTCTCATACAATCAAAATGCTCCAAAAACTTTTCTTCCTTAAATAAAGTTTTTTTTAAATATTTAACAATTGTTAGGATGCGGGGAGGGGGGGTGAAGCTGAGGAACATAAGTCAAAATGAACAAATTTAGTGAATGACACACAGATGAAGTAATTAGCAACAAGATTTCACTTTGTACAGACTTTAACATTAATTAGAAGCAATGCAAATTAAGCATGAATTAATGGGCATATGATATTTCAAATAAAAAGGTAAATTGCATAAAGATCTGTCTTTCACAATCATAAACACCCTCACCATTGCCCGCGATTGTGACACTAAGTAGCTACACTGTTCCACAATATTCTGTGGTTTATTCACAAAGAATAGATGAGGAGTTTTACCAAGGACTTTCACTGGTACAATGTTATCAGCAAGGCAAGTGAATCCTCTCTCCTCTTTTTCTGAAGAAGGGTCTCAACCCGAAACGTCAGCTTTCCTGCTTCTCTGATGCTGCTTGGCCTGCTGTGTTCATCCAGCTCTACACCTTGTTATCTCTTGAATCCTCTCTCCTATTGGTTACATTAATCCTGACAGAACCCGGAGCAAACAATAGCACCACAGTTCATAGTTTGGCCACTTCTAGAGAAAACTGCCAGGTCTTCAGTATCTCCAAGCTGTTCAAACTGTTTTCCATGTTTTACAACCTTGATGGACATCTCCAAATTTTGCTGTACCTCCTTGTCAATCTTCCTACCAAAACAGAAAAACTAACTTCCTCCTGAGTTATTTGCTTTTTCTCTTCACAAGAATTCTGTGTTCATCGTTCTGCTCTCATTTTGCATATGTACGTCTGTGCTTTTTGCTTTCCCCTCCAGCCCTCTGCTTGTAATTTTAATTTGAGTTTGCCGCATGGCTTCTTTAGTAACTTCTTTCCTGCTGGCACTGCTTTTAGGACAAGGGTCAGCAGGCCACATAGACCAGCATTTCTAGTTTATTTTATTCTCTCTATATCAAGAAATGCTCTTTCTCACAACTGAATGCAAGACCAGTATTTCTCACTATTCAAGAAACTTAGTCAATTCCTTTATAATTGATGCAAATTCTTAATAATCCTTTTCAAACACTCTTGAAGTCAATTCCTTAGATCTTTCAAAGAACTTATAAATTTTCCTGACTATACTGTCACACATTATATTTTCCTATTCATTATTTTTACCTTCTAGAATTTTAGTTTTCTCTAACTACTGTGTCAACTAATTGACACCACACAAGTATTTAGTAATCAGTTAGCTTTTGTTTCAGGATTTTCCTCAATGGCTATTTTGGGACGTCTAATATCTCTTGCAAAACATTTCACAATACCTATAGCACAGGAACTGGTCATTCGATACTAGTATCATGCTGGTGTTCATGGTCCACATAAGGATGTCCTGACCACTCTTCATCTAAGCCCATCAAATATCCTTCCATTACTTTCTTCCTTTTCATATCCACTCACTTGTAGATAATGGCATCATTGGTCAGCCAGCGTTTATTGCCTGCCCCTAGCTGCCCTTAGGAAAAAAAAATGGCAGTGTGCTGCCTTCTTGAACCACTGCAGTCCATGTGCTGTAGGTAGACTCACAATGCCATTAGGAAGGGAATTCCAGGATTTTGACCAAATGACACTGAAGGAAGGGTGATATATTTCCAAGTCAGGATGGTGAGCGGCTTGGAGGGGAACTTGCAGGTGGTGGTGTTCCAATATATCTGTTGCCCTTGCCCTTCTAGATGGGTAGTGCTGTCTCAGATCTTTGGCGAATTTCTGCAGCACATCTTGTAGATCATCTATACTGCTGTTACTGACCTATGGTAGTAGAGGAAGTGGACGTGGTACCAATCAAACAGGCTGCTTTGTGCTGGATGGTGCTAAGTTTCTTGAGTCTTGTTGGAGCATCCTGGTACGTAAGAGAGTGTTCCACCACGCAACTGACTTGTGCCTTGTCGATGATGCACAGGCTTTGGGGAGTCAGGAGGTGAGTTACTTGAGTTTCTGGTCAATGGTAACCCCCAAGATTCTGACAGTGGGGTTTCAAATAATGGTAACGCCATTGAATGTCAAGAGGCAATCTTTTATTCAAGATGGTCATTGCCTGGCACTTGTGTGGCGTGAATAAGACTTGCTATTTTTCAGTCCAGGCTGCATGTTTATCATGTGCATATCTAGTTTCTCCATAAATTTATCTATGCTAGTTGCTTCCACTACTCTGTGGTATGACTTCCATATTGTAGCCACTCTCTTGATAAAGAAGTTCCTCTTAAATTCCCAGATAACAAGCATGGGGCTGGATGAACACAGCAGGTCAAGCAGCATCATAGGAGCAGGAAAACTTGACGTTTCGGGCCTAAACCCTT
>JAHRHZ010000173.1:968364-998231 GCA_024137785.1 Ginglymostoma cirratum
CCGGAGGGACCACTCCCTCCGCGACTCCCTTGTCCGCGCCACACTCCCCTCCAGCCCCACCACACCCGGCACTTTTCCTTGTAACCGCAGGAAGTGCTACACCTGCCCCCACACCTCCTCCCTCACCCCAATCCCAGGCCCCAAGAAGACTTTCCACATCAGGCAGAGGTTCACCTGCACATCTGCCAATGTGGTATACTGCATCCGCTGTACCCGTTGTGGCTTCCTCTACATCGGGGAAACCAAGCGGAGGCTTGGGGACCGCTTTGCAGAACACCTGCGCTCAGTTCGCAACAAACAACTGCACCTCCCAGTCGCGAACCATTTCAACTCCCCCTCCCATTCCTCAGATGACATGTCCATCCTTGGCCTCCTACAATGCCACAGTGATGCCACCCGAAGGCTGCAGGAACAGCAAATCATATTCAGCCTGGGAACCCTGCAGCCCAATGGCATCAATGTGGATTTCACAAGCTTCAAAATCTCCCCTCCCCCAACCGCATCCCAAAACCAGCCCAGCTCATCTCCACCTCCCTAACCTGTTTTTCCTCTCACCTCAAGCCACACCCCCATCTCCTATCTACTAACATCATCCCGCCCCCTTGACCTGTCCGTCCTCCCTGGACTGACCTATCTCCTCCCTACCCCTCCACCTACACTCACCTTTACTGGCTCCATCCCCGCCTCTTCGACTTGTCTGCCTCCTCTCCACCTATCCTCTCCTCTATCCATCTTCTATCCGCCTCCCCCTCTCTCCCTATTTATTTCAGAACCCTCTTCCCCTCCCCCATTTCTGAAGAAGGGTTTAGGCCCGAAACGTCAAGTTTTCCTGCTCCTATGATGCTGCTTGACCTGCTGTATTCATCCAGCCCCATGCTTGTTATCTCATTAAATTTAGTTGACTGATTTTCTTGAATATCATAGAATATAAACTCACCTGCAAATCAGCAACAGTTTTTCCAAAAGCCTTTCTCTGTCTCACATACTTTCTAGTTTCCTCAAACATGAATTCACAGTTTGCAAGAGCCATGTCTGCAATCAGCAATCGTTCCTTTAAACACACGGAGTTACACTTTATTTCAGACAAGAATAAAATGCAATAGAATTCACCATATTAAGTCAACCATCCATTGCAGAAGATACAAAAAGAAATCAGTGGGGGAATATATAGTTACAAGGATAATCTTAGATTATAGAAGGATATAGATGAGCTGGTTAGATGGCTGATTAGTGGCAAATGGAATTCAATCTGGATAAATGTGAGGTGATGTATTTGGGCAGGACAAACAAGACAAGGGAACACATGATTAACAATAGGATCCTGGGAAGTACCAAGGATCAGAGGGACGTTGGTGTGCTTGTACACTGGTCGCTTAAGTTATCTGAACAGATGGATAAAAGGCCAGGCCACAGCCAGAATATTGTGTGCCGTCCTGGGATAGCAATGGAGAGGCAGAAGAGGTGATTTACCAGGATGTTGCCAGGTTTCAATTATGAAGAGAGGTTGGGCAGACTGGGTTGCTTTTCTTAGAGCAGAGGAGACTGAGAGGGACATGGCTGAGATGTATAAAATTATGGGGACATAGGGTATACAGAAAGAAATTTTTCACTTGATGGAGGGATCATTGACCAGCGGCATACATTTAAGAGAAGGGGCAGAAGGTTTAGAGAAAATGTGGGGAAAAACATTTTCACTCAGAAGGTGGTGGGAATTTAGAACTCTCCGCCTTCAAGGTTGGTAGAGGCAGAAATCCTCATAACACTTAAGTATTTAAATGTACTCCTTGCCAATTCAAGTGCACAAGGTTTTGGCCAAGTGTGGAAAATATGATTAGAATAGGTGGTTATTTTTGACCAATGCAGACACAATGGGCCGAATGGCCTTTTTTGTCTGTGCTGCAGACCTCTAAAATAGATTCTATTTTAATTACATCTTACAAGCAGAACATTTCAACATAGGCAGCATAGGTCAAATTATATTCTTTTGTGCATTTGGGAAACATAAATTTCATGGCAGGTTATACCAAGATGCGTGGTCTATTGTACCCTGAAAGTGGCAACGCAGGTGGATAGAGTGGTCAAGAAGGCATATGGCATGCTTTCATTCATCGGACGGGGTATTGAGTACAAGAGTTGGCAGGTCATGTTACAGTTGTATAGGACTTTGGTTCAACCCACATTTGGAATACTGCGTACAGTTCTGGTTGCCACATTACCTAAAGGATGTGGGCGCTTTGGAGAGGGTGCAGAGGAGGTTCACCAGGATGTTGCCTGATATGGAGGGCGCTAGCTATGAAGAGAGGTTGAATAGATTAGGATTATTTACATTAGAAAGACGGAGGTTGAGGGGGGACCTGATTGAGGTCTACAAAATTACAAGAGATATAGACAGGGTGGATAGCAAGAAGCTTTTTCCCAGAGTGGGGGACTCAATTACTAGGGGTCACGATTTCAAGGTGAGACGGGAAAATTTTAAGGGAGATATGCGTGGAAAGTTCTTTACGCAGAGTGTGGTGGGTGCCTGGAACGCGTTGCCATTGGAGGTGGTAGAGGCAGGCACGATAGCATCATTTAAGATGTATCTAGACAGATACATGAATGGGCAGGGACCAAAGGGATACAGATCCTTAGAAAATAGGCAACAGGCTTAGATAGAGGATCTGGATCGGCGCAGGCTTGGAGAGCCGAAGGGCCTGTTCCTGTGTTGTAATTTTCTTTGTTCTAAGATCATCTAAAACTGGACAATGCAGAATCTATGCTGTATTTTAAAAAGTGTTGCAAATGATGGTCATTTGAAGGTGCTTCAATTGTTCTTTTCCATCACTTTCCTTGCTTTGCAATTTCGCCTGCATTTTCTCAGTGTCAAGCTTGGTAACTTCTTCAGACAAGTCCACCTCTTTCCATAGATGCCAGAGACTTGTACTTCACAATTCAGATGATAAACTGACTGACTGATGGCAATTTATTCCTAATACTGAGCATGTCAACTCTTGCTGGAGGGCGAATCACTGGACAATGGTAGACCTGTGGTACGTTTCTGATATATCGTTTGAGCAAAAGAGTAAAGAGAGAAAGAGGAAATGAACAGCAGTTGATGCGGTCAATCAACAGAAGAGGTTGCAGGTTCTTTGTGAACTACCATAAAAACAAATGTAGGTCAATTAAAATGATCATGGCTGATCAACACTCTAATGCTTTTTAGCCACCTCATCCCTACAACCCTGTAATGAAAAAAAATCTATCAATCTCTAAATATACTAGAAGACGCAGCCTCCATGGCCCTCTGTATAGAGAATTCCAAAACTTCATAACCTTCTGACTAAAAAGACTACCTCATTTATATAAATGATTTGGAAATGAATACAGGAGTGTGGTTAGGAAATTTGCAGATGACACCAAAATTGGTGGTGTAGTAGACAGTGAAGAATGTTATCTCAGAGTACAACGTGACCTTGATCAGATGGGCAAATGGGCTGAGGATTGGCAGATGGGGTTTAATTTAGAAAATGTGAGGTGCTGCATTTTGGTAGGGCAAGTCAGGGCAGGACTTATACACCTAATGATAAGGTCCTGGGGAGTGTGGCCAAACAAAGAGACCTTGGGGTGCAGATTCATAGTTCCTTGAAAGTGGAGTCCCAGGTAGACAGGATAGCGAAGAAGGCATTTAGTACACTTGCCTTTATTGGTCAGTGCATTGAGTATAGAAGTTGGGAGGTCATGTTGCAGCAGTACAGGGCATCGATTAGGTCACTTTTGGAATACAGCGTTCAATTCTCGTCTCCCTTGTGAAACTTGAAAGGATTCAGAAAAGATTTACAAGGATGTTGCCATAGCTGGAGAGCTTGAGCTACAGAGAAAGGTTAAATAGGCTGCAGCTATTTTCCCTGGAGCGTCGGAGGCTATGAAGTGACCTTTTGAAGTTTATAAAATCGTGAAGGGCACGAATAAGGTGAACTATCAAGGTCTTTTCCCTAGGGTAGGAAGTCCAAAACAAGAATGCAGAGATTTAAGGTGAGAGGGGAAAATTTAAAAGGGACCTAAGGGGCAACTTTTTCCACACAGAGTGGTGCATGTATGGAATGAACTGCCAAAGGTGGTGGAGGAGGCTGGTAAATTACAACGTTTAAAAGGCATTTGGATGGGTATATGAAGAGGAAGAGTTTGGAGGGATATCGGCCAAATGCTGGCAAATGGGACTAGATTTATTTAGGATATCTGGTCGGCATGGACGAGTTGAATATAATTAATTATTTGGCTGTTTATCTGACTGCAGCAGTCTGACAGCTGTACTTGCAGGGTCCTCTCTCTGACGGAAATTTTTTAGAAACTTGTTTGGCTTTTGCAAATATCTCTTTTACCAGACATCAAAGGCCTCACCATATGACCTTGCATGAATTGTTGAGTCATAGAGTAGTTTACAGTCAGTCCCACTCCCTAGCTCAGTTACGGCAGCTTTATTTCCTTCCTGTTGTAATCCTTTTGAAATCATTTGTCGTTTCTGCATCAACCCACATTGGCTGTTTGTTCCAGGTCATAACCATACATTGTGCTCCTTACATTCTCCTGCTTTTCTTGCCAACATCTTATATCTGTATCCCACCATCTTTGTTCTGTAAGCTATTAAGAGTTTATTCTTATTTACGTTGCCTAAACCTGTCATAATCTATTAAATCCCACCCAATTTCCCATGCTCCATGAACAACAATCTTAGCCTTTCTAACCTAACTTTGTAACTAAACCCAAAGCCCTCCCCCACAATGCTGAAACTGTTGGATTTATCTTTGTGGAGTTTCACAAGGACCTTCAGAAGTCTGATAATTAGAACTGAACACAACATAATGGCCGAGAGGCTGCCAAACCTCGGTACCAGAGTGTCAGACCACATTAACAGTCAGGTACTGCCGCTACTTAAACCTATGACTTCCTGCTAAAGATGAGCGTGACTACTTGAGTCAGTAATACAAATTTTTTTTGTTAAAAAATAGAAATATGGGATGGAAAAGTCAAGCTGAGGGTATGACAGAGATTTAAAATTACAGGCTCCCAAAGCGCAGGTTCATTCTTGAAAGCATTCTGAATTTGGATTACTGTAGTATTCTAATGAAGTTCATGTAATGGGTTATAATGTGGATAAAACCATATACAAATTTAAGTTTCATTTGTACTTCTATATTGTGCGTGTCAATTAGGGAAAGAATTTAGTTTCATTCTGAGTTCTGATAGTGGTGTTGAGAGACTGGAAATGTGGTTATATATATTTAAATTAGGTCCTTTCTTACAAAACAAAAACCTTGAGGTGATTAGTTCAGTCCTTTAGAAAAACAAGGGCAGAAGAATTGGGCTGTTATTTAGCATCAAGGTGTGCTTTGATACAGAAAGGTAGAGGCAGAATAGTTTTGCTT
Source organism: Ginglymostoma cirratum (assembly GCA_024137785.1). NCBI lineage: Eukaryota > Metazoa > Chordata > Chondrichthyes > Orectolobiformes > Ginglymostomatidae > Ginglymostoma > Ginglymostoma cirratum. The sequence continues at coordinate 973,767 of JAHRHZ010000173.1, forward strand.
TGGAAAGAATGAACCTTCCAGATGGTCAGAGAGTGCGCAAGTTTCTTTCAGATCAGTGCAGATTATTCAGGGAGAAAAAAGCTTATAGAACATAGAACAAGAACAAAAGAGAAGCATGGCACAGGAACTGGCCCTTCAGTCCTCCAAGCCTGTGCCGATCATCATGCACTAACTAAACTAAAAAAAAAACCTTCTGCCTTTATTCGGTCCATATGTCTCTACTCCGTCCCTATTCGTGTAACCATCCAGGTGCCTCTTAAATGTCGCCAATGTGTCTGCTTCCACCACCTCCTCTGGCAGTGCATTCCAGGCTCCTATCACTCTTTGCATGAAAAACTTTCCTTGCCCATCCCCCTTAAACTTTTGCCCTCTCACCTTGAACCTGTGCCCCCTTGTTATTGAAACTTCAATCCTGGGAAAAGGCCTCTGACTATCCACCCTATCTATGCCTCTCATAATTTTGTAGACCTCTACCAAGTCTCCTCTAAGTCGCCATCTTTCCAGTGAAAACAGTCCTCGTCTTTTTAACCTTTCCTCATAACCAACGCCCTCGAAATTGGGCAACATCCTAGTGAACCTTCTCTGCCACATCTTTCTGGTAATGTGGCAACCAAAACTGCACAAAATACTCCAAATGCAGCCTAACAAGGGTTTTATATAGATACAACACGTTTTACCAACTCTTGTACTCCATGCCTCGGCCGACAAAGGCAAGCATGCCATATGTCTTCTTAATCACTTTGGCCACCTGTGTTGCCACTTTTAGGGAACTATGGACCTGATGCCCAGATCTATCTGTATGTTAATTTTCCCAGGGGTTCTGCCATTAACAGCATAATTCACACTTAAATTTGATCCTCCAAAATGCATCACCTCACATTTGGCTGGATTAAACTCCATCTTCCATTTCTGTGCCCAAGTCACCAATCTATCTATATCCTGTTGTATCCTTTCACAATCATCAGCAACTCCACTAATATTCGTACCATCTGCAAACTTACTCATCAGACCACCCACATTTTCCTCCAGATCATTTACATATACTACAAACAACAGAGGACCTAGGACTGATCCCTGTGGAACACCAGTAGTTACCAGTCTCCATTCTGAAAAACGCCCTTCCACCGCTACCCTCTGTCTTCTATGACCAAGCCAGTTTTATATCCATCTAGCCAACCACCCCAAATCCCAACTGATTTTAGTTTTTGTACTAGTCTGCCACGTGGGACTTTATCAAATACCTTACTGAAGTCTACATAAACTACATCTACAGCTCTTCCCTCACCCATTATCTTTGTCACTTCTTCAAAAAATTCAATCGGGTTGGTGAGACATTACATTCTCCGTAAGAAAGCATGCTGCCTGGCGCTAACTAGTCCATTTTCTTCCAAATGTGCATACATCCTGTCCCTCAGTATCTTCTGCAAGAGCTTCCCCACCACAGATGTCAGAATCACCGACCTGTAATTTCCTGGATTATCCCTGCTTCCTTTCTTAAATAAGGGAACAACATTGGCTAGTCTCCAGTCCTCTGGCACCTTACCTGTGGTCAAGGAAGATGTGAAGATATCTGCTAATGCCCCAGCTATTTCTTCCCTTGCCTCTCGCAGTAACCTGGGATAGATCCCATCTGGCCCTGGAGACCTGTCTACCTTAATGCAATTTAGGATACCCAAAACTTCCTCCTTTAACGTATAGACACTCTCTAGAGTGTTCACACACTCATCCCTGACCTCAACAGTAGTCATGTCCTTGGTGAATACCGATATAAAGTATTTATTAAGAATCTGTCCCACTTCCTGTAGCTCCACGCATAACTTCAGTCTTTTGTCCTTGAGGGGGCCTACTCTTTCACTTGCTTCCCTCTTTCTTCTAATATATGCATAAAAAGCCTTGGGATTCTCCTTGACCCTATTTGCTAAAGACATTTCATGGCTCCTTTTGGCCTTCCTAATTCTGCCTTATAGGAACAACACTGCAATTTAATAAACTCCAGAAGAATTGGAGCAGAAGAAAAGAAGTCAGGAGGAGAAATCTCCAGAACCACAAAGCTACGGAAAAGGAGTTTAATGAATCTATGTTAAGGAATAAGTAAGCTGTGTTAACAATTTCTTAATCAGTCTCAAGGACAGAAATCAACTAAAGAAGGTAATACTGATTAAATACAGAGATTTGCCATAAAAGAATCAAGTACAGCCCTGCCAAGTGAACATGGAAAACAAAATGACCTTTAACTGAGATTATGGAATCTAAGACCATAAAACATCAGAGCATAATTAGGCTATTCAGCTTATTGAGTCACATCGCCATTTAGTCGTGGCTGATATGTTTCTCAATCCCGTAGTCCTGCCAACACCCTATAATCTTTGATCCCAACATGGACCCCTGTGGAACTCCAGTAGTCAGCATCTGCCATTCTAAAAAAGACCCCTTTAACCCCACTCTCTGCCTTCTGCCAGTCAGTCAATCCTGTATCCATGCTGGTTCCTTCCCCCTAACACCATGTGCTGTTCTGGAAACTGAAACAGATCTCGTCCACTGGCTCTCCTTTGTCTAAATTGCTCATTACCTCCTCAGAGAATTCAAACAGATCTGTCAGGCATGATTTCCCCTTAATGAAGCTGCGCTAACCATGCACTTCCAAGTATTCTGCAAACGTATGGACTCTATGTAATGGACTCTAAAATTTTACCAATGACTGAGGTCAGGCTAACCGGCCTGTAGTTTCCCATCTTCTGCCTCCCTCCCTTCTTTAACTGGGGTGTTTCATTGGCCATTTTCCAGTCCTCTAGGACCCTCCCTGACTCCAGTGGTTGCCGAAAGTTCACCACCAATGCCTCCACAATCTATCACTTTCAGAACCCTGGTGTAATCCATCCGATCAGGGCAATTTATCCACCTTCTCAAAATTCCCCTGGAAACCCCTGCCATTGCTGCTCCACCATCTTCCTTGGTAGGTTCCCCTTCCAATCAACTCTGGCCAGCTCCTCCTACCTTTATGCAATTATAATACTGTTACATAAAAACCAAAAGAACTATGGATGCTGTAAATCAAAATCAAAAACATAAGTTGCTGGAAAAGCAGGTCTAGCAGCATATGTGAAGAGAAATCAGAGTTAATGTTTCGGGTCCAGTGACCCTTCCTCAGAATTATTCAGAACAGCTTGTGAGGCATTTTTTTCAAAAGAGTTGGAATGAAAGGAGCAGCCTGAATGGGTAGAATCAAGCTCTCATAGAACCAGGATTTCTAGTTTCAGCTTTCAGCAGTTATTCTGGTCTTGAAGCTGGATATAGAAGCTCTTATTCCTCTCTTTGTTATAGCTAGGGGTTACCTTCCTGCTGCTAGAACTGCACATCAGATAATCTACTATATTGAATTTGCCTTTGTATATGGGATGTTACTACTTTAGAATAGTTAATTGGTAGTAGTTAATGAATACATTACTTTGTTAAACATTTCAATAGAGTTGCAGTTAAGCCAAATCTTTTATCTTATTTATATTTTGTGTGTTTTTATCTGTAATGTAAAAATAAGGTGTGTCTTGCTTACAGTCAAATAGTTTGACCAATTGAATTGCATCTGGAACGCAATGCTTTACACTTACCTTTAAAATAAGAAAAAGTTAAGGTCTAGGCTATTTTCTTCATATGTTTTGAGGGGGTCTGATCTGGTCCATAACATTATCGAATTTTCCTACACTTCAGTGGTTCCTCGGTACAATATGATATTCACAAATCTGTCCCTTCCATTTATTTTCTGGTTGCAACCAATCCCATCACTAACCACTAATCCTACCTGTTCCTTTAACTTTGATTTTATAATTTTCCATATTATAAAGTGAGCCAAGTGAGCCAATATTTAGTTTATCCTCATAGAAATATATTCATCATGAGCAAATAAAAGTAAATACATAAATCAGTACGTGACACAAGTTACAACAAAAATCCAAATGTTACCTGTGGAAGTTCTGTCATAAGGTAGTAGAAACCCTTATTAACCTCTCCAAGTAGTGCATCAGGTGGCAAGCGCACATCCTCAAAGAAGAGCTCAGCTGTATCCTTTCCATATAAAAAAAGGACAATTTTTGTCAGTCTAGGCAGCATAGTTTGCAACTTCTTTATTCTTTGCCATTACTTCGATGAATATCAATAAGGCTTTCACATAGTATCCAAAGACAAACAGAGAAAACAAAAACCTTTCTGAAATATACAACAAATAGAAATAGAACAAAGAACAATACAGCACAGGAACAGGCCCTCTAGCCCTACAAGCCTGCGTTGCCACATTTTGCCCCCCCATAATAAAAGCGTATTCACTTACAGGATCCATAGCCCTCTAGTCCCTTCCTTCTCATTATTTGTCCAGGTGCTTCTTGAATGCTGCTATCGTGTCTGCTTCAAGCACCTCCTCTGGCAACATGTTCCAAGCACTCAACACCTTTTGTGTGAAAAACTTGCCCCCCACATCTCCTACCCTGCAGCATAACCCCACCGCTACACCTTGAACACGAGTCCCCGAGTAGTTGACCCAGCCACCCTGGGAAAAGGCCTCACATTTTCCACTCTATGTATGCCATTCACAATCTTATAAACTGCTATCAGGTTGCCTTTCACCCTCCTGCATTGTGCTGAAACCCAGTTTCTCCAACTTCTCAAAGTGTGGCCTAACTAAAGTTCTATAAAGCTGCAGCATAACTTGCCCATTCTTATACTCAATGCCCTTTCCAATGAAGGCAGGCCTTTTATACTACCTTATCTACCTGCGCTGCTGCCTTCAGTAATCCGTGGACTTGCATACCCAGACCCCTCTGTATATCAATACTCCTAAGGGTTCTGCCAATCATTGTATAATTTCAAAGAACAAAGAACAAAGAACAAAGAAAACTTACAGCCCAGGAACAGGCCTTTCGGCCCTCCAAGCCTGTGCCGATCCAAATCCACTGTCTAAACCTATCACCCAGTTCCTAAGGATCTGTATCCCTCTGCTCCCCACCTACTCATGCATCTGTCCAGACGCACCTTAAATGAATCTACCGTGCCTGCCTCTACTACCTCTGCTGGCAACGCGTTCCAGGCACCTACCACCCTCTGTGTAAAGTACTTTCCCCGTGTATCCCCCTTAAACTTTTCTCCTCTCACCTTGAATGCGTGACCCCTCGTTATTGAATCCCTCACCCTGGGAAAAAGCTTATCTCTATCAACCCTGTCTATACCCTTCATGATTTTGAAGACCTCAATCAGGTCCCCCTTCAATCTCCTTTTTTCTAATGAAAACAATCCTAACCTACTCAACCTCTCTTCATAGCTAGCACCTTCCATACCAGGCAACATCCTCGTAAACCTTCTCTGTACCCTCTCCAAAGCTTCCACATCCTTTTGATAATGTGGCGACCAGAACTGTACACAGTATTCTAAATGCGGCTAAACCAAAGTCTTGTACAATTTTAACATGACCTGCCAGCTCTTATACTCAATACCCCGTCCGATGAAGGCAAGCATACCATATGCCTTCTTGACCACTCTATCCACCTGTGCAGCCACCTTCAGGGTACAATGGACCTGAACTCCCAGATCTCTCTGCTCATCAACTTTTCCCAAGGCTCTTCCATTTACAGTATAGTTTGCTCTAGAATTAGACCTCCCAAAATGCATCACCTCACACTTGCCTGGATTGAACTCCATCTGCCACTTCTCCACCCAACTCTCCAGTCTATCTATATTCTCCTGTATTCTTTGACAATCCCCTATGCTTTCTGCTACTCCCCCAATCTTCGTGTCATCTGCAAACTTACTGATCAGACCACTTATGCCTTCTTCCAGATCACTTATGTATATCACAAACAACAGTGGCCCCAGCAATGATCCCTGTGGAACACCACTGGTCACTTTTCTCCATTTCGAGAAACTTCCTTCAACTACTACTCTCTGTCTCCTGTTGCTCAACCAGTTCTTTATCCACCTAGCTAGAACACCCTGTACACCATGTGACTTCACTTTCTCCATTAGTTTTTCCACCTGTACTTGTCCTTCCAAAATGGATCACCTCACATTTGTCCAGATTATACTCATCTGCCATTTTTCTGCCCATGTTTCCAACTGGTCTATATCCTGCTGTATCCTCTGACAATCCCCCTCACTATCTGCAACTCTGCCAATCCTTGTATCATTCACAAACTTACTAATTAGACCAGCTACGTTTCCTCCAAATCATTCATGTTGCCTAGTGCTGAGAAGTGAAACCATTGTAGATTTAGAGTAGTTTTGTCAATGCAGACTTGATGGCCTGCCATACCCTATGATTCTAGTAGTTTTATAAGAGTAATCAGGGACTGACAGTAAACACTGGCCTATCAAACAACAATCACATCCATGAAATAGTAGAAAATTAATGATTAACACTGTTAAATATCTGAAAATGTATAGTATTTCCTAAGAGAACAAAGACAACTTGACTAAGAGTAGGTCATGCCTCATTAATTCATTCATGATTATGAAATCACAAAATAATACTGCACAGGAAGTTATATTGTTCAACGAATGAATAGAGTATATTAAGGGATTAGTCTATTGAGGAAGAGGAGAGGGAAGCAAGAGGGAAAATTGAGGAGATCAGGAGAAACAGAAAGAATAAATTTGCATTAATATAGCATTTGTCACAGCCTCAAGTCATCGCAATTAAATATTTTTCTGAAGTGTCGTCAACTTGATAGACATCAAAATGCACCATTTAAGAAGAGTATTTCAGGACCAAAATATTAAGCTGAAGATGACAATTTTGGTTTCCTTGGAAGCAGTGAGTACAATGCTCTTATAGAGTCATACAGCTTTACACCATGGAAACAGACTCTTTGGTCCAACTCATCCATGCCGGTCAAATATCCTAAACTATTCTAGTCCCATTTGCCAGCATTTGACCCATATCCCTCTAAACTCTTCTTATTCATATACCCATCCAGATGGCTTTTAAATGTTTTAATTGTACCAGCCTCCACCACTTCCCTCTGGCAGCTCATTCCATACATGTACCATCCTCTGCGTGAAAATGTTGCCTCTGAGATCCTTTTTAAATCTTTCACCTCTCACCTTTACCATTTGCCCTCTAGTTTTGGACTCCCCAACCAGGGAAAAGACCTTGATTATTTACCATATCCATGCCCCTCATGATTTTATTAACTATTATATGTTGGATTTTAAATATTCTATGGCATTACAGCGCTTATGGTAATCTGTAGAGATACTTTACGCACCACTGGGGCAGGTGGGACTTGAACCCAGCTCTCCTAGCTCAGAGGTAGGACACAATGACTGCACCAGAAGGTGCAACATGGCCATCATTTTGAACTGAGGCCAGTTTTCAATTGCAGATGTATTAACTGAATTTAAATTGCACCAGCTGCCATAATTTGAATGTGTGCACAGCGTTAGCCTGGGTGTCTGGATTACGATCCCAGTGACAATACCACTATGCCTCTTTGTAGGTTACGTGGAACAATCCCTCTTCCGTACCTACACTGGCCCGAAACCCCACCTCTTCCTCTGTTACATCGATGACTGTATCGACGCCGCCACGTGCTCCCATGAGGAGCTCAGACAGTTCATCCATTTCACCAACACCTTCCATCCCAATCTTAAGTTCATCTGGACCATCTCTGATACCTCTCTCTCCTTCCTGGACCTCTCTGCTTCCATCTCTGGCAACCACCTGGAAACCGATATCCATTTCAAGCCCACCGACTCCCACAGCTACCTAGAATACACCTCCTCCCACCCACCTTCCTGCAAAAATGACATCCCCTATTCCCAATTCCTTCGCCTCCGCCACATCTGCTCCCAGGATAAGGCATTCCACTCCCGAACATCTCAGTTGTCCTCGTTTTTCAAGGACCGCAACTTCCCCCCCCTCAGTGGTCGAGAAAGCCCTCAACCCTGTCTCCCGCATTTCCCGCAACTCATCCCTCACACCCACTCCCCACAATAACAACCAAAACAGAATCCCCCTCATCCTCACGTACCACCCCACCAACCTCCGGATACAACGCATCATCCTCCGACACTTCCGCCATCTGCAATCCAACCCCACCACCAAAGGCATTTTTCCCTCCTCACCCTTACCTGCTTTCTGGGGAGATAACTCTCTCCGTGACTCCCTTGTCCGCTCCACACTCCCCTCCAGCCCCACCACACCCGGCACTTTTCCCTGCAACTGCAGGAAGTGCTACACCTGCCCCTACACCTCCCCCCTCACCCCCATCCCAGGCCCCAAGCAGACCTTCCACATCAAGCAGATGTTCACCTGCACATCTGCCAATATGGTATACTGTATCCATTGTTCCCGTTGTGGCCATCTCTACATCGGGGAAACCATGCGGAAGCTTGGGGACCGCTTTGCAGAACACCTACGCTCGGTTCGCACTAAACAACTGAACCTCCCAGTTGCGAACCATTTCAACTCCCCCTCCCATTCCTCAGATGACGTGTCCATCCTGAGCCTCCTGCAGTGCCACAACGATGCCACCCGAAGGTTGCAGGAACAGCATCTCATATTTCACTTGGGAACCCTGCAGCCCAATGGTATCAATGTGGACTTCACAAGCTTCAAAATCTCCCCTCCCCCAACCCCATCCCAAAACCAGCCCAGCTTGTCCTCGCCTCCCTAACCTGTCCTTCCTCCCACCTATCCCCTCCTCCCACCTCAAGCCCTACTCCCATCTCCTACCTACCAGCCTCATCCCACCCCCTTGACCTGTCTGTCCTCCCTGGACTGACCTATCCCCTCCCTAATTCCCCACCTACACTCACCTTTACTGGCTCCACCCCCGCCTCTTTGACCTGTCTGTCTCCTCTCCACCTATCTTCTCCTTTATCCATCTTCTATCCACCTCCCTCTCTCTCCCTATTTATTTCAGAACCTCCTTCACCTTCCCTATTTCTGAAGAAGGGTCTAGGCCCAAAACGTCAGCTTTCCTGCTCCTCTGATGCTGCTTGGCCTGCTGTGTTCATCCAGCTCTACATCTTGTTATCTCTATACCACTATGCCACCATCTCACTGCCATTGTCTACGTCACAGGGCTGTGGAAACTCAGCCTTTGAGCATTTTAAAGTTGAGGTGGATAAATATTTGATTATCAATGACATAAAAATTAATGTAGGTAAAATACGTTGAAATGCTTCATCAGCCATAGTCATATTGAATAGGCAAGCAGGTTTGATTAGCTGAACTTCTGTTCCTATCTTCTTATTCCCCCTCTCTGTGCTGATTAGAGACTTCATTCACTTTCTGACATCCACAGTGCTACTAAAGATTTTATATATTTCAATTACATTGAACAAAACATTGGATAAACCCAAGACAAGCAGTGAAACTTTTAAAATGTCAAGTCAGGCAAACCTGTGCTTTCAAACCAATCTTCTCCAATTTCTTTCCTTTGATGAATCCCTTCATGCCATTATCCACAAGAAACAGACTTATCCCATGGGCTTTGGAATGTGCCTTATGATCTGTTACAGCTACAACGATTACCACATCACACATCCAGCCGTTTGTTATAAAAACCTACAACAGAAAAATGAATGATACACTGGAGGTATCTTTAATGTATTATGAAAAACAAGCAGCCCAAAAGCAGTCATAGAACCGTAGATTTCTGAAGAAGGGTCCAGACCCGAAACGTCAGCTTTCTTGCTCCTCTGATGCTGCTTGGCCTGCTGTGTTCACCCAGCTCTACACCTTGTTATCATAGAGTCGTAGAGATGTACAGCATGGAAACAAACCCTTTGGTCCAGCTCGTCCACGCCGATCAGATATCCTAAATAAATCTAGTCCCATTTGCCAGCATTTGGCCCATATTCCTTCAAACCCTTCCTATTCATATACCCATCTAGATGCCTAATAAAGGCTGTAAATGTACCAGCCTCCACTACTTCCTCTGGCAGCTCATTCCATACATATACCATTCTCTGTGTGGGAAAAGTTGCCCCTTAGGTCCCTTTTAAATCTTTCCCCTCTCACCTTAAACCTTTGTCTCCAGTTTTTGACACCGCCCCACTGCAGGGAAAAGACCTTGTCTATTTACCCTATTTCATGTCCCTCATGATTTTATAAACCTCTAAGGTCACCCCTCAGCCTTCGATGTTCCAGGGAGAATAGCCCCAGTCTATTCAGTCTCTCCCTATAGCTTAAACCCTCCAACATCCTCGTCATCTGGAGCAGTTGCCAACTCTTTGAAAGAAACACATCTCCAATAGTGCCACTCCCCTGCTCTCAGATACTTCGCTAAGTTTCAATCTCCTTCTTAAAGTTTCTACTGAAATTGCTTTTTCCATTTTTTTCAGGCACTGAATTCCAGATCATAACAGCATGCTTTGTAAAAGCAACACACTTTCCTCATTTTCTTTTTACAAACAATTCTCAAAAAATTGTATCCTCTTGTTACAAGCCCTTCTGCTAGTGAAAACAATGAATGCAGCAAATTGTGCAGACGTATTGGGTCCTGTCCATTTCAGAATGTGCTCATGTCATGGGAGGTCTACCAGTCAATCACAATGTACTCTTTCTGCTTCCTGACTTATCCTCATGTAACTGGTTCTTTCCTCTTTGCCACCTAGTTCTGTTATTCTCTATCCATTACTGGTTATGCCCATTCCTCCATTGGTTTCTTTTCTCTCTTTTATTCTTTTACAACCAGGAATAGGAACAGGGAGTCAAAGTATTTGGTCAACAGTAAGATACAGCAATAAGAAATCCAAACGCCACAAAAGAAACCGACATAAAGGATGTTGTCTGTGCTCAGCATCTGCTTCCCCTGCACACCATACCACATTCCTAGTACCTGCCAGCATCTATCACCAGTCCTCCTCTTTCCCATTCCCACTATCAAGCCTTTGCACTCATTCTATCAGTACTGCATTCACCCCAGTCGCGTAGTCATTTTCACCATTCACTTTCTACCTCTAATATCACATGACTAAACACATCTTTTTTGATCAAGACACAAAACGTGCAGAATCAAACTTGTTTCTTTGGCTCATAATAGCCAGAAAATCCACACATAAAATGCCACTGAACCCACACCAATCTTCGAGCCTTGCAACTACAGGCAATTGTGCTGAGAAGCAGTGCCTTACAGATAAAAGATAGTTATTCTGGCTTAAAGTAGACAAATTAGATGCAGGATGTTTCCCCTGGTTGGACAGTCTAGAACCAGAGGACAGTCTCAGGGTACGGGGAAAGCCATTCAGGTCTGAAATAAGGAAACATTTCTGAACTAACCCTTCGGAAGTTGGTATTCCATCACCAAGTGACCCTTTATTTACACATGGAGAGCCCTTGACACTGATCCAATTTAGTCACAGCCAGCTCTGAGGTCTACTAAATTGTGAGAGGCATAGATAAGGTAGATAATGAGAAAATTTTCCCCATGATAGGGGAGTCTAAAACTAGATTACACAGGCTTAAAGGTGAGCGGGTAAGAGAAAAGGGTCCAGGGGGCAGTTTTCTCACACAGAGGATGGCGAGTGTCTGGAATGGACTGCCAGAGGTAGTGCGGAAGCAAGTAAAATTTCATCAATTAAGCAACATTTAGACAGGTAATTGGATAGAATAGGGTTGGAAGGATATGGACTAAACGCAGGCAAATGGGACTAGTTTAAATCGTGAAAATTGGCAGCATGGGCAAGTGGGACCAAAGGGCCTGTTTCCACACTGTAGACCTCTGTGACTATGAAGAGAATCTCTAACATTTCTGTTCATTTCTGTCAGCCAGGGCTCCCTGTTTGGACCAGCTCCAATCAGGGAACTCATTTTATGCTGGCCACCTGGCTGACCTTGTTACAATCACTGAGAGTCCGAGGACATAGGCCGGTTCTTTTTTTTTTGTAGTTCCTCTTGAGGAGTTTTTGCATCAGGTCAGGTCCTCTAACTTAGCCTCCAAGTTGCGCAGTGTGTAATGCACAGTAGCCCACCACTCGCGTTTGGACTGTCTCGGAAGAAATTCATTCCTCTCTTCAGACACCAAATGCATCAAGGCGGTGACATCCACCTTGTCCATCTCAGGTTCTAAGGTACCTTCAACGCTTGTCAGAAAGGGCGAATCCAGAGCTTCCAGGACAATCTCAAAGACAGTTGAGGAGCCAGGTACACTTTCCTCCCGCCCTGTTTGAGAGTTTGAAGCTTTCATATAGTCTATGTGTTTGTTCAGGACGGTTGCACCTACCCAAACACTATGCATCACTGGACCTGACCTTGCATCAACCATGCCTCTGACCAATGCAGGGCTATTCCCATGGCTCCTAACCAACTTCGTCCTCTGAAGTAAACTCTCTCTTCTCACTTGGTTGTGTCTGGCACTAGCATTCCTGACGGCATTTCACCATCTCCCCGGCCCAGAAAGATCAGATTTAACCTAGGGTGGAATCTTCTACCCATTAGCAACTCTGCTGGAGCTATCACTGTAATTGCATGAGGGATGGTCCAATAATCAAATAGGAATCAGAACAATTTGGCACAAAATGAAGCTGTAGGCTGTTTCTTTAAGCACACCTTCAGAATTTGGACTTCTTTATCTGCCAGTCCATTGGCTGATGGATGGTATGGAACTGTCCTTCGATGACAACTACCATTCAACTTTAGGAAATACGTACTTATGTATTGCACAGGGATGTGTGTAGTTCGTTTATCATCATCCCCTTGTTTGACAAATGAACTCTATGCATGTCCAGCCATTTTGAGTAGGTGTCCACAATGACTAAGAACATTAAGTCCATGAAAGGACCTGCACGGTTAATGTGTAAACAATTCCAGGGTTTACCTGGCCATTCCCACAAATGTGGGAAGCTGCCAGTGGTAATTTTTGTTCTTGTTAGCACTCTAGGTACTGCCCCACCAACACAGCTATGTCTGCATCCAATCTGCATCTTCCCCAACAGTTTAATTTTGGACACCCTTGGATGACCCTGGTGGAGTTCAGCCAGTATCTGGCAGCAACCTTTGCTTGGGACAATCACGCTTGCACCTCATAATAACATGCCATTCTCTACTGTGATCTGGTCTTTCTGGGTCCAGAAAGGTTTTAGTCCTGGTTGTGACGGCCCTCTAGTTTCCCCATCACCACCAGTTGTTTCAGTTTTGCCAGGACCAGATCTTTCTGCATCCAAAGTTTGATATCGCCAGCTGCGAGGAGAAGTGCGTCCAGAATATTTATAACCATTACAACTCTTCCAGTGGTAGTATCACTGGTGGTGTATCTGCCAGCAGGAGGTGGCTCATTATGTCTGCATTTACTACTTGGCATCCTGAACAGTGTTCTAACTTGTAATTATACGTACATATAATCAGAGCCCCCACCACTGAATTCAGCTTGAAGCGATGGGCAGCACTACCTTGTCCTCGAAGTAGATCTAGTAGGTGTTTGTGGTCTGTTATCATTACAAATTTATATGTCGGTCAAGGTATTAATTGAACTTCCTGATTCCAAATATGTCTGTCAAACCTTCCTTCTCCATGCAGGCATATTTACATTTTGGATAATGCTAAGTCCTGGATGCATATGCTATTGGTCATTCCTCTCTATTGGGCCATCTGTGAGCTACTACTACCCTAATACCATACACAGGGAGGCATTGCATGTCGATACCAGATCTTGTTTGGGATCAGTGTACCAACAGCTTAGCAGATGATAGCTGCTTCTTCACTTCCCTGAAAGCTATGGCTTAGCTACGTGACATTTTCAAGGCTGACACCTTAAGGGTTGATGCAAAGGTACCAGGATGAAGGCCAGGTTATACGAAAACTTTCCATATTAAGTCACCAGCCAAAGTAAGAACCTAAGCTCTGGCATGGACATAGGAGCCAGGACACCTTTGATCACACTCACTTTATCTTCCAATCGGTGTAACCAAGTCTTATCAACTCTATAGCCTAAATAGGTCATTTGGGGTGCCTGGGACAAACGTTTTTCTCTTCTAAGGCATACGACCGCTTGGGAGAAATGTCTAAGAATTTTTAATGTTAAAAATTTGACTTTAGTATTTGTGATCGAATATTAAAAACAACATATGAAAGGCTGAAAAGGTTAGCTCTAGTTCTTGCTCAACAGATGCTGTCAACCCGCTGAGTTGTTCTGGCATTTTATTGTTCTCATTTCAGATTTCCAACATCAGTGGTAGAACATCGAACAGTACAGCATAGGAAAAGTCCTTTCGGCCCACAGTGCTGTTCCAAACATGACAACAAATTGAACTAATCCCTTCTGCCTACCCATGATTCCTATCCCTCTATTCCTTGCTTATTCATGGGCTTATCTAAAAGCCTTTAAACATTCCTATCATATCCACCTCCACCACTATCCCTGGCAGCGCGTTCCAATAATTTTCCTTTGTATGCATTTCTTGGTTGTCCTGCCAGGCTGTTGCTGAAATGTTGTCTGCCTGCATTAATCCCTGTCCTTATGGTTTGTGTCTTAAAAACCATAAAACAAAAATCCATTACTATTCAGTTCCTTGTAATTTCCATAAATCCAGCCTAAACTCATCCTTTTTTATAGCATATAGACTTTTATGGCTTGTAATCTTGTAGATATGGTATCCACGATTAAGCTTTTAGTCCACAAACAAGTGTACATCTTTAAATGTACTAGGAAAATTACACTCCACTGCAATAATACTCTCAAATCTATAGAAATTATTCATCATAACAATGTTGAACACATACATCTGAAAGTGGATCTACGTGGAAATATTCTTTCACCTCACAGCACGAGGGTCCCGGGTTCGATTCCAGCCCCGGGTGACTGTCTGTGTGGAGTTTGCACATTCTCCCCATGTCTGCATGGGTTTCCTCCGGGTGCTCCAGTTTCCTTCCACAGACCAAAGATGTGCAGGATAGGTGGATTGGCTATGCTAAATTGCCCATAGTGTTCAGGGATATGTGGGTTATAGGGGGATGGGTCTGGTGGGATGCTCCAAGGGTCGGTGTGGACTTGTTGGGCTGAAGGGCCTGTTTCCACACTGTAGGGATTCTAATTCTAATTCTAAAGTAATTCTAATTCAATCTTCATTCCCTCTCTATTGTTTATTTGCATAAATTTTATAAACAATTACTTCAAACATAGGATTATAATAACTAATTTTCTTTGGGTTATACATTTTATCACTGGCATATGTTTCATTGGGATTGAGACTGAAGCAATTCATACACAGAAATGTCCCTAGAAATACAAAAAGAGACATACGTACGGATCTCAAGTTGCCAATTAAAACTTGCGAGCTAACCTCATGTGAATAACCACTGTGAAAGACAGTTTTACCATCCCCAGGTATACTGGTTTCCATGACAAAATGTTAATAACCAAATCATCCACTTGTATCTCATTGCAAATCCTTGGTGTACGGGTTTATCACTTACAAATCAAGGTAAAATAAAGGCTTGAAGGCATTCATGGGTGAAGGCAGAGTTGAATATTTTACTAACAACCTGGTTCAGAGACATTATTACACACCTCTGGAGCAGTTAGGACTTGAACTCGGGTCTCCTGGCCCAGAGGTAGGGACACTACCACTGCATCACAAGTGCTGTGCCCTGAGCAAGGTGCAGACAGAAGCTGAGCTCTGCATCATGTGTGTGCAGAAAATCTAACACGGGCTAGGTGTTGTGGGATCATATTTCAAATAACAACTGAAATCAGCGAGCAGCAAAAATAACCTTTTTATTGAGCATCAGCAGTAACAC
This sequence comes from Ginglymostoma cirratum, assembly GCA_024137785.1. Classification (NCBI taxonomy): domain Eukaryota; kingdom Metazoa; phylum Chordata; class Chondrichthyes; order Orectolobiformes; family Ginglymostomatidae; genus Ginglymostoma; species Ginglymostoma cirratum. Next base: position 989,491 of record JAHRHZ010000173.1, read on the forward strand.
AGTTTAAGGCAGCAATGAAATCCCAAAGTACAGCTCTTACATATATTAAAATTCTATCACTATGGTGTTACACAGTTTTATCTGTTGTACACAGAAATGCGTATGACATCTGTCCTGTGGAAGCAGGACGTTGTTTAAACATTTGCTAAATGGCTGCTACATGGATTAGAGTATCTGTCTGGGCTGCTTGCATAGTTAAGAGGTGTTAGTCCTTTTATCTTTTAACGTTAGTAAATGTTAGTAAAATACTAGACCTATATGATCTAAATAAGTTAGAAATTTTACATGCACTAAATAAACATATAAAAAGGATATTAGAACATAGAACAATACAGCGCAGAACAGGCCCTTCGGCCCTCGATGTTGCGCCAACCTGTGAACTAATCTAAGCCCATCCCCCTACACTATCCCATCATCATCCATATGCTTATCCAAGGACTGTTTAAATGCCCCTAATGTGGCTGAGTTAACTACATTTGCAGGCAGGGCATTCCACGCCCTTACCACTCTCTGAGTAAAGAATATTAAAATGATTACTACAGCTGGGTCATGAGGTTGTTTACTATTTGCCAGCGTTTCATTCATTCATGCAATTTCACAGAAGCACTGTTTTGATAGCAACTTTCTTGTAGGGGACAGAAGCCTATTGAATATGTATTTTAACACTACATGCTAGTGGAGGACGCTGGTTTGATATTCCACAACCTATTCAAGTCCCGAGAGACGGTTGCTAAGGGGCTGATGAATAATATTATCTTTTCATAGTTTCGGGTGGGTTGTGGAGACACTGTGGTGGTAAGGGTATTGTTTCTGAATAGGCTAGTAGTGTTGATATTTATTCAGAGGTAGCTTTTGATGTAGATAGGTCTGACAAGGGTTGAAGGTGTGAAGCAGTAGTAATGGGTTTGGAAGGAATGTTGTAATTTAGTCTATTTGGCAACAGTAAACTGGGCTACAAACACAACAGTCCGATGGATGAATGAAAACGCATTATAGTAAACAGCGAGTTAATAAAAGGTTATGAACGAATGGAATGTGGTATTAGTGAATATAGCAAGCTGGTGAGTGAGTTAATAAAGGGACCTATAATATAATATCTCTCAGTGTCAAGACGGTTTCTTTTAAAACATAACCTTTAACAAAGGTGAAATAGCATGTTTTGAAAAGGAGGGATGGGGGGGGGGGGGTGTGGAATCAGCTCAGATAAATGTTATGTGGTCTAGTTACACGAGTAATTATGGAGTCATGGACTCATACAGCATGGAACGGACCCTTCAGTCCAACCGGTCTATGCCCAACACAATCCCAGACTAAACTAGTTGTACCTACCTGCTCTTAGCCATTATCTCTCCTAGCTCTTCCTATTCACGTAAGGTTGATTTTTTACTTTAACATCATTAATTAAACAGGAATATATCCACTTAAAGTTGTGGGATTCACTATAACATTTGCAGAATTACTCGTCTCCATCTAGTGGTTAAGTTCCACTTTTAGCCTCCTTTCTGACTTGCTTCATTCCATCAGCTGCTGCTCCTACCCTCTATTCTTACAGCACAAGTCCCCAGTGTCTGTTGCCACCTCTAGGGACTTTTGCTGCTCTTCTTTCCCATTCCCATCTCAGCTGCAGTGGAGTTCTGGGACTTCTTCAGCACTATCTGACCAACTTAACCACTAGATGGAGACGAGTAATTCTGCAACCAGGCAAGCAATTCTTTTACAACAAAAATATACACTGCTGGAGAAACTCAGCACGTCCGGCAGGATCTGTAGAGAGACAGAAACAGAGCTAATATTTCAGGTCCGGTGACCCTTCTTCAGAACAAAGAAAATTACAGCACAGGAACAGGCCCTTCGGCCCTCCAAGCCTGCGCCGATCGAGATCCTCTGTCGATTGTAACTAGAACTAGATTGTAACTAGGAAAAGATGGCATTTATGCTGAAGACATGGGGTGGGTTGTAAAGGAGTAAATAATAGGTGAATGTGGAGACCAGAAAGAGAGAACCACAGTTGGGCAGGCAAAGAGTTGGATAACGGTGAGCTGGGAGAAAGAAAAGTTGCTAGTGGGGAACGTTAGTGGGTGAAAATGGGTTGGCTGTGGTGAAAACTATCCAAGTGATGAAGAGCCAGGAGTCTGGGGGGCATGGAAGGCGGTGCTCAGTCCTAAAATCATTGAACTCAATACTGAGTCCTGAAAGCTGCAGGGTCCCCAAGTAGAAATATGATGCTGTTCTTGCAGCTTGCACTGAGCTTCGCTGGAGCATTGCAACAGGCCCAAGACAGAAATGCTAACCAGGAACACAGTGGTGCATTGACGTGGTAGGCAACAGAAAGCTCGGGGTTATTTTTGCTGACAGAATGTAGATGATCTGCAAACATTTGCCTAGTTCGGATTTTGTAACCCAAATGCGGAGGAGACCATATTGTGAGCAGCACATACAGTAGACAATATTGAATAAAGTACAGGTAAATTGCTGCTACATCTGGAAACTGTTTCTGGGGCTTTTGATAGTGAGGTACAGACCCAGAGTCCTCAAGTTATCTTGTAAACTTGCTCTGGGCCCCCTCCAATGCCAGCACATTGTTCCTTAGATACAGGGCCCAAAACTGCTCACAATGTTTTAAATACAGTCTGACCAGAGCCTTGTACTGCTGAGGCTGCATATCTCTTGTATTCTAGCTCTCAAAATGAATGCTAACATTGCATTTGCCTTCCTGACAGCTACACTAATCTTCATGCCAACCTTAAGAGAATCTTGAACTAGAACTTTAAATCCGTAAATACAGATTTCTGAAGCCTTTATCCATTTAGAAAACAGTCTTTGCCTCTACTCTTCATATCAAAGTGCGAAACCTCACACTTTCCCACATTGCCAACTTTTCTAGCCTGCCCAAGTCCTGCTGTAGCCTCCCGACTTCTTCAACACTACCTACCCCTCCAACTATCTTTGTGATATGTCAGTTCTTTCGTCCTGATCATTACTATGTATCATGAATAGTTATGGTCCCAAAACAGATCCGTACAGAACTCCATGAGTCGCCATCTGAAAAAGACTCCTTTAACCCCACTCTCTGCCTTCTGCCAGTCAGCCAGTCTTGTTGAATATGGAGTGCAGCTCAACATTTTGCAACTGATGACTGAGGCCAACTGATAAGTCAGTAAAGTTACTGAAAAATTTGATAAATAAAGTGGTATTACCAACAGGATCAGTCACTATCAAGAGCATGCCCTATCCAGTTAGGATACACATACTGAAATAGGAAATGATCAGATCGATCACGGAATGGGCATACCTTTAATCATTGTCTATTTCTATTATGATCCTGAACAGCAAAGAGTATTGTCAAAATGTATGCAATACTGCAGGAAGTCATTCCTTAGCAAGTTAAGGAAGAGGTTAAAAAAAGTTTCAAGCTATTTTCTTTGTATATAGACAAGAAGAAAATATTTTTCCCTACTTTGCTCCCATTGAGGATCCAGTCACTTCCAACCTTTCTGGCATTTGTTCGTACTCCTTGTAGATCACTGAAAAGGCCAAACATTTTATGGTTAAGCATTCAAATTCTCCAGTATTTCAGCAGGATAAGGATGGGGCAGAGGGGTGTGTTTGGTCACTAATTTCTACGAATACTTGAAAATTAAGTTACAAGACAGTCATTCTGCATTTTGGTGTTAGGGATCTGACAGAAGTTCCAGTACATTGTTGGAAGGCATCCGGCTTGTGTTGCCACCAAAAAACTGTGTCAAATGATCTAACTATTTAGGAGAATTTTACCTTGTGAGGAGAAAAAGAGAAGTCACTCAAAGTTGCCAAATACATTACCAAGCAGAACTAGTCCCTCTCTTAAATCCTTGTCAATGTTATTAACCTTCTTTTGTCAATGTTATCAGTCCAACCAACTTTACTGTATGGGGATGCATTGATGATATATTACAAAGTCAGGTTTGAATCTAAGAGCATGGAGTGAAGTCAGTTCGGAGGGAGATCGGTTTGAATGCATAAGGCAGACAGAGAAATTAATGTCACGTTGACAGTTATGGATGAACAGAGTCAAATGCAGGTAAAAGGCTAGAGGGAGGGGTCCAGGTGGAGGAAGAGTAGTAGAGGCAGGTGGAGACATCTGTGGAACGGGGAAAGGTCTCCTGTCCGAAGAAATAGGCATGGAAGTGGAGATGATGGAAGAAAAGTTCAATGTCATGTCATTCCCAAAATACGTTAAGGGGGGAAGCAGGCGGATAAAACTAAGACCTTTGCTGAGCATACAGCATGAAGTTTCAGAATACAGAAGGTCAGAAAGAATGGTAAATACATGACAGGCTGTTGGGTTAGGAGAGGCAGTGGAGGAAGGATCCGGAAGGACAGAGGTATCTCTAACTTGCTGCATCTTGTGTTTCTTATTGTCTAAAAGGAAAAGTTTCTTGTTAGAATGTCGAATGGGCTGGAGGATGAAGTGGAATTGGGGTGGTGGTGGTGCAGGACAGCTGAACCAGCGTGAGGTGGTGCTAATGGAGAGAGAGAGGTCGAGCGTGTGCATAAGGTACTGCATGGCATGAAGTGTGGATCTCAGAATACAGCAAAAGCAGCTGTCTGAGGAGTGTTGTACATCATGGAGGTACCTGTGATCCTGGGTGGATTCAAAACACAAAGGATGAAACTTCAGTTGGAATCCACGTGAGCTAAGTCTGAGTGGAGGCAGTCACTGAGGAATGTGATGTGGCTATGGAAATGAGAGTTGGCAAATACCTTGTCAAACAACAGGAGCAACAACAAAAGTAATGACAGTGAACAAGAAAAAGAAGATTAGAATGGTAATCCTGTCAGAAAGAGAGGGGCAGAACTTCAAGGTGGGTACACCTGGAAGAGATATGGCAATGAGTTAGAGACAAAAAGAAAAACCAAAAAACTACAGATGGTGGAAATCAGAAACAAAAATAATAATTAGTGGAAAACCTCATCAGGTCTGGCAGCATCTGTGGAGTGAAAGCAGAGTTAATGCTTCAGGTCCAGTGACTCGTCTTCAGAACTGATTGTAGCTAGGAAAAGGCTGATAGATGCGCTGCTGATGGGTTGGGGATGGCAATAAATAAATAAGTGGAGAAGAATCCCAGAGAGAGAAAACACCAGTTGGACAGAAAAAGGAATTGGTAAAGGTTAGTGTGGGAGAATGACTAGCTGCTAATGGGGACCATTAGTAGCTGACAATGAATTGGTTGGGGACGGGGGGGATGTGCACTTAGGCACAAATACTATTGAACTTGTTATTGAGTCCAGAAGGCTGCAGGATCGCCATAGAAAACGAGGTAGTGTTTCAGCAATTTTCCAACAAATCATACTGTTCAAAATCTTCCTTTCCTTCAACTCTAGCACCCCCCCAACCCCAGTCATGTATTTACTACCCCTTCTGACCTTCCGCTCTGAATGTTTTGTACTCAGCAAAAGTCTTAATTTATCCCCCTGCACTCCCACCTTAACGTATTACAGGTACAACATGACGTTGAACTCTGTCCGTTGCCTACGCCTCCATGCCTATTTCTTTGGACAAGAGTCCTCTCCATGTCCCACAGATGCTTCACCCACCACCCACATTAAGCCCAGGTGGAGGGATATCGCTCTGACCTTTCACCTGCACTCAATCTGTTCATTAAGAACTGTTAATGGGACATTAGTCACATCTATTTCTCTGCCCCCTTTACCCATGCAAACCTATCACCTTCTAAACTGATTGCACTCCATGCTCTGAGATCCAACCTGACTTTATAATCGAGCCTGCCAACAAGGTGGTGCTGTTTTGTCTGCTGGACAGACCTCTACAGTGCAGAGACTGAGCACCAGCTCTCAGACACCTCCTCTTGTCTCCCCTGGACCATGACCCCACCATTGAACACCAGACTACTGTGTCCACAACGGTCACTAACCTCATTTCATCTGGTTATCTCACGCCACTGCCTCCAAGCTCATAGTCCCCAAAACCCACTCAGAACTGTCTCTTCAACTCATTAAGTCTCGGATGCAAGAGATAGTTTGACAGAAATGGGAGTAATCAGCCCCTTATTATCTCCAACAGGTACCAGAAATCATAGCTTAGATATTTTGAATGCCATCTTTCCTTTTGAAATGTTGCTGTCTGGGGTTTCCTTTACATTTGAGTTTAACATTCATGGCTCCTCTCAGTACTCAATGTAATCTACACAGGGATGTTTCAGACAGCCAATCAATTTGCATTCTCAGCTCTTTTGACGGATATGCCCTTTTCTCTAAATGAAGAAAGAATGTACTTAAAAGTTCAATATATCTGCAAGTCATTTGGGGTTATGATCCGTTGTCATGACACCATGTGCACAAGCAAAAAAACCTGGATAACAGCCAAGGTTGAGCTGATAAGAGGTGTAAATTATATTTGCCACTTAAGTGCCAGGTATTGACTGTATCAAACAATACAGAATCTAACCATCTCCCCTTGACATTCATTGGCATTACCATTGCTGAATTCCCCACTATCAACATCTGGGGGGGGACTTACCATTCTAAACTTATACTAAACTGAACGCACTCTACAAGAAAAAAAAAAAGTGTGCCTACAATACCAGGTCAGATGTTAGCAATTCTGTAGCAAATAACACCTCCTGTCTCCTCAGTGCTTGCCTATCATCTTCAAAGCACAAAGTCAGGAATGTGATAGAATACTCTCCCACTGTCTAGATAGGAATCACACGACACCGGATTATAGTCCAATAGTTTTATTTGAAATCACAAGTGACTTCACCTTACGAAGGAACCCGTGATTTCAAATAAACCTGTCGGACGACAACCTGGTGTCATGTGACTTCTGACTTTGCCTACCCCAGTCCGACCCTGTCACCTCCACATTATGTCAAGATAGGTGCAGCTCCAACAACAGTCAAGAAGCTCAACACCAAATATTCACTCCCTCCACTAGTGGCACACAGTGGCAGTAGTGTGCACCATCTAAAAATGCACTGCAACTACTCACCTAGGCTCCTTAGGAAGTACCTTCCAAACTACTGAACTCTACCACCTACAAGGCAGCAGATATATGGGAACAATACCACCTACGACTTTCCTTCAAGTCACTCACCACCGTGCCACAGAACTATACGACTGCCCCTTCAGGGTCATGGGGTCAAATTCCCAGAATTCCCTCCGTAACAGTATTGTGGGAGTTCCTTATACCATGTTTTCTGTAAAAGTTCAAGAAAGCGGCACATCACTACCTTCTTAGAGGCAATTATGGATGGGCAGTAAATGTTGGCTTAAATCAGTGACTCCAACATTCCATGAACAAAAAGAAATGTCTGTGTTCTTCACAGAGTCACAGAATCCCTACAGTGTGGAAACAGGCCCTTCGGCCCAACAAGTCCACACTGAACCTCAGAGCATCCTACCCAGACTTATCCGCCTATAAACCCACCTAAGCTCCACATCTCTGAACACTATGGGCAATTTAGCATGGCTAATCCACCTAGCCTGCACATATTTGGACTGTGGGAGGAAACCGGAGCACCCGAAGGAAACCCATGCAGACGGGGAGAATGTGCAAACTCCACATAGACAGTCGCCCAAGGGTGGAATCGAACCCAAATCCCTGGCGCTGTGAGGCAGCAGTGCTGACCACTGTGCCACCATGCGGCCGCTGTGTTGGAGACCAAGAGATATGATCAGATTATACATGGTGTATCTTCTGGAATGAACTTCAGAACAAGATAAACAAAGGCTCTAATTTGGCAATATCTTGCTCCACCTGAACTTGAAACAAAAAGGCATTCAAAAATCAAGACAGGCCATTTTCACTTGGAGATGGAAGATGCATAGAACATGGAAAATGGAAAATATTACCCCAAAAAAAGTCAGCTTATTCAGATAAAGAAACTATCATGCAGGATAAATTTCTATCCAGTGCATTGAAAAACAGAGATCATTTTCATCTAGGAGGTTGTTTCTAATGTACTTCAAAACAAAAAGGATTAATGAATTTACTGCAGCTCACTTACCTGCCAGCACCAGGTTCAGTCATTGCAATAGCACCAATGCACTTTCCAGAAGCCATTTGAGGAATGTAACGTTCAATTTGCTCTTTAGAACCATAATGAGTGATGTAAGGCATGACAATATCTGAATGCAAACTGAAACCGGGTCCAGAACAGTTCACATACATCCTAGAAAGATAATTAATTACATTCACAATGTCCAACAATGAAGAAAGAATTTATAAATAAAGAATTTTCAAATGAAACGATCCAACAGATGTGCATTTCACAAGTTACTGCAGAAATGTTTTGGCCAGAATTTTTCTTGCCTTCTCAGAGTTTCTGCACCAGAAGTATGCATCTGTTCCCCCTCATTCACATTCACACCCACACCATCTGTTTCCCTCTCCAGAAAGGGAAATCAGAAATAGGCCACTCGGCCCATCAAATCTGCCCTGCATTCAATGAGATCATTGGCTGAGCTGTTATTCTTGAACTGCATGTTCCTGCCTTTACCCCAAACCCTTGATTCTCTTACTGACTAAAGATCTGTTTCAGCCTTGAATATACTTAATGGCCCAGCCTTGACAGCCCTCTGCAGTAACAAATTCCACAGCTTCACTATGCTCTGAAGGACAATTATTACTTAGAGATAAAAGGTACTGCAGATGTTGCATAATCCGAGATAACAAGGTGTGGGGCTGGATGAACACAGCAGGCCAAGCAGCATCATAGGAGCAGGAAAGCTTGACGTTT
>JAHRHZ010000173.1:998631-1029302 GCA_024137785.1 Ginglymostoma cirratum
CCCTTCACCCGAAACGTCAAGCTTTCCTGCTCCTATGATGCTGCTTGGCCTGCTGTGTTCGTCCAGCTCTACACCTTGTTATCTCTCTTCCCTACTTTTATATTCCTTTCCCTTTGAAATAAAGGCCAACGTCCCATTTGCCTTCCCTAATACCCGCTGAACTTGGATACAAGGGATTCATGGGCAAGGACTCCCAAAGCCCTCTGGTCTGTAGCTTTTCACAGTCTTTCACCATTTAAATAATGCTCAGATCGTCTATTCTTCCTGCCAACGTGCATAACCTTGCATTTTCCCATATTACATTCCATCTGCTAAATGTGTGCCTACTTGCTTAACCAGTCCTTAGCCCTCTGCAGACTCATCATGCCATCTTCTTCACTTGCCTTTCCACCTATTCTGGTCTCATCTGCAAACATGGCTATAGTACATTCACTTTACTCTCCAAGTTATTAACATATAAATAACTGTGACCCAGACACTGATCCCTGTGGCACACATCACTAGCTGTCATCCTGAAAATGATCCACTTATCCCAGCTTTGTGTCCTATTAGTTAGTTAATCCTCTATTCATACTAATTCACTACCTCCAACACCATGGGTGTTTATTATTAAATAGCCTAATTTGTGGTACCTTAAACGCCTTCTGAAAATCCAAATAAATCCCTTGCATCCCTTTTCTCTGTGCTGCACGTTAGGTTCTGAAAATAATTCTAATAAATTTGTCAGGTATAATTTCTCTTCATGAAACCATACTGACTAATCTTAATCATATTATGTACGTATTTCTAAGTGTCTACTATTACATCATTCATAATACATTAACATTTTCCCAATAATAGATGTTAAGCTATCTGGAGTATAGTTAAATATAGCAAGAACTAGCGATGCTGGAGTCAGAAATGACACAGTGTGGAGCTGGAGGAGCAGAGCAGGCCAGGCAGCAGAGGAGCAGGAAAGCTGACATTTCGGGTTGGGACCCTTCTTCAGAAATGGGAGAGGGGGGAGGGAGCTTTGAAATAAATCGAGTGCTGGGGTGGGGCTGGGAAAGGTAGGTGTGGTGGTGATGATAATGATAAGTGAGTGCAGGTAGGCAGTGGTTGGGATTGGTCAGTGAAGTGGGTGGAGCGGATAGGTGGGAGAGAAGATGGACAGGTTGTGTCAGGTCAAGGAGGCGGGGATGAGAGGGAGGGTTGGTCATTGTGGGGGCGGGGGTGTGGATTTTGAATCTGGTAAAGTCCACATAGAGACCATTGGGCTGTAGGCTCCCAAGACAGAGTATGAGGTGCTGCTCCTCCAGTTTCCAGGTGGCATCACTATGACACCGGAGGCGGCCCAGGATGGGCATGTCGCACAGGGAGTGGGAGAGGGAGTTGAAATGGTTCGCGACAGGAAGATGTCGTCATTCATCGTAAACAGAGCGCAGGTGCTATACAAAGCAGCCTCCAAGCCCCTGCTTGGTCTCACCGATGTAGATGAGGCTACATCGGGAACAGTAGACCACATTGGCAGATGTGCAGGTGAACCTCTGTCTGATATGAAAGCTTTTTTTTGGTGCCTTGGATGGAGGTGACGGGGGAGGTGTAGGGGCAGGTGTAGCATTTCCTGCGGTTGCAGGGAAAGGTCCCTGGGGTGGTGGGGCTGATGGGGAGTGTGGAGCAGACGAGGGAGTCACAGAGAGCACGGTCCCTACAGAAGGCAGATAGGGGTGGGGACAGAAATATACCCTTGGTTGTGACGTCAGACTGCTGGTGGCGGAAGTGGCAGAGAATGATACGTTGAATCCAGAGATTAGCGGGGTGATATGTGAGGACATGGGGGATTCTGTCTTTGTTTTTGTTGCGGGGAGGGGATTATGAGGGCAGAGGTGCAGGAAACGCAAGAGATGCAGTCAAGAGCATTTTCAACCACTGAAGGGGGTGAGATTGCAGTCCTTGAAATAAGAGGACATCTGGGATGCTCGGGAGTGGAACGCCCCATCTTGGGAGTGGAAGGGGCGGAGGCACTGAGAGTAGGGGATTGCATTCTTGTAGGAAGGTGGATGATAGGAGGTGTAGTCTAGGTAGCTGTGGAAGTCTTTGGGCTTGAAATAGATATCGGTTGAGGCGGCCACCAGAGATGGAGACAGAGACAGAGACAGAGACAGAGAGGTCCAGGAAGGAGAGACAGGTATCAGAAATGGTCCAGGTGAACTTGAGGTTGGGTAGAAGGTGTTAGTAAAGTTGATGAACTGTTCAAGCTCCTCTTGGGACCACGAGGCAGTGCTGATACAATCAATCATCAATGTAGAGGAGGAAGAGATGGGGTATAATGCCAGTGTAGCTGCAGAATAGGGACTATTCCACGTATCCTGTGAAGAGGCAGGCATACCTTGGGCCTGTTTTGTCTCTTTCTCTTTTCAAATAAAAAGGTGTTAAAATTGTCTGGGACTTCTCCACAATTGAAGGATTCTTGAAAGATTCCTACCAGTCCACCCACTATCTCCAGATACATCCTTCAGTATCCTAGGATGCATTTCCTCTGAGGCCAGAGGTCTTATTGAGCTTTAGCCTCATTATTTCCCCAGCACTTTTTCTCTAGTGATATTGTATTTATTTCCTCTCCTCATTTCAGTCCTTGATAACATAGGAATTTTCAAATGTGGTTAGTGTCTTCTATGCTCACTGTCACACCATTATTTCCCCCTCATTCACACTCACACCATCAGTATCCCCTCATTCTGGGGACACCGGGTCTGTTTCTGTGCTATATGATGCTATCAGGGAGGGGGAAATGTTTCTTGGATTCATTGTGCCAGGAGGTTATTACACCTTTTAGGATACATATGGTCAGTGGTCAGGGACAGAAGGGTGCAACTGCAAATGAGGTAGGTAAGGGATCCAGAGGACAGGAATGCAGGAGTGTCAGCCTGTGCAATTGTCCAACAGGTTTGAGGTTCTCTCAACTTGTCTGGGTGAGAGTAGTGCTGTGGGATGGGAGTGAAATGACAACAGCCCTACGATATAGGAAGCCATCCAAATGAGGTCAGCCAACAGGAATGTAGTAGTAGTAGGGAACAACATGTTCACATTACTCTCTGCAAAAAAAAAGTGCAAGTCTAGATGGCGGTACTGTCTCTCTCTCTGCGCTCAGTACCAGGATTCAGGACATCTGCTCTGGGCTGGATTGGGTAGGATCCAGTTGGCATGGCCCACATAGCCACTAATGACATAGAACTAGGAATAAAGGTCCTGCATAAACAGTGTGGAGATAAACAAGGTTAGAGAGATAAATGTGCAGCTGAAACCTGAAAAGGTGTGGAAAAATGGACTCCAGTTCATGGGGAACTGGCTCCAAACCTGGGGAAACTAGGTTCCAGTAAGATTTGTGGAGGAGTAGGATGCTCCAGCCAGAGCTCGACCGCTCCGCCCATCCTTTTTCTTTTTTTCTCCTCCCTTCTGTGGTTTTTCTCCTCCTCTTCTGTCCTCTCAGACACTCTGCCTCAGACACTTGGACCCAGCCTCTGAACCAAGGTTGGTGGCCCGAAACAAGGATGCCAATGACCAGTGTGTCCGGAGTGGGAGCAGGTGCAGCGGCCCAGTTGGCCCTCAGGGACAACAGCTAGCAATCAAACCATGTGGAGGACTCTCTGCCCTGGAGAGAGACTATGATGTTCGTCTTTTTAATTTGGTTCTTGTTTTTCTGACCTACGGTTATACTGTGTATAGCTATAATGTAACGTTTTTTCCTTCATTTCCCTAGGCTATCACTAAGGATTGTACTCAGTTAGCTTGTACCTAAGATGGCACCGTGTGTTGGTGACATTGTTACATTGTAACATTGTAACAAATCTGTAACAAAGCTACACCTACATACCTTTGTATCTAAGATAGCACGGTAAGTGGCAACAAACATTTCACTGTACTCATTTGAGTACATGTGACAATAAAACTAATTCAATTCAGGAGTTAGGCATCAAATTAAGAAACAGATCCTCAAATCTCTGGATTATTAATATACCACATGCAAACTGCCACAGAGATAAACTCGCATAGGGATAAAAAAGGTTAGACATATGGATGTGCAGCTGAAAGCTGAAAGGTGTGGGGAAAAATGGGCTCCAGTTCATGGCGCACTGGGTCCAATACTGGGGAAAGTGGGATCTGTACCAGTCTACACCTGAACCACACTAGACGTAGAGGGCATTTTAAACTAAATGGTGGGAGTAAGGGCCCAAATTTAGAATGTTGTGGTGAATCAAAGGGCAAGAAAAAGGCAGAAGAATGAATTAATGTGGGAAATGATAAGTGAACAATGACAGGAAGGGACAGATAATTCAGATCCAAGAATAAAGCAGTAGATAAGTCTAGAGATTACAAAAATAATAAAGGATAAAACTTAAGGCAATGTATTTGAACGCATTTGAAACAAAACAGTTGAACTTCTAGTAAAAATTAAGATTCGTACAATCTGGTGGCCTGCACTGAAAAATAGCTGCAGGATGACTGCGATTCTGAATACTGAAGGGTAAGTTACATTTAGAACGGACGTGAAGCTAGAAAGGGTGAAGGAGTGGCTCTGTTAATTAAAGATGATATAAGCACAATAGAGAGGGATGACCTTGAATCAAGAAAGCAGGATATAAAAGCAGTCTGGAAACAGATAGAAATGAGGAATGATTAAGGCAAGAGATAATTTAGAATCATAAAATCAAAGTGCAAAAAAGAGGCCCATCAAGTCTGTACCACCAAAGCTACACTAAATCTATACTAGTCCCACTTCCCAACACTAGCATAGCTTTGAATGTTATGACAGAAGTGCTCATCCAAATACTTTTTAAAGTTTGTGAGGATACCCACCTCAACAACCTCCCCAGGCGGTGCATCCCAGACCCACCAACTGGATGAAAGAAGTCTTTCTCAAATCCCCTCCAAAGCTCCTACTTTTCACCCTAAAAGTGTGACCCCTCATATTGATCCTTCAATTAACAGGGACAGCTGCTTTCTATTTACCCTGTCCACACCCCACAGGGTTTCATAGATCTGTCAGGTACCCCCTCATAGCTCTCAGCTTCAAAGAAAACAACCCAAGCTTAACCAGCCTCTCCTTATAGTTAAGATGCTCCATCTTGGGAAACATCTTGGTGAATCTTCTGTGCACACCTCTGGTGCAACCACATCCTTTCTATAGCGCAGTGACCAAACTTGTACAGTATTCCAGCTGTGGCCTAACCAAAGTTCTGTGTAGCTCCAATATAACCTCCCTGTTCTTATAATCTATGCCTCGACTGATAACGGCAAGTGTCCCGTAAGCCTTCTTAAGTGCTTTATCAACTTGTCCTGCCACCTTCAAGGATTTCTGGACAAGCACCCCAAGATCTCACTGTTCCACTGAGCATCCAAGTTTGCTACCATTCATCGAGTACTCCTTTGTCTTATTATTTTCTTCCAAAGTGCATCACCTCACACTATCAGAATTAAATCCCATCTACTACTGGTCTGCCCATCTGACCAATCCATCTCTATCCTTCTGTAACCTAACACCTTCCTTCTCACTGACAACCAATCGTTGTCATCTGCAGACTTACTTAGCATAACTGCACATTCTCATCTACATCTGGCATTTATCTTTATTCCACAAACAATAAGAGATTCAACACTGAGGCCTGTGGCATGCCACCAAACTGTTTCTTTGCATGATTGGAGACCAGTCTTTTAACACAATTTCCTGTCTCCTGTCACTATGCCAATTTTGGATCAAACTTGGCAAGTTACCCATGATCCTATGTGTTTTTACCTTCTTTATCAGTCTCGTGCAAGACCTCATCAAAGGCCTTGCTGAAATCCATATTAACTACATCAACCATTCCCCCCTCACCTACCCGCATAGTTACCTCCTCAAAAATTTCAACCAGATTTGTTAGGTGTGTGGGAGTTGTGTAAAGGCCCTCTAAGAGTAATCACATGGTAGGGCAGAGTAACAAGAAAAAAAAAATGGGATCTTGCTAAAGGGGTACAACAATTATCATGGGAAAATTTATCATACATATAGACTGGAAAAACCAGGGGGGAAAAAGTAGTCTAAGTGAGGAAATCATTAACTGTTTTCGGGACAATTTCTTAGACAGCATTTTATAGCACCAAGCCTGGTTGGGCCATTGAGATAGGATTAATTACTGACCTCTGAGTGAAAGTGCCCCTGGGAAGCGGTGACCATTTTATGACAAATCTTAGATACAATTTAACAGAGAGAAATGTGGGCCCAAGATCACTAGTTTGAATTTAAACAAGAGCAATTACAAGGGCATGAAAGTAGAGCTAGTGAAACTGAACTAGCAGTTTAATTTAAGGATAGGTTAATCAAAATGAAATGGCAAACATTCAAGGGGATATTACAGAAAGTGCAGAATAGTACCTTTCAACAAATAAGAAAAATTCCAAAGGGTGGACCCATTATCTGTGGTTAACTAAAAGTCAAAAGAATAACATCAAACTCAAAGACACTAATTCTGCAAAGATTGGTGGCAGGTCAGAAGATTGGCCAAAATATTAAAAAAAAATTACCAGAAGATTAGAAGGAGAGGAAAATTAAGAGTGTGAGAGAAAGTTAGACAAAGATATAAAAACAGATTGGACAGGTTTATTCAGATATCTAAATAAGAATTAAAGTAAGTATTGGCTCGATTGAAAATGAGTCTGGGGAATCAGTAATTGAGGATAAGGAGATGGCAGATGAATTGAACAGATATTTTGTATCAGAAATAGTAAGAACTGCCGATGCCGGAATCCGAGATAACAGCGTGGAGCTGGAGGAACACAGCAGGCCAGGCAGCAGAGGAGCAGGAAAGCTGACGTTTCGGGTCAGGACCCTTCTTCAGAAATGGGGCTCTGAAATAAATAGAGAGGGGGCAAGTTCGACTGGGAAAGGTAGGTGAAATGGTGATAGCAGGTAAGTAGCGGTGGGGATTGGTCAGCGAGGTGGGAGAAGCGGATAGGTGGGAGAGAAGATGGACAGGTCAATGAGAAGGGGATGAGAGGGGGTGCTGGTCTTGGGATGAGGTCGGGGGTGGGGAGATTTTGAAACTAGTAAAGTCCACATTGAGACCATTGGGTTGTAGGCTTCCAAGGCAGAATATGAGGTGCTGTTCCTCCAGTTTCCAGGTGACATCAATGACACTGAAGGAGGCCCAGGATGGACATGTCGTCCAGGGAGTCGGAGCGGTAGTTGAAATAGTTCGCGACTGGGAGGTGTTGTCGTTTGTGGCAAACAGAGCGTAGGTGCTCTACAAAGCAGTATCCGATGCTCCGCTTGGTCTCACCGATGAGGAGGCCACATCGGGAACAGTGGATACAACAGACCACATTAGCGGATGTGCAGGTGAACATCTGTTTGATGTGGAAGGTTTTTTTGGGGCCTGGGATGGAGGTGAGGAGGGAGACGTAAGGGCAGGTGTAGCACCTCCTGCGGTTGCAGGGAAAGGTGCCGGGGGCAGTGGGGCTATTGGGGAGTGTGGAGCATACGAGGGAGTCGCGGAGAGGGCGGTCCCTCCGGAAGGCAGATAAGGGTGGGGAGGGAAATATATCTTTCGTAGTGGGGTCAGATTGCAGGTGGCGGAAGTGGTGGAGAATGATGCGTTGAATCCGGAGGTTAATGGTGTGATACGTGAGGATAAGGGGAATTGTGTCTTTTTTTATTGCGGGGAGGGGGTGTGAGGGCTGAAATGTGGAAGCACAAGAGAAGTGGTTGAGGGTGTTTTCGACCACGGAAGGGGGAGTTATGGGGACATCTGGGACGTTCAGGGGTGAAATGCCTCATCTTGGGAGAAGATGAGGCAGAGGCGGAGGAATTGGGAGTAGGGGATCGCATTCTTGTAGGAAGGTGGGTGAGAGGAAGTGTAGTCTAGGTAGCTGTGGAAGTCAGTGGACTTGAAATAGATATCAGTTTCGAGGTGGTCACCGGAGATGGAGACAGAGGTCCAGGAAGGAGAGACAGGTATCAGAAATGGTCCAGGTGAACTTGAGGTTCGGGTGGAAGGTGCTAGTCAAGTTGATGAACTGTTCACACTCCTCCAATGTCGTGGCGGAAGAAGTGGATGATAGTGCCAGAGTAGGTGGGGATATTTTGTATCAGCCTTCACCTGAGAAGATACCAAGTAATCATGGAAATGCTAATCTGACACACAAGTGCAATCAAATGCAATCCAGTACGGACACCGACTCTGAACTCCCTGAAGTACCAGTGTTTTACAAGGGGTAATTCCCAGCCCAAATTAAAACTGGTTCAGCTTTTTTAGGGAATTGACCAAGTCTAGTACACAAATGACAGCCTGTTCTAAAGTTCCATAATCTGCCCTGATTGTTATTCCTGATTTTACCTAATCTATTTGCGACATGACCACCTTTGAACAGGAAGCAAGACTGTAAGGATCATTTCTTTGAAATGTTTGTGGACTCTTAATTGCCTTAAAGAGTGCTTGTAAAGAACTTAAGAGTTTGCATGAAGTGTAAAGAGTCTTCCCTTTGTCTAAATAAAAATTGGCTTCATACATGCACCAAACTTCAAAATAAAGTCATAAGCGTCATTGAGGTCTACAGCATGGAAACAGGTCCTCAGCCCAACTTGCCCATACCACCCAGTTTTCACAATTAAACTGGGCCCATTTGCCTGCATTTGGTCCATACCTATCCCACCCACATATCTGTCTAAATGTTTCTTAAATGACAAAATTGTACTCGCTTCCATCACTACCACTTTGTGTGGAAAAGTTGCCCCTTTCGACCCTTTTATATCTCTCCTCTCTCATATTAAACCTATACCCTCTAGTTTCAGACTCTCTATCATGGGGAGAACCTGTCGGCTATCTACCTTATCTATACCTCTCATGATTTTGTTGACCTCTATAAAGTTCACCCCTCAATCTCCTACACTCCAGGGAAAGTGTCCCAGCCTATCCAATGTCTCCTTATAACTCAAATGTTCCAGTCCATGTAGCATCCTAGTAAGTTTTTTTTCTGCACTCTTCCTAGTTTAATAATATTCTTTCTATAATAGGGCAACCAGAATTGCACACAATACTCCAAATATTGCCTCACCAACATCTTGTACCGCTGACAAGACATCCCAGCGCCTACACTCAATGCTCTAACTAATCAGCATATGGGCATGAAATAAATCAAAACTTCAATATTCTGTACAAAGCATGTGTTATGAAATGTTCCTCACATTACAAATGTAATTTTTAATATTAGCATGGAATCTCTCTTACCATTAAAAGTTCAAATATTCTCTAAGAGAACAGCTGGAAACTTTTAAAGGTTGGTGCCAGATCAGGCTGCCGCTATCTTGCAGCCCTGCCTGCATCTTAGCGTGTGCATCTCCAATTGCTGAGCTCATTATCCTCGGCTTAACTGTACTTGAGCACTACATTGGCCGTTCAAACCATAGAAAGCCTATTATGTCTGTGTATTCTGTCTCGGGAGAAATCAAGATATCACAGGCTACTCAGCAGTATTTACAAGAACCAGAACACAAATAACACAGTCTAACAATAAGATGTTTGATCACAGAATCCCTCCAGTGTGGAAACAGGCCCTTCGGCCCAGCAAGTCCCCGTTGACCCTCGGAGCATGCCACCCAGACCAATCCCCTATAACCAACCTAATCTACACATCCCTGAACATTATGGGCAATTTAGAACTGCCAATCCACCTAGCCTGCACATCTTTGGACCGTGGGAGGAAACCCACGCAGACACATGGAGAACGTGCAAATTCCACACAGACAGTCGCCCAAAGGTGGAATTGAACCCAGGTCCCTGGCGCTGTAAGGCAGCAGTGCTAACCACTGAGCCACCATGTCTCCCATTTAATTTTTTTTTCTCTCAAGTGGGCTGTCAGTCTATCAAATTCTTTTCCCCAGGAGGCATTGAAGGCCATTGTTACAATTATTAGGACTGAGTTATCTCTTAAAAATGTACCTAAAAGTTATGGGGAAACAGAAAGTGGAGTCGAGGCCACTTTTTGTACAAGCATATGGACATCAACATGAATTCTGTAGTGTGACAACACAAAGAGTCAGGAATAAACACACACAGACTCAAGTTTTGCTCAATAATTCCAAGAGAAGTAAAATCAGCACCCATCATTTTAAAATAAGTAGATGAAGATATTTACAAATATTTATTTTGCCTGAATCATTAATGCACAGGCAACTTTCCACCTTATTAAATGCACTCACTGTTCCTCCCAAATGACAGCAGCAGAAAGTACATCTCCACCGAGCCCACCGTGTTCCTCTGGTGTGTTGACTCCTAAAAGGCCCTGCTGCCCAGCCTTTTCCCAGACCTCTCTGCTCACTTGGCCATCTTTCTCCCATCTGGAAGAATAGAAGTAATCATTCATTGGATAACAAAATGTGGTGCAGAAACTGTAAGATGTATTAAGTGCATTTGTTTGATGCAAGTAGCTTTTATGCTTTCATGCTCGGGGCGATGATTTGCCTAGTTACACAGTTTCAAGTGAGGCTTCAAAAAACTGCATTTCTGATTTTATAGTCATGTTTCACCACTTTGCTCCTAGCATTGACAAAGATCGGCAATTCCAATTTATGCTGATAATGTCATTTTCACACATAAAAAGTGGTTTAACACTACTTCTTTGGCCGATGTAACACCAAGTAATATTAATCCAATTCCAAACAACTCAATTTTGAACTACAGTGACTCTAGCTAGAATCAAAGAAAGCTAGATTCAGGAAAAGGTATGAGGTCAGCCAAGTGGATCTCAGAATAGAAGGTCCCTGATTCAGGCTGTTACCTTGGTCCAATCAGGAGCCCTGGCTGATATATCAACAAGAGCGTCAGAGGTTGCATTCACCCTGAGAGTTGGTTCTGAGGAAGCCAAACTAGTGTCAGGTACTATGCACGTGTAAATAAAGGGTGACTTGGTGATGGGATACTGGCCTCTGTGGAGTTATTTCAGTGTCAACGAGAGAAAAAAAATGCTCCTGAAGGAAGTTAATCGCAACAGTCGGCTTTGAGTTGGGGCATGCATTTCTAGCGTCATGCCATTATTTGGGAAGTTTGACTTATTTGATCCTTATGTCAAAGACTGGGCTCAGTACATGGAAAGAATGCATCGCTTTCTTCCAGGCAAGTGACACTGGGGCAGATAAAAAACCTTAAGTAATTCTCCTGACAGCTTGTGAACCCATAGGTTTCTCAGTTAGTAGAAATCTAACATTTCCTGAGGTACCATATACTAAAACCAATCAAGAATCAATAGATTTAGTTCAGGAATATTGCAGTCTCAGGCCTCCTCTAATTCTGAGACACTGTTGGTTTTACTCAGCAGTTAGAGACCAGGGAAACCTGTGTTGGGAATTTGATAAGGTTAAAATGACTGAGATGTGGCTTTGGTTTAACCCTTAATGAGATACTGCGAGACCGTTTAGTACGTGGGATTAATGATGTAATCATGCAAAAGCACCTACTAGCTGAAGCGCAACCGGACTTGAAATAGGCACTACAATTGGCTTTGTCATTATAAAACGTGGCAAGTGGAGCATGAGTTACAGGGCATGCCAATGGAAGTGCACACTCTCACCAGATCGACTGAGCTTGAGGAACACCACTTGAGAGAAGGCAATTGCATCGTCTCACTTGGGACACAACCTGAACAGAGAGAATCTATGATAGCCCACAACACAACTCCAAAACAGAGCCAAGCCTTGGCCAAACGGTTAACATTTTCTTCAGGATCCAGACTAGCAAGATGTTGTAGTTGCTGCCGGTCCGGGGGCTCGAGACTGCAAGAGAGTCCCATTAGGCCTGAATTGAGTAAGAGAACTCATAAGCCAGTATCCAGGCACACCCTGCAAAGTTCACCTACATGTGGTTTGGAACAGTTAAATTGCTTAGCAACATCCAAATCAGAGCTAATGAAAATAAACATCTGGTCAAATAATCACCCGGTTCTAATGGAGGTTGATACCAACATGACTGTATCAGTGATCGCAGAACCAGTCTCTAACAAAATTTGTTCTTGCCTGCAACCCTTAAATTTGTGTAAGACCTCAGCTAGACTGAGAACCACACCGAGGAACTTTTATAGATTAAGGGTAGAACTTTGGTTCCAGGCTCTTGTAAAAATCAGCTGCTGCAGTTACTACTGATTGTAGTAAAAAGCTCAGGCCCAAGCTTGATGGAGCAAAATTGAACAAGATGATTCACCTTTCTTGGCTCAACATTTTTCGATTAGAAAATGGCTGCCTGAGTGAACTCCTAATTAAATACCCGGATGTTTTTCAGGAAGGTCTTAAGGACTATCAAAGGAGCCAAGGCTACCTTGCACGTGGAACTGCTTTTTGGTCAACAATTCTGCAAGGCCCACCCAATGCCATTTGTCTCACGTGCAAAAGTAGCAGCAGAAATCAAGAGGGTGTAACACAAAGTAATCATCAAACCAGTACACAGTTTGCAGAATGGACAGCACCAGTTATACCAATCCTGAAGCTCAACGGGTCAGTTCGCCTTTGTGGGAATTTTAAACAAACAGTAAATCACTCTTTGCGGCTGGATAAAGATCCAGTCCCTCGCATAGAGGGCAATTACTTAAAGCTGGTGGGGAGGAGGGGGGTTGCTATCATTCACAAAGCTGGACATGAGCCATGCATACTTGCAACTGCGGTTAGATAAAGATTCCCTGAGGTATGCTACAATTAAAACCCATAAGTCTACAACTGCTGCAGGCAAGGCATTCCATGCCCTTACTACTCTGAGTAAAGAATGTACCTCTGACATCTGTCCTATATCTATCACCCCTCAATTTAAAGCTATGTCCCCTCGTGCTAGCCGTCACCATCCGAGGAAAAAGGCTCTCACTGTCCACCCTATCCAATCCTCTGATCATCTTGTATGTCTCTATTAAGTCACCTCTTAACCTTCTTCTCTCTAACGAAAAACAGCCTCAAGTCCCTCAGCCTTTCCTCATAAGACCTTCCCTCCATATCAGGCAACATCCTGGTAAATCTTCTCTGCACCCTTTCCAATGCTTCCACATCCTTCCTATAATGCGGTGACCAGAACTGTACACAATACTCCAAGTGCGGCCGCACCAGAGTTTTGTACAGCTGCAACATGATCTCATGGCTCCGAGACTCAATCCCTCTACCAATAAAACCTAACACACCGTACGCCTTCTTAACAACCCTATCAACCTGGGGGGCAACTTTCAGGGATCTATGCACATGGACACAGACATCTCTGCTCGTCCACACTACCAAGAATCTTACTATTAGCCCAGTACTCTGTATTTTTGTTACTCGTTCCAAAGTGAATCACCTCACACATCTCCGCATTAAACTCCATTTGCCACCTCTCAGCCCAGCTCTGCAGCTTATTTATGTCCCTCTGTAACCTGCAACATCCTTCCGCACTATCCACAACTCCACTGACTTTAGTGTCATCTGCAAATTTACTAACCCGTCCTTCTACGCCCTCATCCAGGTCATTTATAAAAATGACAAACAGCAGTGGCCCCAAAACAGATCCTTGCAGTACACCACTAGTAACTCAACTCCAGGATGAATATTTCCCATCAACCACCACCCTCTGTCTTCTTACAGCTAGCCAATTTCTGATCCAAACCGCTAAATCACCCTCAATCCCATGCCTCTGAATTTTCTGCAATAGCCTACCATGGGGAACTTTATCAAACGCTTTACTGAAATCCATATACACCACATCAACCGCTTTACCCTCATCCACTTGTTTCATCACCTTCTCAAAGAACTCAATAAGGTTTGTGAGGCACGACCTACCCTTCACAAAACCGTGTTGACTATCCCTAATCAAATTATTCCTTTGTAGATGATTATAAATCCTCTCTCTTGTAATGCTTTCCAGCACTTTACCCACAACCGAAGTAAGGCTCACTGGTCTATAATTACCAGGGTTGTCTCTACTCCCCTTGAACAAGGGGACAACATTTGTTATTCTCCAGTCTTCTGGCACTATTCCTGTAGACAATGACGACATAAAGATCAAAGCCAAAGGCTCTGCAATCTCCTCCCTATCTTCCCAGAGAATCCTAGGATAGATCCCATCCAGCCCAGGGAACCTTATTCCTTCCTATTCATATACCCATCTACTTGCCTTTTAAATGTTGTAATTGTACCAGCCTCCGCTACTTCCTCTGGCAGTTCATTCCATACGTGCACTACCCACTGCACAAAAATGTTGCCCCTTAGGTCCCTCTTAAATCTTTCCCCTCTCAATTTAAACCTATGCCCTCTATTTTTAGGCTACCCTAACCTGGAGGAAAAAAACCTCATCTATTCATCCTATCCATACCGTACATGACTTTATAATCCTCTAGAAGGTCACCCCTCAGTACTTTAGAGAAAACAGCGCCAGCCTATTCAGCCTCTCTCTATAGCTCAAACCCTGGCATCATCCTTGTAAATCTTTTCTGAACCCTTTCCAGTTTAACAACATCCTCCCTATAGCAAGGAGACCAGAATCAAACAGTACTCCAAAAGTGACCTAACCAATGTCCTGTACAGCCGCAACATGACCTCCCAACTCCTACATTCAGTGCACTAATCATTAAAGGCAAGCATGCCAAATGCCTTCCTCACTATCTGCAACTCCACTTTCAAGGAACTATGAACCTGCGCTCCAATACTGTGGCAAGTAACTCACGTCCTGACTCCTCAAAGCCTGTCCACCATCTATAAGGTGGACGTCATGTGCGATGGAATACTCCCCAGTTGCCTCGATGAGTGCAGCCCCAACAACACAAGAAGGTTGACATCAACGAGGGCAAAACAACCCACTTGATTGGCACTACATCTATAAGCATCCACTCCCTTCAGAACCAACACTCTGTTGCAACAGTGTGTACTATCTAAAAGATGCACTGCCAATTCACCAAGATCCGCAGACAGCACCTTCCAGGCCCATGACCACTTCTATTTAGAAGGACAAGGGCTGCAGTTACATTGGAACACCATCACCTTCAAGTTCCTATTATAGTCCCTCACCATCCTGACTTAGAAACGTATCGGCATTCATTCACTGTCATTGGGTCAAAATCCTCGAACTCCTTCCCTGATGGCATTGTGGGTAAATTCATAGCAGGTGGACAGCAGTGGTTCAAGAAGACAGCTCACCTTAAGACAACTAGGGACAGGCAATAAATGCTGGCCACTCAGCAATATCCACATTCCATAAGCGAGTGGAAATAAAGGAACTTGTACGGAAAGTCTTTCAAACTTGTTCAGACCTTCCACCAGCTATACTGACTAAAACATAGTCTTGTCCAATGTGACACTAAAAATGTACCTGTTCCTTGTAGGAGGCAGTCACACATCTTAAGATAAGGTCTTCTGATATGGCCTTTGGGCAAGGTCAGGAGGGTGCCACTGCAGATAAGGAAGGTATTGAGAATCAGAAGACCGAGGTCTAACAGCCAAACAGGAACAGGTTCGAGGTTCCTGCAACCTGTGAAGTTGAAAAAACAGTGACTACTGGGTGGGTGAACAAACTGACCATGGCACCATGCTAATGTTGGGGAAGTGAATAGGAATGTTGTGATAGCAGGGAACAGCATAATCAGGGTTCTCTACAGTCAAGAGCAAGAGTCCAGCTGGCTACATCACATTTCCAATGCCAGTACTTGGGACATTTTTTTTTTTCTGCAGCCCACAATAGAGGATCTGGTGGTCATATGAGCATACATAAGAATTAGGAGCAAAAGTAGGCCATTTAACACCTCCAGCCTGCTCTGCCATTTAATAAGGTCTTGGCTGCTCTGCTTACGATTCAAATTCCACATTCCCACCTATCCACGATCATCTTTGATTTCCCTTCCTAACAAGAATCTCTCCACTTCTGTCTTAAAAATACTGAATTACCCCAATTTCCTCAAGGCAAAGCATTCCAAAGTCACACAACCTTCTGACAGAAAACATTAGTAAGTTTGCAGACGACACCAAAATTGGAGGTGTAGTGTACGGCAAAGGTTACCTCAGAGTACAACAGGATCTTGATCAGATGGGCCACTGGGCCAAGGAGTGACGGATGGAGTCGAATTCAGATAAATGAGAGGTGTGCATTTTGGAAAGACAAATCAGGGAAACACTTGTATGCTTAATGGTAAGGTCTGGGAAGTGTCGCTGAACAGAGACCATAGTTCGTTGAAAGTGGAGGTGCAGGTAAACAGGATCGTGAAGGTGGTGTTTGGTATGCTTGCCTTTATTGATTGGTGCATGGAATATAGGAGTTGGGAGGTCATGTTGCGGCTCTAGAGGACATTGGTTAGGCCACTTTTGTAAAACAGTTTGTAAGTCTGGTTTCTCTGCTATAGGAAGGATGTTGTTAAACTGGAAAGGGTTCAGAAAAGATTTACAAGGATGTTGCCAGGATTGGAGGGTTTGAGCTAAAGGAACAGGCTGAATAGGTTGGGGCAATTTTCCCTGCAATGTCAGAGGCTGAGGGGTGGCCTTATAGAGGTTTATAAAATCATGAGGGGCATAGATCACGTAAAAAAGACGAAGTCTCTTCCATGGGGCAGGGAGTCGAAAAATAGAGGGCATAGGTTTAAGTTGAGAGGTGAAAGATTTAAAAAGGGATCTAAGGGGCAACCCTTTCCATGTAGAGGGTGGTGCGTGTATGGAATGAACTACCAGAGGAAGTGTTGGAGGCTGGTCCAATTACAACATTTAAAAGGCATCTGGATGGATACATGAATAGGAAGGGTTTAGAGAGGGTAATGGGGCAAATGGGACTAGATTTAGTTAGGATATCTGATCGGCATGGACGAGTTAGACCGAAGAATCTATTTCCATGCTGTACATCTCTGAGACTATATTTTTCCTTGTCTGGTCCTAAATAGGTGCTCCCGAATTCTATACTGATGCACAACAGAAAACATCCTTTCCATGTCCAGCTTGTCAAGACCATTCAGGATCTAATACACTTTGATCAAGTCACCCCTCATTCTTAAAGTCCAGTGAAAACAAGCCCAGCCTGTCTAGCCTATCCTCATAAGACAACCCATTAATTCTAGATATCAGTTTAGCAAATGTCCTCTGAATCACCTCCAATGCAGTTAGATTCTTCCTTGAAAGGAGACAAAAACTATGCACAGTTTGAGATGTGATCTCATCACTGTCCTTTATAAACGATGCACAGGATCTTTACTCGTATATTTAACTCCTATTGTAATTAAGGATAACATTCAATTTTTTTTAAACTACTTCCTCCAGCTGCATATTAATATTTTGAGCACCAGAACATGTCATCTGAGGAATGGGAGGGGGACAAGCTGGGCTGGTTTTGGGATGCGGTTGGGGGAGGGGTGATTTTGAAGCTTGTGAAGTCCACATCGATACCATTGGGCTACAGGGTTCCCAAGCGAAATATGAGGTGCTGTTCTTGCAACCTTCGGGTGGCATCGTTGTGGCACTGCAGGAGGCTCAGGATGGACATGTCATCTGAGGAATGGGAGGGGGAGTTGAAATGGTTCGCAACTAGGATGTGCAGTTGTTTAGAGCGAACCGAGCGTAGGTGTTCTGCAAAGCGGTCCCCAAGCCTCCGCTTGGTTTCCACGATGTAGAGGAGGCCACAACGGGAACAGCGGATACAGTATACCATATTAGCAGATGTGCAGGTGAACATCTGCCTGATGTGGAAAGTCTTCTTGGGGCCTGGGATTGGGGTGAGGGAGGAGGTGTGGGGGCAGGTGTAGCACTTCCTGCGGTTGCAGGGAAAAGTACCGGGTGTGGTGGGGCTGGAGGGGAGTGTGGAGCCAACAAGGGAGTCACGGAAAGAGTGGTTCCTCCGGAAAGCAGATAAGGGAGGGGAGGGAAAAATGTCTTTGGTGGTGGGGTCTGATTGCAGATGGCAGAAGTGTCGGATGATGATGGGTTGGATCCAGAGGTTGGTGGGGTGGTACGTGAGGACGAGGGGGATTCTGTTTTGGTTGGTATTGCGGGGAGTGGGTGTGAGGGATGAGTTGCAGGAAATGCGGGAGACACGGTCGAGGGCATTCTCGGCCACTGGGGGGAGGGGGAGGCGGGAGTTGCGGTTCCTGAAAAACGAGGACATCTGAGATGTTCGGGAGTGGAAAGCCTCATCCTGGGAGCAGATGTGGCAGAGGCGAAGGAATTGGGAATAGAGGATGGCATTTTTGCAGGAAGGTGGGTGGGAGGAGGTGTATTCTAGGTAGCTATGGGAGTTGGTGGGCTTGAAATGGATGTCAGTTTCCAGGTGGTTGCCAGAGATGGAAACAGAGAGGTCCAGGAAGGAGAGAGAGGTATCAGAGATGGTCCAGGTGAACTTAAGATTGGGATGGAAGGTGTTGGTGAAGTGGATGAACTGGTCGAGCTCCTCGTGGGAGCACGAGGCGGCGCCGATACAGTCAATGTAACAGAGGAAGAGGTGGGGTTTAGGGCCAGTGTAGGTACGGAAGAGGGATTGTTTCACGTAACCTACAAAGAGGCAGGCATAGCTTGGGCCCATGTGGGTATCCATGGCCACCCCCTTTGTCTGTAGGAAGTGGGAGGAATTGAAAGAGAAGTTGTTGAGGGTGGGGACGAGTTCGACTAAGCGGATGAGGGTGTCGGGGGTGGGAAAACTAGTCGGGCCTGCGGGACAAGAAGAAGCGGACGGCCTCTAGGCCATCTGTACGGGGAATGCAGGTGTATAGGGACTGGACGTCCATGGTAAAGATGAGGTGTTGGGGACCAGGGAATTGGAAGTTTTGGAGGGGGTGGAGGGCGTGGGTGGTGTTACGGACGTAGGTAGGGAGTTCCTGGACCAAGGGGGAGAAAATGGAGTGCAGATAGGTGGAGATAAGTTCAGTGGGGGAGGAGCAGGCGGAGACAATGGGTCGACCAGGGCAGTCAGGTTTGTGGACTTTGGGAAGGAGATAGAAGCGGGCGGTGCGGGGTTGGGGAACAATGAGGTTGGAGGCTGTGGGTGGGAGGTCACCTGAGGTGATGAGGTTGCGGATGGTCTGGGAGGTGATGGTTTCGTGGTCAGCAGTGGTGTCATGATCAAGGGGGCGGTAGGAGGTGGCGTCGGAGAGTTGGCGCCTGGCTTCGGCGATGTAGAGGTCAGTGTGCCATACCACGACGGAGCCTCCCTTGTCCGCGGGTTTTATGGTGAGGTTGGGGTTGGAGCGGAGGGCGTGACATCAATCGCCTCAACCTCTCCACCCCTCTCACCCACTCTCCCTGCTCCAACCCCAACTAAACAACTGCACCTCCCAGTCGCGAACCATTTCAACTCCCCCTCCCATTCTTTAGACGACATGTCCATCCTGGGCCTCATGCAGTGCCACAACAATGCCACCCGAAGGTTGCAAGAACAGCACCTCATATTTTGCTTGGGATCCCTGCAGCCCAAGGGTATCAATGAGGACTTCTCAGGGTTCAAAATCACCTCTCCCCTAACCGCATCCCAAAACCAGCCCAGTTTGTCCCCGCCTCCCTAACTTGTCCTTCCTCCCACCTATCCCCTCCCCCCACCTCAAGCCCCACCCCCATCTCCTACCTACTAACCTCATCCTGCCCCCTTGACCTGTCTGTCCTCCCTAACTCCCCACCTACACTCACCTTTACAGGCTCCATCCCTGCCTCTTTGACCTGTCTGCCTCCTCTCCACCTATCTTCCCCTCTATCCATCTTCTATCCGCCTCCCACTCTCTTCCTATTTATTTCAGAACCCCCTTCCCCTCCCCCATTCCTGAAGGAGGGTCTAGGCCCGAAACGTCAGCCTTCCTGTTCCTCTGATGCTGCTTGGCCTGCTGTGTTCATCCAGCTCTACACTTTGTTATCTTATATCACCTAAAGATCACTGTTTAGTTTTGGTCTCCTTATTTGAAAAACATATAGCTGATTTAAAAGAAGTTCAGAAAAAGATTAATTCAATTCTTCATCCCAGGAATGAACTTACCTTATGAAGAAAGCTTGAACTGATTAGGCTTATATTCAGTGAAAGATGAAAGGTGATAATGTCGGAATTTAGAAGAATCAAGCAGCCCGTTTGACTTGGATGATGTTGAGCTTAGGTTCTGGAGTCGCACTCATTAAGCGTATGGAGTGAGATCCATCACTCTTGATTTGTGCCTTTTTTGTATGCCTACTGCAGTTCCTAGCAGACTCTCCAGCATGCCTCCTTGAACGAGGGTTGATTCCTAACCTGATGGTACTGGTAGTGAGGGATCTCTGGGCCTGAATTAGATTAAAATTGTATCCAGCCACAATTTGTATGTTGCAGATGGTCCACAGCTCTTTAAAGATGTGGACTGCTAGATTTGTTGAGTCTATCCCACTGAGCATAGTATTTGTGTTACACAACAAGATAGATGATGCCAGAACAGAAGTTGCTGGAAAAACTCAAGAGGTCTGGCAGCATCTGCAAAGAAAAAAAGTCAGAGTTAACGTTTCGGGTCCAGTGACCCTTCCCAAGATGATTAACCTGTGGGACAGTCTTCCCAACTTTGATGTTAGTAAGGAGAATTTTGCAGAAATGACTAGGCAGGGTGTGTGAGCAATGCTTCTCCTGATGCGTAGGTGCATTTCATTTTCTTCCGATTCCTCTGATCTGTGATGGTTTAGTACAAGTGGGTAGCTTGCTTGGTTATTTCAGATGGCAGTTAACAATCATCCACATTATTATGGATCTGGAGTCACTGTAGGCCAGAGTAGGACAACAGATTTCCTCCCCGAATGACATTCATGAAGCAGATCGGGTTTTGCAAAAATCCGGTGGTTTCATTATTAGGAGACTAGCATTTTATTAGTTATTTGAATTTAAATTGGATACGCTCAAATCACTAATGACTTTATGAACCATCGGTCAATCTATAACGGTTTGTGTTTGAAAAAGTATTTCCTTAAACCATTTGAAAATCCAGTATATGTGTCATAATTTATGATGTGATGGGGTTGGCACGTCTGCAGTAGGTAAGAGTAGCAGCTAGGAAATTACAATTAACCTTATTGTATCATTTGTAATAATTTGTCAAAATTTCGCAAGGCTGCTTACTGTGTATGATATGGAAGCACTTCTGCTTCAAAGAATCTTCTCACGCTTTGTCTGAATATGTCATGCTCTTCAGAAAAGATGCGGCGAGTGCCAATTTCCATCAGATTCTTGGTGAAGGAAGGTTCTGGGCGAAAAACCTTGTGGGTTTCATCACATTTTGTTTGTGTACTCAGCAGTCTAAGAAAAAAAGCAGAGAGGTAGGATAAGAATTCAAGTATTTACCAACATAGAATTGTTAAAAAGAAAGGATAGAGGAATGTTCGACTCATCATGTCTATCCAGTTTCTCCTCATGAGTTATTCACTCAGTGCCATACCCCCACCTCCTTCCTGGTAACCCTGCATTCTGCCTTTTCTGATTCAGATTTTGTTCATTCAACAGACACGAATGAATTGTGCAATTTGATGCCTATTCCTAATAATCTAATTCCTTTTTGATCAACTTGATTGAACCCTTTTCCACCATACACTCAGACTTTAACCACATGTTG
The DNA here is from genome assembly GCA_024137785.1 of Ginglymostoma cirratum. Lineage (NCBI taxonomy): Eukaryota > Metazoa > Chordata > Chondrichthyes > Orectolobiformes > Ginglymostomatidae > Ginglymostoma > Ginglymostoma cirratum. Next base: position 1,020,154 of record JAHRHZ010000173.1, read on the forward strand.
CATGAAAATAGTTTTCCTCCTGACACTTTGATTGGCTGAACAGGCACTTCCTTTGAAGTGACCTCAACCTACAGTTTTTATTAATAACGAAATACTAAGGCAAATTTGAAGTGATTAGGTGATGACAAGTTTGAATTTTAAAAACTTCAGGATTGTAAAGGGATACCATTGTTTAGGAGTCTAGGAAGAGTCAAAGTAGGTCTTAAAATTCCCCAATTAGTAGAAAACCACAGTCGTTGTAATGTCTTCAAACATTCATAGAACATGGTCTATTAAAAAACAGCTGGACTGAAACATCACAGCCTTGACTTTCACACAGAGCACGATAACAGCCTTCGAGGTGAGGGCAACGCAGCCTCTGCCAATTATATCAACTACCTGGAATCCTGGCCAACATCTCAACAGAACGACACGCGAGTGGTATTATGTAGCTAGTGACAGGAGGCCACAGCTCAGAACTTTCAAAGCAGTGCAAATTGATGGCAAGGAGCAGGAATCGGCTGGAAATAGACTCACTAGCTGTTAGAAGGGGAGGCAGGATGATGAGGGAAGGATCTGACAAAAATTCAGAGGCTTTAACTCAGCACAAATGAGTTTCAATAGATACTCAATCAGCTGAAAGAGCCATCCTGGTCTCTTTAGGAATTTTAAAATTGACCTTTAGCGCTAAGTCCCTGAGTTAGGATTCTGTATCTGACAAGAGTGCCATCACTGCCATCCTATTCAGCTCAGATTGAGCTGTAAATTCACTAAACAGCACAAACTCATTATCACCACATGATCCAAGGAAACATAGGTTAGAAAAAAGAATAACAGCTAAAACAACCCTCAAAAATTGATAAGACAAAAGAAAACTCATACCTTGCTTGACTGTCACACTGATCTATACCTCTCACGCCTAACATGGGGTTGTCCACAGGGTTAATGAGAGGAAGCAGATACAAGACATCTCCGTCAAGCAAAATCCTTCAAGTGACCAAGAAAAAGAGAGACAACTACCTGTTGCAAAGCTAAAAAGAACTTAACATTCCAATTAAAAATTAAAATCCCTGCCTGAATTGTTGAAAGGAGAAGCTGTTTAAGTATAGGATTCAATCATAAAAAAAAAATTTTAAAGTATTTAAGAAAGCAGAGTCAATGTTTCGAATCCAACGACCTTTCAGCTGACGAAGGGATCACTGGACCCGAAATATTGACTCTGCTTTCTCTTCACAGATGTTGCCAGGCCTAGAGTTTCTCCAGCAATTTCTATTTTTGTTTCAGATTTCCAGCATCCTCAATTTTTGGTTTTATTTTATTAAAGGTATTTAAAGCAGAAACTCCCAAGGTCATAGGTCAGTGACACTGAAAATGGTAAGTCCTGAGATAGAACAGTGTCTACATTTGACATACAGCCGAGCTAGTAAGCAGATAAGACCATCAAGGTTACTGTGCAGCAAGACAACTTCAACAATATCACAAACATCAATGTCACAAGCAGTAACACACTATTAGCAAGATTAAGTAAGACTTACAATAGCAGGGGAACACTGTCAAAACAGTGAGCCAAATGGCCACTAGGTGATTTATGCTAAATCTGAAAGGAGGCGGCACAATAACCTACCACCTAGACGATACTGCAAAATAATATTTTCCATAAAAACAAGCCACAAAATACACTTAAAAGGTGTTAAGGCTGAGGTTGGAAGGGTGCACTATTTCCATTCCAGTCCCAATTCACTGGTAGCCACAACAAAATTCAGATGTAATAAACATGGTTAATTATGTAGAACTCAGATTGCATTAAGTTCTGTAGTAAAAAAAAGTCAGGCAGGTTTCTTTTAATGAACAACAAATAACCGATTTATTAGCAAAAATAACTGTCAGTTTGGATTGCATAAATATTTATCCTTTAGGAAAAAAACTCAAATTGGGGCACGTGATGTTTTTCTAAGGTATTCCAATGTATGACTCCATCCAAGCTCCCTGTTCCTTGCAGGTGCAAAACCGTTGCTGTTGCATCCAGTAACCTTTCCTGGGCAAAGCTCCTTCATTTATAATAAAAACCAAAAGAACTGCGAAATGCTGTTAATCAGACAAAAATAGAAATTGCTGGAAAAGCTCAGCAGGTCTGACAGCATCTGTAGAGAGAAATCAGAGGCTAACATGTCAGACCCTTGTGGAAGGGTCACTTGATCCGAAACGTTGAGTTGACGTTCCGGGTCAAGTGACCCTTCCACAAAACAGCCGGAGTTCCGACATGTTAACTCTGATTTCTAGGAACCTGGGTTCAAATCCTACCACAGTAGATGGTTGAATTTGAATTCAATAAAAGAAATTCTAGAAATCATTGCCAATTGTCGAAAAAAAAAAACATTGGGTTCACTGATGTCGTTCATGGAAGGAAATCTGTCATCCTCACCTGGAAATACCTCAGAAATGTGGTTGACTCTCAACTGCCCTCTGAAATGACCCAACAAGCCACTCAGTTGTACGAATCTCTACAAAAGTCTCAAAGAAATGGAACTGGACAGATTATCTGGCATCAACTTAGGCACCAGAAAAGACATTGGCAGAAACAGCCCCGTCAACCCTGCAAAGTCCTCCTTACTAACATCTGGGGGCTAGTTCCGAAATTGGAGCAATAGCCTGACAGTCACACTCAGACTCACACTCACAGAACCATACTTTACAGACAATGTCCCAGTCACCACCATCACCATTCCTCGATGTGTCCTGTCCGACCAGCAGGGCAGAGGTGGCAGCACAGTGGCATACAGTTGGGAGAGAGTTGCCCTCGGAGTCCTCAACATTAACTTTGGACTGCATGAAGTCTCTTAGCTCCACGTTAAAAGTGGGCAGGAAATCTCCTGTTGATTACCATATATCATCCTCTCTCAGCTGATGAATCAGTACTCTTCCATGTTGGGGAACATTTAGAGGGAGCACAGAGGGTGGTAAGGGCACAAAATGTATACTGTGTGGGGGATTTCAATGTCCACCAAGACTGGCTAGGCAGCAGTACTACAGATAAAGCCAGTTGGGCCCTAAAGGACATAGCTGCTGAACTGGGACTGCAGCAGGTGGTGAGGGAAAAAACTACTTGACCTCATCTTTACTAATCTGCCTGCTGCACACTCATCTGTCCATAACAGTTTTGGTAAGAGCAACCACCACACAGTCCTGTGGAAACAAAGTCCCACCTTCACATCGAGAATAAACTCAATCATGTTGTTTGGACTTTCACCATATTAAACGGCACAAACTTCGAACAGATGTAGCAACTCAAGGCTGGACATCAAATGAGGCACTGTGGGCCATTAGCAGCAGAATTGTACTCCAGCACAACCTGTAATCTCATGGTCCAGCATATCCTCCACTCAACCATTACTATCAGGCCAGGGAATCAATCCTGGTTCAATGGAGAGTGCAGGAAGACATGTCAGGAGCAGCACCAGGCAATCCTGAAGATGAGGTATCAACTTGATAAAGCTACTAAACAGGACTTCTTGCAGGCCAAACAGCATAAGCAGCAAATGATAGATAAATGAGAGCTAAGCAATTCCACAACCAACGGATCAAATCTAAGCTCTGCAGTCATGCCACTTCCAGTCATAAATGGTGGTGGATAACTAAACAACCCACTGGAGGAGGCGGCTCCACGAATATTCCAATCCTCAATGATGGAACAGTCCGGCATATCAGTGCAAAAGATGAGGCTGAAGCTTTCGCGGCAATCTTCAGCTAGAAGTGCTGAATGGATGATGCATCTCGGCCTCCTTCAGTGGTCCTCAGCATTACAGATACCAGTCTTCAGACAATTCAATTCATTGACTCCAGGTCAAATTCTGGTATGTATTTTGTGCTGGCTGACCTCAATCTGAGTAACAACTGTGCTATACAACTGGCCTTGAGAAGAAATAAGGGGAGAACCTGCTCATAAGAAGTGAATACACAAATGGATTAATGATTTTGCTTCATATAGACCAGAGGAACACACTTCATTCAACAAAGGTGCCAATGATCCATGTCACAGCAAAAGCTAACACTTCTAGAGCAAATGAATACCTGGCTAAAACTGAAACAAACTAAAGCAAACAGAAGATTAATTACATGGCCCAGTTACGCTTTCTATAAAAAGTCTTCAAATTTGTTACCTATTGTTTGCTCTGAACGTAGGAATCATGGTACGTAATGCTGAGAACACATGGTAAGCGAACTGTGACAGGAATTCCAATTCTGGTTTTCCTTATTTTCTCCCACATATAATTTGAACATTTATATATTAACTAGACTGTAAACAGTGTGTGAAGCAGGAAGGAGTTGAGGTCAAGCTTGGGTCACTAAACTAACAAGGTTATTGCCATAGAAGTAGTTAAGTTCAAATAGGAATGGGTATTTCCATGGTAATTAGGCATTCATAATTCAAACTTTAGGCTATGTAATCACAGTTGCTAAATTTACAGACTTGACGTGCCTACAAAACAGCAAGAAGGATTCAGATTTACCAGTTATATAACTGGCACCTGAGATTCTTGCCAGCATATTAAGAAGATTGAAACTTTTCATTTTGCAACGTCTTCACAATATGCACAGAGCATTTTGATACTCTCATACCGTAGAATTAGAAACATGGAACATTATTTCTTAAAAAATTCTTAAAGGTTCACAGATTGTAAATTACAGGATATGTTAAAAAATAATGTCATGGCCCAATGTCCCCTCACCAGAATGCCTGGTATCTGCTCCAGCTAGAAATATATTATTTCCACAGCTCCTCCAAACTCTTTACACCATCAACTTCAATGATATTATCTTACAACTTGATTCTTTATATAGTAATTGCACATCCCTAGGACATCCAGTGAATCCCTTTTGAATACAGGCAGTTGTGTAGTTGTAGACTTCTGACAGACCGTGCTCCTTATTCACCACTCCCATTTTCTTTAAACTTATGGCCGTTGGGGTTAAAACCCCTCATAGCAATTTAGTTTGGTCCATTTTGTCAACTTCCTTCATCATCATCGCTTATGAGGAGGTTTATGTTGAGCACAACATCCCCAGAAAACTGCTTTCATGATCTCAATTTATACAACAAGCTTCAACCATTTACACAATTGCAGGAATCAGACTTCTGCGTCGACACTCATTTATTGAGATTTAGAAATAAAGTTTAGTTTAGAGTTCCTATTTGCTTACTGTTGGAAAACTCTGAAACTGAAAACATTTAGGTTTTTGTTCCTTAAAAAAAACCATTTCTTCCATTTCTGTCAAACTGCAGGGCCTGATGCCCCATAGTATAAATTATAAGCATCAGGGAGTCAAGCCCATCCACACTTCTAATGTTGAACAATGATACGACTGGTGACTGTCTTCAAGAGCTCAAAAGGCCTTGAATTAAGTAATAACTGGATATTCTTTCAAAAATATTGTATAAAAGTTTGAGTTTCCTAGACATGACTTGGATATGCAAACATGGTGCCATAATGGTAATGGACTAACAATCCTTGGGCCCAGCCTACTGCTCGAAGGACATTGGTTCAAATTCCATAATAGCACCTCCGGAATTTAAATTCAATTAATGAATCTGTAATTGAAAACTAGTCTCAGTAATGGGGACCATAGCAACTATCATTAGTTGTTGTTTTAAAAAACTGGTTCACTGATGCCCTTTTATGTAAGGAAACACACCACCTTACCCGGTCAGGCCTACATGTGACTCCAGATACACAGCTATGTTGTTGACTCTTATTGCCCTCAGATTAAGGGCAATTAGAGACGAGCAGCAAATGTTATCATCCAATTTTTTTCCTTTTGTTTTTCATGGGAATACAGACTAAAATGTCAAAATTTGCCAATGACACCAAATGTGGATGTGACACAAGAAATAGGAGCAAGAGTAGACTATTCAGCTCCTCAAGCCTGCTCCAGAATTCAACAAGATCATGGCTGATCAGTGCCAGACCTCAACTCCTTTATTGTGCCAGCTCAGTATAGTCGTCAACTCTCTGATATTTCAAAAACATATCTACCTACCAAAAACATTTTTAGTGATCTAGCCTCCACAACTCTGAGTCGGAAAGTTCCAGACATTTACTTTTCTCTCGGAAAAGAAATCCCTTCACATCTCAGTTTTAAACGAGTGTCCATTATCGTGTAACTATGTCCCCGAGCTCAAGATTTCCACTGGTGGAAAAATCTTCAACATCTACTCTGTCAAGTCCCCTCAAAATCTTGTACGTTTCAATACGGTCACCCCTCTTCTTTTAAAAGAAATTCATTAGGCTGTTTCCTAGGATGAAGGAGCTGATTTTTCAAGAATGGTTGAACAGGTTTGACCTTTATTCATTAGAGTTAGAAGAAAACTGCCTCTAATGCCAGTATATCCTGTTTTTAAATACATGGAGCAAAAGCGTACATAGTACTCCAGATGTGGCCTCACCAACAGTCCAAACAGTTGTAACAAGGCTTTCTTGTGTTTTAAACTCCAACCTCAAACACAAAGGGTGATTTATCCACCTTCAGACCATTCAGCTTCCACAGCACCTTCTCCTTAGTGATGGCCATTACGCTCACCTCTGCTCCAACTCCCTGGTATGCTGGTGTACTCCAGTGAAAACTGATGTAAAGTACCTAAACAGTGCCTCCACCACTTTTTTGCTCAGCATTATTACTTCTCCAGCCTCATTTTCCAGTGGTTAATGTCCACTCTTGCCTCTCTTTTACCTTTTTTAAAAATATTTAAATAAACTCTTGCAGCCTTCTTTTATATTACTAGCTAGATTGTTCACATTTCGTCTTCTCCCCTCTTATTGCTTTTTCAGTTACCTCTGCTGGTTTCAAAGGTTTCCCAATATTCTTCATGATGTGGAGATGCTGATGTTGGACCGGGGTGGATGAGGTCAAAAGTCACACAACACCTGGGTTATAGTCCAACAAGTTTATTTGAAATCACAAGATGTCAAAGCGCTGCCCCTTCGGCAGGTGAAGTGATCGTCAGGTGAAATAATCTTCACTACATTGCATGCTTTTTCTCAAGCTGTCCCCAACTTCACTGGTCAGCCATGGTTGCTTCATCCCCAACTTAAATTTCTTCTTCTGTCTTGGGATGAATTTCTGCTGAGCCTCTCAAATTCCCCCCAGAAACTCCTAACATTGTTGCTCCACCACCTTCCCTGCTAGGCTCCCCTTCCAATCAAGTCTGGCCAGCTCCTTCCTGATTCTAGTTTCTCTATCTCAAACTACAGGATGAATGCTATCATATTACAGTTACTGCCCCCTAAGGGTTCCTTCATCTCAAGCTCCCTAATCAAGTCTGCCTCATTTCAGGTCACCAAACGCAGATTTGCCTCTTCCCTAGTGGGCTCTACTACAAACTATTCCAAATAAAAACGCTCTCATAGACATTCTACAAATTCCTTTTCTTGAGATCTGCTACCAACCTGATTTTTCCCAATCCACCTGCATATTGAAATCCCCCTTGATTGTTTTAATAGTGCTTTCTTACATGCCTTTTCTATCTCCTGATCTTTCTGCCCCACATGTGATTACTGTCTTTTTTTGCATTGTGGTTCCTTAACTCTACCCACACAGGTGTTACACCTTCCAACTCTATATCGCTTCTTGCTATTGCATTAATTTTGTTTCATACTAACAAGGCAACTCTGCCTAACTGCCTGTCCTTTCAATTTGACATGTAGCCTTCGATATTTAGTCCATAGTCCTGTTCCCATTGTATCCACTTCTGTGATACACAGGAGATCTTACTTGCCAATTTCAATCTGTGCTACAAACTCATTTGCTTTGTTTAGTTTACTACATGCATCTAAGTACAACATTCTCAGTGCTAAGTTACTTGTCTGCCTTCTCTTAGGTTGTCCCCTTATCTGCTGTGCCTGAAGTTAGATTCCGATTTTCCATATTCTGCCCTAATACTTGTCCTAGAAACTTTAATAACTTCTACTCAGCTCTCCCACCTATTAATTTGATCCATAATTTTCCTTGCATCTGACATCCCTCTCCCCCACTATTTAGTCTGGTCTTTTATCCACAGCTCCAGTTATGTTATTTACCAGAAGTTTGGTCTCAGCATGATTCAGGTAGAGCCCCAAAACAGCTCTGTCTTTCCCTAGTACTCATGCCATATCACATGAATTCCAACCCATTTCTCCCACACCAATCTGTAACCTTGTTAACCCAGTGCCAAATTCCTCATTGGTTGTGGCTCAGGTAGTAATCCAGAGATTATCACGTTTTTGGTTCTGCTTTTTAAGCTTCACCCCTAGCTCCATATAATTCTCACATATAAACCTCTTCCTGCCTATATTGGTGGTACCTAGATGGACCTCCTTAACCTTCTTCCTACATTACACACCTCACACCTCTTTCCCACCTCCCCATGTTTCCCCCTCCCATTCTTTCCCACTTATCCCTCACAGCCCCACCCCATCTCCTTTCCTTGTACAACACTCTCCTCTTTCTCCTTCCCTCCTCTACTCCTGATCCCCTCTTTACCCTCCCGCCACTTCTCCTTTTCCTTCTTCCCCATCCACCCACCACCGTTTCCCCACTTGCCCCACCGTCACCCATCCCCATGCCGACCTCAACCGCACCCTTCAGCCGTTCCCTGCCCCGCTCTTGGCCTCTTCACCTTCCCCCATTTGCCCCACCTTACCTTGCCACCCCTCACCCACACTCCGTCCTCCTCGCCTTCATCACTCCCTGCACCCCATTCGACCCTGGCCCCACTGCCGGCTTCGCTCTGACCGCCATCGATCGACCCCCCGCCTCTTGAACAGCCTTCATCCGCAGGTGGCAGTGAGATGTCTGACGCAGAGACGGGCCATTGCCTAAATACATCGCCCCGCGGATTGCCTCACCTGGAGGAGCCGGCCCGGAATAGCTTCAGGCCCACATTTCTCAACGGTTTGCAACAGACTAACAGCACAACCGTCATCTTAACTTTACACTGAAGGCGGAGGGGGTGTGTGTGGGGAGAGGCGGGCCTTAGTGCGGTGGGCGGGGCCTGTTGCGTTTTTAGCGCGGGATGGGGAGGTAGGCGCGGCCTGCGCACGGACCCCCTCCCCGCACCCGGACGCCAGATGGGCGGTGCCTGTTTGGCTCAGTTTTTGGGGGGGGGGGAGACGGAGGGGGAGACGGAGGGAGAGGCG